>JASWHV010000005.1:86374621-86717121 GCA_030760725.1 Neostapfia colusana
GCCTCTAAATCAGTTCTAGATCAAAAGTTATTATCACTCAAATTTGACAGAATTTCTGGATAAAATTTGCCAGCATCTCCTCTGAATGTGGCTGTTTTTATCACAGTTGTACATAAAAATACAATACAATTATGAACAAACTTTGAATTACAAAAATTTTACGCATATGATAACCTTTCTAACGGTGTATCATAGTTCCCTTAAAGAATTTTCTACAGAAACGTATGGATGATATACAGAAATGTCCAGAGAGGGTTTGAGTTTGTCCTGGTTCTAGACAGTTTGCATTCAACTGAACATTCCACCAGTTTGGCATGTGATTTTTGTAGGATCGAAGTACACGTGTAAAGCTACCAGAGGGGAGGTGAATGGTAGATAAAAACTTTTCAGCGGAAGCAACAAAACACCCCTCAGCAGAAAATCGATCTGTTAAAGAAACCGTGTGTGTGACTAATCTAAATGTGTTCAACTGTGACAAAACTAGTATAGATTGTATATAATCAAGTCATGAAGACGTCACAACAAGAATCATGAAAATCCATTGAGAGAAACTCAAGTTACGATCGAAAGATCGAACAAAGGTCAATCTGTCCTATGCGAGAAAAACAGTTCTGGAATACTGCAAAGAAACTCGTGTAGATCAGAAACCAAAAATTCAATGACCGTGAAATTTTCAAAAATGATAGATAATAAAGTTGAGAAGACAACCCAAAATGAATCACATCAATTGGATCTGTAAAACTCGAGTTATGATAAAACCACCGAAGCAAGGTAGTGCTGAACAGAAACTCGACGAGAAAAACTTGTCTGAAACAAGTCGGACGAACAAGGCACAAAAGTTCCTTTAGAATACGAATTTTATTTAACAAAACACAAGAGGAACATCCCCAAAGTCGTGTACCACGAGCTCTGGCCTCCCTTGCTTATATAACCAGTCCTAAGGCCAATTCAACTCAAACTAGGACTCCTACTCCTACTTAGATTCAAACTGTAACTTTCCAATATTGCTCAAGACTCTTCTATACGCATATAGAAGCAATCTTAAGACTTCCAAACACCTTAGAAACGTCCCAAACATTGCTAAAACAACTCAACTTCATGTCCCACACGAAATCCTATCATAACCAACTCAAAACTTTCCATATTTGAGTCAAACACGACTCAGCCGCAGCCTGAGTCCATAACCTAGTCGGTTGGACCTTTCCGACCAATTCTTTACGTCCACATCTCTTCATCACGCCTTGGAACCATGCAGCCACGTCTATGCACTCTTTGCACACGTGCAAACATCTTCCAACGACGTCCAATATACCTTCATATGCATTGTTCTTGATTCAAACATACTGCGCAACCTCCCGATCAACTCAACCACAATTCCTCCCGAACTTGGTTGTTGAACCTCATCTTCTCCCTAATACCAGTTCAATGGATCCCGTCACCAGCCATGTCTTGAACTCAAGCAACACCTGCACATGAATAAACAACCAATACTTCTGAGCACAAGTCCTCGACTTGACTCTCGTTAGTTCCGAAGCTACAACATCTTACGTGAGCACCTCATATAAGCATGTTGTAAACCATAGCAAAATGATATCAGCTATAACCACCAAAACACACCAAAAACTTAGTAAAATAATACTAAGAAAACTTTCCATAAGAGTAAAGCAAGTTCGAAACATTGCAAGTTAAAAGCAGAACAATTGCAATCAAGCTCCAAACCTTACCAAAGCTAACCGGACCTTGAACCGGAGTTTACCAAAGCTAGTCGGACCTAGCGACAGAGCTTACTAAAGCTTAGTCGGACCTAGCACGGAACTTACCAAAGCTAGTCGGACCTAGCACCGGAGCTAGCAAAAACAAGTCGGACCTAGCCAAAATAAGTCAGACCTAGACAAAGCAAGTCGGACCTTATCTCGGACCTATCGTCAGACCTTGCAGGAGCTCGGACCTAGAGTCGGACCTTGTTAAAAAGGTATTTTGGTAGTATTCAAAACTTTTATCGTCAAAGCCAATGTATTCAGCACACATAGGTCTCACAATCTCCCCCTTGATGAATGCATTGGCAACACCACTTAAAATGCGAACATTGGCTTATTCACATGAAAAGTTTTGAAAACAATTTCTCCACCTTTGTAAATCAGAAATAAAATGAGAAAAAAAACAAGAATACCAAAAATTCTTCCCCTGAGAAGAATCGTGCCAAAACACTTGTGAATGTGTGCAATGTGTGATCAATTTCTCCCCCTTTGACAATGTATTCAGCAAGTTACAAAAGAGAAATTTTAATTTGTTATGAGCACATTATAACATATACATATAAAACAAAGCTCATCCAAATCATACTATCAAGTAACTTACACTATCACATCAATGAGATACATAAAGTAGTGTAAGCCATGCTAGAGATCAAGTGTAATTTTCAATTTAAGCAAGGCATGATCTCACAAACTTAACAATTTCAAGATCTGAAAGCATGACACTTGTTGCTGCATTTTATTTATCATTTAAAGCACAAATTTTGATCTTATGACATTTGCAAGAGATTATATGCAGCATCAGACTTATTCTAACCAACCAAGCCAAGTCTATGTCATTTGACAGTCAGAAGCTTAAGGACATGGTTTTAGTCATACACAACTCTTTTCAAGTTCATATCTAAGTGCAATGATAAGTCATCTCAAAAGAAGAAGTGTGATGCATGCATATTATCTTGATCTCTTCTCATTTTTTTATTTTAACATAAAAACTCAACATGTGAATTGATTACTTGATTAACTCTTTATGATTAAAAGCACTTGTGAGCATGCAACAAGTTCAAAACAGCAAGAAAGTTCGACCATGACCAGATTTAGTGTAAGTAATTATTCCAATTACTAGACATGGTAAAAACTACAAAATGTATAACACGAGTAATGTAGTAAGAACTTTCAGCATGAAAAAGGAATCACAAAGTCATATATGCATGAAATACTATGCTCATATTATTTTAATTTCAGATTCACACATAGACTTCCCAAGTTTCAAAATTCTCCCTCAATTTAAGCCATGAGGATGCATAACCCCTATTTCACTACGAATGTAAGAAAAACGAGTGAAATCCAAAGGTTTTGTAAAAATGTCAGCCAATTGTTGTTCGGTATCTACATGGTGAAGCACAATGTTCCCTTTTTCGACATTATTACGGAGAAAGTGATACCTAATGTCAATGTGCTTAGTTCTCAAATGTTGCACATGGTTTTTAGCAATGGGAATGGCACTAGTGTTATCACAAAACAGTGGAACACTATCTAGATCAACCCCATAGTCCTTAAGTGTTTGAACAATCCAAAGAATTTGTGAGCAAGCACTAGCAGCAGCTACATATTCAGATTCGGCTGTGGATTGTGCAACTGAACTTTGTTTTCTAGAGGACCAAGCAACAAGTGAATTACCAAGAAAATGACAAGCACCAGAAGTACTTTTCCTATCAATCCTACAACCCCAAAATCAGCATCGGAAAAAGCTTTCAAAGTAACGGTTGAGGAAGAAGGAAGAAAAATGCCAAATTCTTGAGTTCCATGTAAGTAACTGAGAATCCTTTTGACGGCTTTACGATGTGAAGCACGTGGGGAGGTTTGAAACCGTGCACAAAGACATACGCTGAATTGTATGTCCGGTCTTGATGACGTGAGATACAAAAGTGATCCGATCATGCTTCTATATTCTTTTTTATCAACGGGATCACAATCTTCATCAAGTTCAAGTGTTGTTGCTGTTCCCATTGGTGTCCGAAGAGACTTGCTTTTGTCCATGTTGAAGCGCCTTAGGAGATCTTTTGTATACTTTGTTTGATGCACAAAGGTACCCTCCTTGGTTTGCTTGATTTGCAGCCCCAAAAAGTACGTGAGTTCTCCCATCATACTCATCTCAAATTCTGAACTCATCATAGCTGAAAACTTGGACACAAGATCATGAGAAGCACAACAAAAGATAATATCATCCACATACACTTGAACGAATAATGAGTCATTGCCATGCTTAAGCACAAAAAGAGTTTTATCAACCTTGCCCATGGTAAATCCCTTTTTAAGTAAGAATGTTTTTAACCTATCATACCATCCTCTAGGGGCTTGTTTGAGACCGTACAAGGCTTTGGACAGTTTGTAAACATGATTAGAAAAATTTGGATTTTCAAAACCAGGTGGTTGTTTGACATAAACCTCCTCATCTATGTAGCCATTAAGAAAAGCACTTTTAACATCCATTTGATATTAGCTTAAAACCTTTAGATGCAGCAAAAGCTAACAAAATTCTTATGGCTTCTAATCTAGCAATAGGAGCAAAAGTTTCATCAAAATCTAGACCTTCAACTTGTGTGAAACCTTGAGCAACCAACCTAGCCTTATTTCTAACCACAACCCCATCCTCACTTTGTTTATTTTTAAACATCCATTTAGTTCCAATTAATGTGTGACCTTGAGGTGGAGGTACAAGTTTCTAAACATTATTTCAATCAAAATTTTCTAACTCTTCTTGCATGGCAATAATCCAAGATTCATTAGTGAGTGCGTGTGATATATTTTTGGGTTCAAAAGAAGCAACAAAAGCAGAATGAGCATGAGAATTGGGGTCGAAAAACCTGGATCTTGTAACTCGTTCATGCAAGCTTCCAATAATTTGTTGTGGAGGATGACTTTTAAGAATCTGGAGGGGAGTGGACACTTCACAAACTTCTTCTTCTTCATGTTCATCACAAATAGATGAGCTTGTGACGTGAAGAGGATCTGGACCAGCAATGGTGGTCGTCGGTGCTGGCTGTGAATCAAGATCAGGAGCTGGAAAAATGTCATTAGCTGTTGAATTTTCGGGCAGCAGCACCACTTCTTCATCTTCTTTAATGAAAATACTCTCCCCCTGCGGATATGGATCCGGATGTGCAATATTTGAACTAGTACCTGGGCTAGCTTCATCAAAAGAAACCTCACAAGTCTCCACAATTTTGTTAGTATCAAGTAAAAGCACACGGTAGCCTCTAGTATGAGATGGATAACCAAGAAACATGACATCAACAGATCTAGCTTCAAATTTATCAAGATTACCATGTTTCTTAACAAAGAATTTGCAACCAAAGACCCTAAAGTGTGTGACACTATGCCTATGTCCAAACCTGAGCTCATATGGTGTTTTACCTAGCTTAGCATGCAAGAAAACACGATTTGAGACATAACAAGCGGTTGCAATTGCATCAGTGTAACAGCCCTAACTTTTGTAAAGTTTTATTTAAACTTATGAAACAATGTTAAGGCGAAGAAAGGCTATAATTGTGTCACATGAAATGATGAACACACAAATGGACATGTGAGGGAGTTAAAAATTTCCTCTAGCCCTTGCTCAACACATTTTAACCTAGGGGAAAGAATTAGACTCCCAAAAACTCTAACTCATGTGCACCTTCTCTATGAGTAGAGTGGAGGAAATTTAAATGCAATTTGAATTCTTTTGAAAAGATTCCTATTCAGATTGTACAAAGGCCCATATGTGAGAGCATAGATGCATTTCTCATGTATTCAAGAGCCTAAGTTTCAAATTTGGAGAATTTTAGGTTTCATATACTATTTATTCCGAGGATTAAATGAGGGCACGTTTAAATTCAAACTTGAATTTGAATTTTGAACCAAACAAACTCAATTTCAAAATCTGATTTCAGAATTGAGTTCCTCATAATTCTTTTGACCTATCCTCCAAATTTGATCAAATTCGGAGCTCGTTTGCTATTTTAAATCGAAATGGGGGAAAAGAGGGAGAATTGTGGCTGTGGACCCCACCAGTCAGTCTCACAAAAGCACAAACCGACTCAGCCCTGTTCTTGGTCGACGGAGAGCACGACAGCTGCAGCTCGTGCTGGCTACCCCGACGCCACCTCCTCCTTGTTCAGTGGGTGCTGGCGAGCTGCTTCCCCATCCTCATCTCCCCTGCTGTGCTCCCTTTCATCTTATCACTGAAGAAAGCCTCGTTGCTTCTCCCGCACTCAGAACAGCGCCCCTCTTCTTCTCCCGATTACACAGCCACCGAGCACCGGATGCTTGAGGTCTCCACAGCAAAAACCTTCGCCCCTGAGTGCTCTAGCCGGCTGTCAACTTCCCCCCGCAGTTCCATGCTTGCTGGCACCTAGAAACAGAAGAGTTTCTGCTGCTCCCGTGTTGCACGTCGGAGGACCGAAACTGGACGCCGTGGACAGCCCAAACCAGAAGGGATCACGCCCAAGCAAGCCACCCCATCTGTGCACCAACAAGTCTAGTTGCTCACCTCCAAATCTCAGCCCCAGCCATTGATCACAGAGGGAGAATTTCAAGTTTTTCTCCCGGGCGGCAGGAACGGACCTTGAGGTAAGGAATTGTAAAATTCGACCTCAATTCATGTTTGTTGGGTCTCAAACTTCACACACAGGTTTTTAACTGCCTAGCACACCTCCTCCATCGATTTTAGACCAAGAAATTGAGTGTAGAGTGAGCAATCCGAGCTCTTTTAGAGGGTTTGCCGCTGGACCCTATCGGGTGCACGGTGCCAATAGGTTTAGAGCCATCTCCAGTTGGTTTAGACCTCATGCCGGTCTTCTACATAATCCACTGGTGCTGTAGAGCCCAAGAACCGACCATTTGGTGGAGAATTCACCGTGCAAGACCTCGCCGGAGCTCTAGGGTTTGCTGTGACCGGTGCGCCCTGTTTTCCGGCGAGTTTCAGCCGCCGGCGACCTCACCAACGTGTTCAGCGTGAGGAAATATGGGGGGCGGCCAGCAGGGGGTCTGGAGGTGGCTGGGAACTGGTTTTCCGGCGACCTCGCCGGAGTGGGCCGCCACTGCCCTGTTTGGTGCGAGTCTGGAGGTTAGGGATGACAGGTGGGACCCACTGTCAGCATTTAAACATTTTCCAGATTTTCCCACTCTAGTTCAAACTTTGGAGAGCCATAACATTGTGTAGGAGTGTCCAAAAATTGTGAAACTAATTTTGTTGGATTCCACTCAAAGAGTACTATCCAGGGGTGCATGCCAATGTTTATCAAAATCCCTGAATTTGGCTCATTAATTCATTAAAAAAATCTTGTCTGAATTTTTACAGGAGTTCTGTTTATTGGAAAATTCCCAAATTTGGACAGGACATTCTTCCAAAATTCCTTAAACTCCAGTAAAAATTTCAGAGGCATTGGAACTCATTTGCTTGGTCAAATGATGTGTTCATTCCTTATGTCTCTGAAAAATGGGAAAATAAACAGAGACATTTTCAGTTTTTCCCCAATCTTTGAGAAATCCATATCTCCATGTAGGAAACTCCAAAAATAGTAAAACCAATTCCTATGGACTCAATACATTTTGTACTTCACAAAAAGTCTACTTTGCAGCATAGGAAAGCTTAATATCTAGGGGATAATGGCAGATTAGTGAAAACCACATAAGGATTTGTTGTGCTCACATGCAGCCATTTCATGAGCTCAATTTTTGCACACTGCCTAAATACCTACCATAGAAGCTGTGGTTAAATTTTCAGCTTCATTGGACCTCTGGAACTTGAGCTACCATCCTTTAGGTTTAAGTGTTCATATAATGGACTTAATCACATGGTGATTACTAGTATCCCTTTTCACCTAGCTTTTATCATCTCTAAGGTTTAGATCCAACAACAGAAACCTTGCTGTTGTTTGTCCCTTTTAGGTGTGAGTTAACTGGTACAACAGTTTTGAATCATTTTCTAAATTGCTTTTCAATACATGTGCATAAATCATCTTAATAGAACGTGACGTCGACGTTCAACGAGGACTCGACTCTACAGCGAGGATCTCCATCTCGTGACGAGTTTGGCGGATTCTCCGGAGGAAGACTAACTCCTACCTTCTAACAAAACCGTTGAGCAAGGCAAGCCCCGGTTTGCATATCGTTACCGCTTTAAATTTTGTTTTACTTCACCTCATGTTTATTAGACTTGACATTGTGCATTATGTCTAGGATGATTGAAACCCACTTGCATGACTATTACATCCCTGAGTAGAAGGTTTAGTGTAGGCTTTGCCTCGTCGTAGATGCTAGGCTAATGTTGTAGCTAGCTCGGTAGAAGTCGAGTAGTAAAAAGCTACTCGCGAGAAAGTTCGAGTAATGTAGTTACTCGCGAGAGATAAATGATAAGAGCACCCTCATGAATATGAGATAGGGACGGGGATGTTCCTGTAGGATGGAGCGCTCAAGGTTGGTCTCGACCTGCGATGGGTGTGACAATGCTTGAGACTACATTTGGCCTGGACCGGGATGGTAAGGCAAATGTGGAGGTTGGTTGTAGCCCTGTCCGTGTCGGTTAAGGACCATATGTATGCGGCCCAGCTGGACAAGATTGAGCTGTACCGGATATATAGTGGGGTATGGGACCCATGAAACCGATGTAACTCGATGGACCGTGATATAGAAACTCATCCTTCGCGTGGGAATGGCGTTGAGAAGGCGAGAGGTGTAAATCCTTTAGCGGGCAACTTCGACGTGTCCGCGTAGAGGACCATCCTGCTCGGCGCGAAGCGTTTTTCTATGTCGGGGTGTCGTGTGAAAGGTTGTTGCATACAACGTAAGAAAGAGCTCTTGAGAGAGTCTTTCGAGGTGGGTGTATGTGTCGTGTATTCCGGTTGTTATTGATTCGAATCACCGTCGCTCGCGGAAGAGGATTGAGCATACTTGCCCACTGCGCCGTGACTTAGTAGAAAGATGAACTAAGTCTCTTAACTTGCTGTTTGTGGATTAATCACTGTATTGGAACCTTGACTGAAGTAGATATAGAGCCAACTAAATTTCATTTCCACCTTAGGCTAGCAACATCGGGATAAGCGTTTCTTGTTTGATTGTGGACTTCCGATGTTGTGAGGCGTGAGGACCACTAAAATGAAGGATCAAGTTTAGTCAAGCTGCATTTTGCAAATTCCTGTTCCTACTATCTTACTACCCCTGCGTCTAGAGTTACATGTTTAGAGGTGACGGTTAAGTCTTGCTGAGCCTTAGTGCTCACGGCTGCTTCTGAGTTGTTTTTGCAGGTAGCAGGATGTCTGCTATGAAGAGGGTTGTTCGGTGAGACGATGAACCTCACGGTTTGTTCAACTCATCGGAAACCTAGCCGCTGTCTTTCTTTGGTGAAGCTAGTAGGAAGTGTTCACGGGCTGAACGACTTCTCTTCGGCGTAGTTAGGGTCGAGAGTGAGTAGTTTGTCCAGCAAATTTAAATTTCCGCTGCGTGTGTACATTATGTTGTAGAAGAAATTATATTGAGTAACAAAAATGGTGTCGTTATGTTCTTACTACTCTTTTCGTGCTTGCTGTTGGGTGCCGCATCGCACGGCACCACCCACTGCGATTCCTGGGCCGGGCCTCACAGCGTGGTATCAGAGCCGCATTGGGAATAGCACGCATGAAAAGAGCATATTTTCGAAAACTTAGGAGTATACGAGTGAGGAACGTATAGTATGCCCACAAAAGGAGTATTATTAGAATAGTTACTTAAGGTGGCAAGCTAACAGTGTGTTAATCATTTAGCATTTCAATTCTGTAACGACGCACCTATGTGGAGGTAAGCATGGTAAGGAACGCTACCGAAAGCGGATCAATTTCGGTTAGCTCACCCATACGAGGAAAGTAGTGTGGGATGTCCCGTTGAGCAATGGGCGGGAAGTGAATATGTTTTCTAAGACTCTTCATGTCTTAGAGACATATGAATGGCACTAGCCTCCAGTGCGCAGACCCAGGGGCAAGAGGAGGAGACCCCATCGTGTGGTTTGTAACACGAAGTGTGTTCTCTAGGACTCTTCATGTCCTATGAGGCATACGAAAGCGCTGTTCCACCGGTGTGCTTTATTGCAAAGGTGTGGAGCCCCCGTCGGGTGGTGAATAACCCGATCATGTACCTTGAGACGTGGCTTGACTCAAGGACGACCCGTATGGCAATGATACGGGGCGTATGTTTTTACTATGATATGGACCTGCCTGTAATGATAAACCATTGAGTGCATCATTATTGAGTGGTTTTCTGCAGGTACCTTAACCACATTAGTACATGTCGTGTACACAACGTTTGTGAGTGATCGTTTTAGTGCCACCACTTGAGACGTATATGCCGGGTATAAAGCCGGTTAGGATTTTAATTTGGTAAGGAAACGTAGTACCGTGATGTGTTTTGAAACTGCATAAAAAGAGAAGGTTTGAAAAGAAAAAGAGTAAATTTGGAGTCTAGGATTCTATTAGGGGGTAATGAACTCCTATATTGAACTAAGAGTCAATTGGGAGTATAGATTTATTCACAAAGATTTAGGGGAAACCTCCCCTGTTTTTGGCAGAATTTTTGCTGAAGTTGAACAGGGAATAACTTTTGTTTGGTTGAACCAATGGAGGTGAGCGATACATTTATGGAAAGCTATTGAAGTTTTCTACAACTCTTCAGTAGAACTCCATATTAGAATCACCCTCCAAATGGATCAAATTCTCAGATGAGTGTGAACTGTCCAAAAACAGGGCAGACACCAATTTGCTCTCTGGAAATTTCTATATTTCGACCATAACCTTTTGTAGAAAATATTCTAAGGGACAAGTAAGACACCGTTGGAAAGTTTAAGATATGTGCTACGACTTTGTAGTTCAAAGTTTTTCCAGATTTGGAGTTTAATTGTATGAAATCTTGCGGACAAAACAGCCACTTTCAAAGGAGGTGCTGTCAAAATTGTTCCAGATTTCTGTTAACTTTGAAATATCACAACTTTTGATCCAGAACTAATATGAAGGCAAATCAATACTCGTTGGAAAGATATTGAAGTTAACTATAACTTTGATATTCAACTTGAGACATGAAATTGCCATTTTCATTATTAAATTCTAGGGTTAAGACTAATTGGTCATTCTGAACAGAGTAGTGCTTATTGCCTATGTAACTTAAGACTTGTTGTGGACAGGGATGTTTCAGACTTCTCTAAGCTCCATAACATGTTCTTGAGTTATTTTTCAATTTGTCCTACTGATGGAATTAAGGGTTTGGACAAACTTCCTCACATTTGATAGATTCCAGTATTGTCGAAACCCTAGTTAGCTTGTGTAATGCTGTAATATTGATGTGATGCTTTTACGGTTATGTTTTCAATTCAAGTTGAGTTTAAACTTTGAATTTTAACCATAAATTGCTCACTCTTGCAGCATGGATCATGCTCATTCCAGGAGTGAGGTTGGTGAGTCGAGTCACGGCGAAAGTAATTCGCCACGACAAGAAGTGCTGACATCATCAACCAGATTGGCGGAAATCTTGACAAAGATGGCTGAGTCTCTGGATCTGTTGGTGCGACAAAGCATACGACAGGAGACACTACAGCAAAATCCCCCGACAAGTACTTATCTGGATTTCTTAGCAAGACAACCACCGGTTTTCTCGGAAGCGAAAGAACCATTGGAGTCGGCTCATTGGCTCCAATGTATTGAAGCCAAATTCGATATGCTTGAGTGCGATGAATATCAGAAGACTCTATTTGCCGCTCAACAAATCCACGAAGCCGCTGGAGCCTGGTGGGCGGAGTACATCGCTACTCTTCCTGAAGGTCATCGAGTGACGTGGGATGAATTCCGGGATGTTTTCCGGGCACGTCACGTTTGTTCAGGAATTCTTCGAACAAAGTATCAAGACTTTTTGGAATTAAAGCAAGGAGAAAGGAGTGCGTACGAGTACTTCAAAGAGTTTGAAGACTTGTTGCAATACGCCACTCATATGGTAGACTCGGAAGCGTTGAAGTGCGACTATTTCTTCCGAGGTTTGAATGTCGAACTTAAGGAACAGGTGACCTTGTTCAATAACGATATTTACAATGAGTTAGTAAATGCCGCTATCATTAAGGGAGACATGCATCTTCGTTGTGAAGCAGAGCTGAAAAGAAGTATACCGCCAGACAGCGATATCGAGGTTCGTCCAAACTATCGAGTGCGATATTACTCGCCAGTTAGGCAACAAATTCAGCCAGTGGTGCAACTCTCACAACCACGGCTGGAGTTGATCACATATGAGCCTCCACCTCAACAACAGCGGACAGAAATTATTCGTGCAACCCTACCACAACCAGCTACGCACGAATTATCTCCACCTCGTGTTAGTAGAGAGCTGAGGATTTCTACAACACGAAACCGTCGTGGTGCTGAGCAGAGTCACACTCGTGTGTTGTCTCAGCAATGCTCAGATCAGCACCGTGAACCTTCATAGAAGAATCGTTCAAAAGCTGACCGGGTTAATTACACTGCTATGGAGGATATTGCTAAAGGCGAACCAGTTTTGGCGGGCATGTTCACTTTACATGAACAGCCCATTTTCGTGTTATTTGATTCCGGGGCCACCCACAATTTTATTAGCAGAGACTATGTGCTGAAGAATAATCTTCCATTTAGCATAGTTAAGCATCCGTTTCATATCAGCTCACCCGGAGGCAAGATATCAACAGATGAGATGGTCTCTCGGGCACCTTTATGTTTGGGTGGAAACATCTATCCTGCGAGCCTTATCATACTCAAAGGACAAAGGATTGATATTATCTTGGGGATGTCATGGTTGACACATTATGGAGCTATCTTTGACATCAGCTCTCGGACTGTCCAACTGAACTCCCCAATACACGGTTGCAACACATTGAATCTTGTGGATCCATCACAACGAGTTGCAGCAGTGCATCAGATTGAAGCTCCTAAACTTGAGGATATTCCAGTGGTATGTGAATATCCAGATGTGTTTCCCGAAGACTTGCTAGGCATGCCGCCTGAACGTGATGTAGAGTTCAAGATTGAACTAGCACCGGGAACAACACCTATTTCTTGGCGACCATACAAAATGGCACCGAAGGAGCTAGCAGAATTGAAGGAGCAGCTTAATGACCTCATGGACAAAGGTTTTATCACCTTGGGGCTGTTCCGCACTCTTCGTGAAGAAGAAGGACGAGACTTTGAGACTATGCGTAGATTATCGTCCACTGAATGCTGTCACTATCAAGAATAAGTATCCACTACCGCGCATCGATATTTTGTTCGATCAACTAGTGGTTGCTAAGGTATTTTCCAAGATGGATCTTCGGTCCGGGTATCACCAGATAAAAATCCGGGCGGAAGACATACCTAAGACGGCGTTCTCGACAAGATATGGTCTTTATGAATATCTTGTCATGTCCTTTGGATTGACCAATGCTCCGGCTCACTTTATGTATCTCATGAACTCTGTGTTCATGCCGGAGTTAGACAAGTTCGTCGTGGTTTTCATCGACGACATCTTGGTCTATTCAAAGTCAGAAGAAGAACACGCTGAACATTTGCGTATTGTACTCCAACGCTTGAGGGATCACAAGTTATATGCAAAGTTCAGTAAATGTGATTTTTGGATTAGCAAAGTGCCGTTTCTTGGGCATATTATTTCAGCGGAAGGCATCGCTGTGGACCCAAGTAAAATCGAGCAAGTGCTGAATTGGAAATCTCCAACATCTGTTCATGAAGTGAGGAGTTTCCTAGGTTTAGCGGGTTATTACCGGAGATTCATTCCAAACTTCTCCAAAGTCGCTAAACCTATGACGGAGCTGTTGAAGAAAAGTACCAAGTATGATTGGAGCAATTCATGCGAACAAGCTTTTCAAACTTTAGTGAAGTATCTCACTACAGCTCCAGTTTTGGCCCAGCCGGAAACTACGAAGCCATTTGATGTTTATTGTGATGCATCCGGCATCGGTTTGGGTTGTGTGTTGATGCAAGAAGGACGTGTGGTCGCGTATGGATCCCGACAACTCAGGGGTCATGAGCAGAATTACCCGACACACGACCTTGAACTAGCTGCAGTGGTCTTAGCATTGAAAATGTGGAGACATTATCTACTAGGCAATCTAGTACATCTCTACACTGACCACAAAAGCTTGAAGTACATCTTCACACAGAAGGAACTGAATATGAGGCAGCGAAGATGGCTAGAATTGATCAAGGACTATGAACTTGAAATTCATTACCATCCGGGCAAAGCGAATGTGGTTGCCGATGCACTTAGTCGGAAAGCCCACATTCACCATTTAGCCATGGCTGCACATGAAGAAGGAGAACCAAGCCTGCGCTTAGTTCCCTACGGATCGCTGTTCAACCTCGCTCTTATTCCTACAATCTGAGATGAGATTGTAGAGGCTCAGAAGAGAGACAGAGGTATGTCTCACATCCGGAGGAGAGTGGACAGCGGTGAATTGAAGATATTCCGCAAAGATGAAGAGGGTACTATATGGTTTAACAACCGCATAGTGGTATCCCGAAACATGAAATTGCGGAGGAAGATATTGGATGAAGCACATTTATCCAAGTACTCCATTCATCCGGGAAGCAATAAGATGTACCAGGACTTGAAATCTAAGTTCTAGTGGACACGGATGAAAAGAGAGATTGCGAAGTATGTATCCGAGTGTGATACGTGTCGGCGGGTTAAAGTCGACCATATGCGGAAAGCCGGACCACTTCATCCGCTGAAGGTTCCAGCATGGAAGTGGGAAGACATAAGTATGGACTTCATCGTCGGTTTACCCATGACCAGCAACAAGCATGATTCTATTTGCGTAATCGTCGATCGTTTGACCAAGACCGCTCATTTTATTCCAGTCCATACTAAATATGTGGCAAATAAGTATGCGGAGCTGTTGATCTCGAGAATCGTGTTTTTACACGGGGTTCCCCACACCATCGTGTCTGACCAAGGTGCGTTGTTCGCATCCAGATTTTGGGAGCAACTGCATGCTTCCTTGGGAACCAAGTTAATTCGGAGTTCAGCGTATCATCCACAAACTGATGGTCAAACGGAGAGGATAAATCAGATTCTGGAGGATATGCTACGGGCAGGTGTCATCAATCATCGGAAGAATTGGGATGACCATCTACCGTTAGCAGAATTCTCATATAATAACGGTTATCAATCCAGCATCAAGATGGCCCCGCACGAAGCTCTTTATGGCCGGAAGTGCCGCACACCACTGAATTGGTGTGAGTCCGGCGAGAGAGTGGTCTACGGGATTGAATTGGTGAATGAAGCTGAGGAACGAGTGCGAGTGATTCAAGCCAATTTAAAGGCTGCTCAATCTCGGCAGAAGAGTTATGCAGACAAACGACGTCGACCTCTTCACTTCGACATCGGGGACCATGTGTATCTTCGTGTCTCTCCGATGAAAGGGGTTCATCGGTTTGGAGTGAAGGGAAAGCTTGCTCCGCGATTCATCGGCCCGTTTGCTGTCACTGAGATATGCGGACCCGTGGCCTATCGTCTGGAGCTACCGGCGTCACTTTCGGGTATTCAGAATGTTTTCCACGTCTCTCAGCTGCGGAAATGTCTTAGGTACCCAACCGCAGTTCCTATGGAGAACATTGAGGATCTCTAACCGGATCTCACTTATTCTGAGTATCCGATACAGATTATTGACGAGAAGACTCACGCCACAAGAAATCGGACATTGCGATTTTACAAAATCTTGTGGAGCAACCGCACCGCTGATGAAGCTACGTGGGAAAGCGAGGGTTTTCTCCATTTAAATTTTCCTGACTTGTTTGTACCATATGTCCAGTAATCATTCTCCCTTCTTCTTTCTTTTTGTAATCTCAGGACGAGATTCTTTTAAGGGGGGAGGAATGTAACAGCCCTAACTTTTGTAAAGTTTTATTTCATCTTATGAAACAAAGTTAAGGCGAAGAAAGGCTATAATTGTGTCACATGAGATGATGAACACACAAATGGACATGTGAGGGAGTTAAAAATTTCCTCTATCCCTTGCTCAACACATTTTAACCTAGGGGAAAGAATTAGACTCCCAAAAACACTAACTCATGTGCACCTTCTCTATGAATAGAGTGGAGGAAATTTAAATGCAATTTGAATTCTTTTGAAAGGATTCCTATTCAGATTGTACAAAGGCCCATATGTGAGAGCATAGATGCATTTCTCATGTATTCAAGAGCCTAAGTTTCAAATTTGGAGAATTTTAGGTTTCATATACTATTTATTCCGAGGATTAAATGAGGGCGCGTTTAAATACAAACTTGAATTTGAATTTTGAACCAAACAAACTCAATTTCAAAATCTGATTTCAGAAATTGAGTTCCTCATAATTCTTCTGACCTATCCTCCAAATTTGATCAAATTCGGAGCTCGTTTGCTATTTTAAATCGAAATGGGGGAAAAGAGGGAGAATTGTGGCTGTGGACCCCACCAGTCAGTCTCACAAAAGCACAAACCGACTCAGCCCTGTTCTTGGTCGACGGAGAGCACGACAGCAGCAGCTTGTGCTGGCTACCCCGACGCCACCTCCTCCTTGTTCAGTGGGTGCTGGCGAGCTGCTTCCCCATCCTCATCTCCCCTGCCGTGCTCCCTTTCATCTTATCACTGAAGACAGCCTCGTTGCTTCTCCCGCACTCAGAACAGCGCCCCTCTTCTTCTCCCGATTACAGAGTCACCGAGCACCGGATGCTTGAGGTCTCCACAGCAAAAACCTTCGCCCCTGAGTGCTCTAGCCGGCTATCAACTTCCCCCCGCTGTTCCATGCTTGCTGGCGCCTAGAAACAGAAGAGTTTCTGCTGCTCCCGTGTTGCACGTCGGAGGACCGAAACTGGACGTCGTGGACAGCCCAAACCAGAAGGGATCACGCCCAAGCAAGCCACCCCATCTGTGCACCAACAAGTCTAGTTGCTCACCTCCAAAGCTCAGCCCCAGCCATTGATCACAGAGGGAGAATTTCAAGTTTTTCTCCCGGGCGGCAGAAACGGACCTTGAGGTAAGGAATTGTAAAATTCGTCCTCAATTCATGTTTGTTGGGTCTCAAACTTCACACACAGGTTGTTAACTGCCTAGCACACCTCCTCCATCGATTTTAGACCAAGAAATTGAGTGTAGAGTGAGCAATCCGAGCTCTTTTAGAGGGTTTGCCGCTGGACCCTATCGAGTGCACGGTGCCGATAGGTTTAGAGTCATCTCCAGCTGGTTCAGACCTCATGCCGGTCTTCTACATAATCCCCTGGTGCTGTAGAGCCCAAGAACCGACCATTTGGTGGAGAATTCACCGTGCAAGACCTCACCGGAGCTCTAGGGTTTGCTGTGACCGGTGCGCCCTGTTTTCCGGCGAGTTTCAGCCGCCGGCGACCTCACCAACGTGTTCAGCGTGGGGAAATATGGGGGGGCTCCCTGAATTTGGCTCATTAATTCATTTAAGGAAAATTTTGTCTGAATTTTTACAGGAGTTCTGTTTATTGGAAAATTCCCAAATTTGGACAGGACATTCTTCCAAAATTCCTTGAACTCCAGTAAAAATTTCAGAGGCATTGGAACTCATTTGCTTGGTCAAATGATGTGTTCATTCCTTATGTCTCTGAAAAATGGGAAAATAAACAGAGACATTTTCAGTTTTTCCCCAATCCTTGAGAAATCCATATCTCCATGTAGGAAACTCCAAAAATAGTAAAACCAATTCCTATGGACTCAAGACATTTTTTACTTCACAAAAAGTCTACTTTGCAGCATAGGAAAGCTTAATATCTAGGGGATAATGGCAGATTAGTGAAAACCACATAAGGATTTATTGTGCTCACATGAAGCCATTTCATGAGCTCAATTTTTGGACACTGCCTAAATACCTACCATAGAAGTTGTGGTTAAATTTTCAGCTTCATTGGACCTCTGGAACTTGAGATACCATCCTTTAGGTTGAAGTGTTCATATAATGGACTTAATCACATGGTGATTACTAGTATCCCTTTTCATCTAGCTTTCATCATCTCTAAGGTTTAGATCCAACAACAGAAACTTTGCTGTTGTTTGTCCCTTTTAGGTGTGAGTTAACTGGTACAACAGTTTTGAATCATTTTCTAAATTGCTTTTGAATACATGTGCATAAATCATCTTAATAGAACGTGACGTCGACGTTCGACGAGGACTTGACTCTACAGAGAGGATCTCCATCTCGTGCCGAGTTTGGCAGATTCTCCGGAGGAGGACTAACTCCTACCTTCTAACAAAACCGTTGAGCAAGGCAAGCCCCGGTTTGCATATCGTTACCGCTTTAAATTTTGTTTTACTTCACCTCATGTTTATTAGACTTGACATTGTGCGTTATGTCTAGGATGATTGAAACCCACTTGCATGACTATTACATCCCTGAGTAGAAGGTTTAGTGTAGGCTTTGCCTCGTCGTAGATGCTAGGCTAATGTTGTAGCTAGCTCCGTAGAAGTCGAGTAGTAAAAAGCTACTCGCGAGAAAGTTCGAGTAATGTAGTTACTCGCGAGAGATAAATGATAAGAGCACCCTCATGAATATGAGATAGGGACTCGGATGTTCCTGTAGGATGGAGCGCTCAAGGTTGGTCTCGACCTGTAATGGTTGTGACAATTCTTGAGACCACATTTGGCCTGGACCGGGATGGTAAGGCAAATGTGGAGGTTGGTTGTAGCCCCGTCCGTGTCGGTTAAGGACTGTATGTATGCGGCCCTGCTGGACAAGATTGAGCTGTACCGGATATATAGTGGGGTATGGGACCCATGAAACCGATGTAACTCGATGGACCGTGATATAGAAACTCATCCTTCGCGTGGGAATGGCGTTGAGAAGGCGGGAGGTGTAAATCCTTTAGCTGGCAACTTCGACGTGTCCGCGTAGAGGACCATCCTGCTCGGCGCGAAGCGTTTTTCTATGTCGGGGTGTCGTGTGAAAGGTTGCTGCATACAACGTAAGAAAGAGCTCTTGAGAGAGTCTTTTGAGGCGGGTGTATGTGTCGTGTATTCCGGGTTGTTATTGATTCGAATCACCGTCGCTCGCGAAAGAGGATTGAGCATACTTGCCCACTGCGCTGTGACTTAGTAAAAAGATGAACTAAGTCTCTTAACTTGCTGTTTGTGGATTAATCACTGTATTGGAACCTTGACTGAAGTAGATATAGAGCCAACTAAATTTCATTTCCACCTTAGGCTAGCAACATCGGGATAAGCGTTTCTTGTTTGATTGTGGACTTCCGATGTTGTGAGGTGTGAGGACCAGTAAAATGAAGGCTATAAGAATCTGAATATAAGGATCAAGTTTAGTCAAGCTGCATTTTGCAAATTCCTGTTCCTACTATATTACTACCCCTGCATTTAGAGTTACATGTTTAGGGGTGACGGTTAAGTCTTGCTGAGCCTTAGTGCTCACGGTTGCTTCTGAGTTGTTTTTGCAGGTAGCAGGATGCCTGCTATGAAGAGGGTTGTTCGGTGAGACGATGAACCTCACGGTTTGTTCAACTCATCGGAAACCTAGCCGCTGCCTTTCTTTGGTGAATCTAGTAGGAAGTGTTCACGGGCTGAACCACTTCTCTTCGGCGTAGTTAGGGTCGAGAGTGAGTAGTTTGTCCAGCAAATTTAAATTTCCGCTGCGTGTGTACATTATGTTGTAAAAGAAATTATATTGAGTAACAAAAATGGTGTCGTTATGTTCTTACTACTCTTTTCGTGCTTGCTGTTGGGTGCCGCATCGCACGGCACCACCCACTGCGATTCCTGGGCCGGGCCTCACAATCAGCCCAAAATTTCCTAGGAGTTTGATATTCATCAAGCATAGTCCTAGCCATCCCAACTAAGATTTTGTTCTTTCTCTCTACAACACCATTTTGTTGAGGTACATATGGTGAAGAAAATTGATGATCTACTCCATTTTCAGCACAAAAGTGATCAAATGATTGATTTTTAAATTCGGTTCCGTTATCAGTTCTAATTGCTCTTAAAGATCCTGGGTGATCAATTGAAAATCTAAGAAATAAAGTTCTAAAGTGACTAAAAGCTTCATTCTTAGATGCCATAAAGTAAACCCAAGAGTATCTAGAATAGTCATCAACAATCACAAGAACAAACCATTTACCTCCGAAGGATTGAACACGTGAAGGTCCTACGGTGTCAAGATGTAAAAGTTGACCCGGTTCAGTTGTCATGGTCATTGTGATAGGAGCATATGAACCTGCAACTATCTAAGCATGTCTACAAGAAGAGCACACAATTTCTTTGTCCCCTTTAAGCTTAGGCAGCCCATGTATGCAATCAAGAGCACTAACACGCGTGAGATGATCAAAGCCTACGTGACCAAGTCTACGATGCCAAAAATATAAATCTTTAGAATCATTTGCAACTAGACATCTATGCTTAGAGGAAGACATATCAAAATCGGCTTTAAAAACTCTTCCAAACCGAGACATGTTAAAAATAAGCTCATTATTTGAACCTACAACTTTGCAGTAATTTTTATTGAAAATAATTTCCAGATTTTCATCTAGCAATTATGAAACAGAAAGCAAGTTGTATTTCAAATTTTTGACAAGTGCCACATCCTTCAAAGTGTAGTGATCATTTACTCTAACTGAACCCTTAGCAATTATAGGAGTTGAAGAATTATCGGCAAAAGTAATATTCTCTACACGTGACACAAAAAAGAGAGAGGAGAACCATTATTTGTTACCGGTCATGTGGCGTGAGCAACCTGAATCCACAATCCAAATGTTCTCCTTCCTCAAGCGTGTAACCTACATAGAAGCACAATACGTCGATGACTTAATACTAGGGTTAGTTAAAAGGCATTTAGGAATCCAGTACTGAATCACACGATGTCTAGCAGGAATAACATGCGAAAGCTGAGATAAAACAGCAGGTTTATGAGTCAAAGTTTGAGATTTTTTGTTCTTAACTACTGACCTATGAGGTGTTACTTGTGTAGAACGAAAATCAGTAGCTCTGGAGGCAAAAACAGAAGGTCCGGAGGCAAAAACTGAAGCTCCGGAGGTAAACTTTGAATATTTCTAACTCATAACAGCAGGTTGCATGTTCCTGACATTCGGTTTAGTATGTGCAGCAAATTTTGCATGAGTTATAAGATCTAGCTTACATTATTTTCTTTTTATGTTGTTTAGCTAGTCTATAATAAAAATCTATGACATGACCATCTCTACCACAAAAGGTACAATGAAATTTAACTTTGTGTTCATGTCTAGATGAGCATGCAGTATACTTATTTGAACCCGAATGTGACAACACTCCTGCAGATTTAAAAATCACTTCTTTTTGTTTAGGAACTGTTTGAATCAAACCACTTCCAAATGATTTTACAATTTTAGGTGGATGTTCCTTACCATGAGCATGTGAACCAAAACCTAAACCAGATTTATCATTGCAAGACTTGGAAGAATTCAGCAGCAAGTTTATATACTTATTCCCATTACAAAACCGATCTAATGTCTTATGCACGTTATAAAGTTTATTTGATAGATCAAGGAAATTTTCACATAAAGTTTTTCCTTTTAATTTGCAATTGGAATAATATTTAACTTCATGAGAACATAAAGCATTGTTCAATATAGAAACTTTCATAGCATCTTGTAGTTTCTTATCAAGATCATCGCAAGTAGAACAATGCAAATCAATTGTAGAACAATAAGCATCTTTCAAGTTTTTATCATTAAGTGCAGCAAGCTTTTTGTTCTTTTCGATTTCAAGTTTATCAAGTGTGGAGGTGTGTGCACTTCTTAGAGAGGACAATTGTTCATATATTAAATCACATGAGGAACAAGAATCATCACTAGGAATCAAGGATTTTAAACGATTAATTTCAGATTCTAGTGACTCAATTTTAACAGCATTGTCCCTAAGCTTTCTGTCCTTTTTCTTAACAATAATAGTGGCACGAGAAATAGCATTACACATTTCTTCGCAAGTAGGACATACCTCTTCGTTGTCACTGTTGTGTTCTGCATCCTCCATACTTGATTTTGATTTTACCGCCATGAAGCACAAGTTTGTCAGATTATCTTCATCACTTCCAATGTCTACAACACTCGAGCCAAGTTCTTGAAGTGCGGTGATGAAACTGTTTATCAGTTTGCGTCCTGTAAAACCCTTCTTTTTCTTATTGGTGTTGCCAAAAGAGGACTTGACTTTATTCTGCTTTTCGTCACGGTTAGAAGGAACTGAAAGGTTAGGGCAATCTGTACGAAAGTGTCCTGTCTTACCACATTCAAAGCATTGTTGAGGTCTGGAGCTTCCTCTCCTTTGAGTTCTCACATTTTGCAATGCTTTTAAGAACCTAGTAGAAAGAAGTACTCGCTCCTCCTTTGGAAACTCCTCAATCTTTTCCAGGGTTAGTGAAGATAGCAAATCAAGTGTATTGCTAGATGATTGGCCGGATCTAGGCATATCACGTTGTGAGACAAATGCAATAGTCTTATTTGGGTTCTTACGTGATATAATGTCAATTTCATGAGTTTTTAGCTTAGAATAAAGCACATCTAATGTAAGAGTACTCATGACAGTGGATTCACGTATGGATGTTACTTTCATCTCCCAAATTGACATGTCTATTGCACTTATTAATTGCCTAGCATTTTCAGCATCTGAAAATTTAACATTGACGCTACGCAAGTTGCTGAGAATTTTATTAAAGCGAGCAAAGAGGCCATCAATGGACTCACCGGGTTGCATCTCAAAGCGCATGTATTCTTTCTTGAACATATCCTGTCTTACCTCCTTGATCGTGTTGGATCCTTCGTGGTAGTCACAAAGTGTTCTCCACACATCGTACGCCGATCGGAGGTGTGCAACACGGTCGAAGTCGCTCTGAGTTAGTCCTTGTATGATCAAGTTCCGAGCCTTGTTGTTGTTGTCGACATCTCTCATGTTTGTAGCCGTGACTTGATCGTTTGAAGGCACATCGTAAGGTTTGTACACCTTTTCCCATATTGCAAAGCCTTTTGCTTGGATGAAAGCTTCCATGCGTGCCTTCCAAACCTGAAAATCAATACCACTAAACACACAAGGTTTGACGGAGTATTTCTCCATGATGATTAGTCAAAACACGTGCAAATCATAAAGATTAGAGCAACCTGGCTCTGATACCAATTGTAGGATCGAAGTACATGTGTAAAGCTACCAGAGGGGGTGAATGGTAGATAAAAACTTTTTAGCGGAAGCAACAAAACACCCCTCAGCAGAAAACCGATCTGTTAAAGAAACCATGTTTGCGACTAATCTAAATGTGTTCAACTGTGACAAAAATAGTATATATTGTATAGAATCAAGTCAGGAAGACGTCACAACAAGAATCATGAAAATCCGTTGAGAGAAACTCAAGTTACGATCAAAAGATCGAACAAAGGTCAATCTGTCTTACGCGAGAAAAACAGTTCTGGAATACTGCAAAGAAACTCGTTTAGATCAGAAACCACAAATTCAATAACCGTGAAATTTTCACAGATGATAGATAATCAAGTTTTGAAGACAACCCAAAAATAATCACATCAATTGGCTCTGTAAAACTCGAGTTATGATAAAACCACCGAAGCAAGGTAGTGCTGAACAGAAACTCGACGAGAAAAACTTGTTTGAAACAAGTCGGACGAACAAGGCACAAAAGTTCCTTTAGAATATGAATTTTATTTATCAAAACACAAGAGAAACAGCCCCAAAGTCGTGTACCACGAGCTCTGGCCTCCCTTGCTTATATAACCAGCCCTAAGGCCAACTCAACTCAAACTAGGACTCCTACTCCTACTTGGATTCAAACTGTAACTTTTCAATATTGCTCAAGACTCTTCTATACGCAGATAGAAGCAATCTTAAGACATCTAAACACCTTAGGAACGTCCCAAACATTCCTAAAACAACTAAACTTCATGTCCCACACCAAATCCTATCATAACCAACTCAAAACTTTCGATATTTGAGTCAAACACGACTCAGCCGCAGCCTGAGTCCATAACCTAGTCGGTTGGACCTTTCCAACCAGTTCTTTACGTCCAGATCTCTTCATCATGCCTTGGAACCATGCAGCCACGTCCATGCACTCCTTGCACACGTGCAAACATCTTCCAACGACGTCCAAGATACCTTCATATGCATTGTTCTTGATTCAAACATACTACGCAACCTCCCGATCAACTCAACCACAATTCCTCCCGAACTTGGTTGTTAAACCTCATCTTCTCCCAAAGACTAGTTCAATGGATCCCGTCACCAGCCATGTATTGAACTCAAGCAACACCTGCACATGAATAAACAACCAATACTTCCGAGCACAAGTCCTCGACTTGACTCTCGTTAGTTCCGAAACTACAACATCTTACATGAGCAACTCACATAAGCATGTTGTAAACCATAGCAAAATGATATCAGCCATAACCACCAAAACACACCAAAAACATAGTAAAATAATACTAAGCAAACTTTCCATAAGAGTAAAGCAAGTTTGAAACATTGCAAGTTAAAAGCAGAACCATTGCAATCAAGCTCCGAACCTTACCAAAGCTAACCGGACCTTGAACCGGAGCTTACCAAAGCTAGTCGGACCTAGCGCCGGAGCTTACTAAAGCTTAGTCGGACCTAGCACGGAACTTACCAAAGCTAGTCGGACCTAGAACCAGAGCTAGCAAAAACAAGTCGGACCTAGCCAAAATAAGTCAGACCTAGACAAATCAAGTCGGACCTTATGTCGGACCTATCGTCGGACCTTGCAGGAGCTCGGACCTAGAGTCGGACCTTGTTAAAAAGGTGTTTTGATAGTATTCAAAACTTTTATCGTCAAAGCCAATGTATTCAGCACACATAGGTCTCATAATTTTTCTCTGGAGGTCTACATAGAACTTGTTGAGCACTTAAAGACCTTTCCATAACTCTATCATAAACCTAAATTGGGTAAATCCTCTCATACTTATGTTTTGTCAAATTCCAAAAAGATTTTATGCTAGAAATAGAGCATTCTGCTTTTGGAACCTTTGAAGCCTATCAATTCTCTCATTTGAATCTTAGTTCAAATTAAGAGCTCAGTAACTAATATTGGTCTCAAGACTTACATTTTTAGTTGAAATTTAGTTCATGAGTCATTTCTCATAGGAAAGAAAGTTATTAAGTTAGTACGATGTTGATGCACCGTAAGACATGTCACTACTACGTTGCCTCACCAAAAGAAAATCCTAACCGAATTACATCGGCATATAAGTCTCCACAGGTGGCACTAAGAATGGTCACTCGAAACGTATTCTACTCTTAATACAGTTATCGCTGTTAATGTACCTGCAGAAGACACATAATTGTAAAGCACTCATTATGGTACCGTACGGCACTGCCTGCATGGGCTCCTATCTAAACAGTCACAATCTGTATGAAAGATAAATGCCTGGTATCATTCCATACGGGGTGTCCCCAAGTAAAGGACATCTAAAGGGATGCGGTCGTGTTACCACACCACAGGACAAGGGACTCGAATAGAGCGTGTACGAGTAGACATGTTCGGGAATTTCATCAACCCAACGGATACCACCTACTGCCCAACAAGGCACGCCGATGACGAGCGCTGCGTATGTCCTCCTAGGCAAATTCCAGAAGAACACACTATCGTGTTACCGACCACATGATGGGGTTTCCACTTTCTTGCCTAATGCACACCAGGGACCAGCGTTGCATATGAGCTAAGGAACATGAAGAGTTCAAGAGTTATCTTATTGACGCCTCACACCAAGCTGTGAGACCTATTCCCTGAACCACTTTCCTCATCAGGGGAGCTATCCAAAATTGATCTGTTTTCAGTGGCATACCTTACCTCTTAACTAGTTAGCGGTGTGTCGTTACAGAATATAATAACAAGTAAGTTAGTTTGCCATGTCACATAACTTATGATAATATTGTCCTTATGTTAGCCTAGTACCGTTTCCTCACCGTACCCTAAGTTTTTCTTGCAATACGATCCTTATTTAGTGTGCTATTCCAAATGCGACTCTGATACCACATCTGTGAGGACCTCAATGGTCCACACATCCCAGGAATCGCATTGGGTGGTGTCGTGCGATGCGGCACCCAATAGCACACATAGTAAAGGCATCATATTACATAAATCATTGCGGAAGCATTACAAAGTATTCAGTTTACAAATAATTTACATCAAAGTAAACTACAGCGGAAAGCTAATACAACTCACGTCTCATATCTATACTAAGTAAAAGAGAAGTCGTCCAGTCCGCGGACGCCCCTCACTAGCAACACGAAGACAAACAACAGCAGCAGGGTTTCCCATGAGTGTACCACTCGGAGGGTTCCGAATCTCATCGGACAAACATATTCATAAGCGTAGTGGTTAATACATGCAAAACAACTAGTGTAGCAACTGTGAGCAAGAGGGCTCAACAAGACTTAACCGTTTCCTAAACATGGAACTCTAATGAGAGTGAAGACATAAACATAGGATAGCAAATTGAATAATGGACTCGCCTAAATGTGAATCTTTATTTTCAAATTTCATTAGCAGCAGATTAATAGCCTTGGGCACCTCAACATCGAAAGTCCACAATCAAACAAGAAACGCTTCCTCCCGATGTTAGTTTCTCAAGGTTGAAACTGAATGTAGTTTGCACTAATCTAATCCATACAAGATCACAATACAATGATAGTATAACTTCATAATAACAGTGATTAGTTCCTATCTCAATTGCAAGTAATTACTACGTCACGGCTGTGAGAACAAGTATGCTCAAATATCCGCGAGCGACGGTGATTTGAATCAAAAGACGCCTGGACTACACAACACGTACGCTCGTACTGGAAGTCGCCTCTGTGCACTTCACGGACGTCGTACGTGGCAACCTTTCCCAAGTTCCAACCATGCTGAATCGATTCATTCGTCTAGGACAATAGAACCCACCTCATGGTGCACCCTCCATCGTGCTACGGCTGAATGCCTGAGGCGATCAAAAAATTCTCAACGCAGCCTTCCCAAGGTATATGGGTTTATTGGGTCCCGTATAGCCAACACACGGATCGGTCCTCAACCGACACGGGAAGGGCTAATGCACACAGGCCCCTATGTCCTGCTGCCCCTACAACCTGCCTGGTCTCAACTTCAAATCACTAAGCCAATTCTTGAACCAATCCCATGTGCCCTAATTCCTAGCCATGCGAGTAGATTCCTACTACTCGACTTCTACTGAATCCTATATAATATTAAGCATAGTCGTGTCTACGCGAGGACATGACAACTACCCAAATACTCCATAGGATCCTTTGGTCATGCAAGTGGAGTATCAAATAATCTAGACATAATGCACATTTAAATCCTAACCAACATAGTGTATACAAAGCAAAAACTTAATAGTTGTTAAATGCTTACTGGGGCTTGCCTTGTTTTGCAGGTGACTAGTATTATATTTATCAGTTAGCTTGCTTGTCACTTTATGCTTAATCACTTGATCTTCTTGATTCTTGATCCAAGCTTCAATTGCTCAATGAAGCTCAACGTCAACACTACACATTATGAACATGCATATGTACTTAATTATAAATACTTTGTTATCAAGGCACAGATACAAGGGTGAAAACAAGAACTCAGATTAGAAGCTGGATTTGAGATGATCCTAGTTGAAGAAGATGGATTTAGCAAAGTTGATCAAGTACTAAGTGTTCTTGTCATAATTGTTTTTATTCACCTAAGAAAGGTATACAGAAAAAGAATGATCCAGAGCTCCAATTGAGCTGAAACTTTTCATGAGTTCCTTGTCAAGAAATAATTTTGGACCAAAATTCAGGACTTTTCATTGAGTAGTTCATCCAGAATAATTTACTAAGTAGTTATGCTAAACAGAATTATTTCTGAAGTGATTTGCATTTTTATGAAACATAAATTTAACTAAAATTTCAATCATATCTCATAAATTATGCATGGATTTTCTTGTGATTTTTGGAGCTAAGGATTTCCCAGAATGGAGTTTACAAGGGTGGGATATTTTCTGAAAATGTTTCTGGACCTATTTGAGTTCTGTAGTTTGTACTCTGAAATTTTCTACCCAAGTCAAGTTCAAATGAGCTGAAACTTTTATAGAGGTTCAAAAATATTCTATAGAGTATCCTGGTAAATTTTGGAGATTTTTGGATGAACCAAACTCCCTCAATAATTCTTGTACTGAAAATATTCAAAGAATTATCCAGAATATATTATTGATTTTCTTACCAATTGGATTGCAAATTTGATAGATCTTTCCATACTGAGTCTAACCCAATTTAAATCACTAAATTTGGAGTTTCCTAGCAAAAGTTATGAATTTCTAAAGTTAGAACTGAAACTGGAATTTCTTTTCTATTAAAATCCGTTGCACGGTAGCTGGGCCCACGGGTTTTAAAATTAGCCACTTAGGTGCGAGCCACATGGGGCCACAGAGTTTTAACCCATGTACTCACATTGGATACGCAGCTGCAGACAATCCCGGGGAAATTTCCCCTCTCACAAACGGGTGGGCCCGGTCCCCTCTTCTTCGTCCTGATTTTTTCCGCCCCCCCTGCTGGCAGCGACGGCACTCAGATCCTTGCCTCCCGGTCACCTCCCACCCTAGAATTCGCTGCTAGCCCCTAAACTGAGGTGAGGAACACGCCCATGCCCTCACTGGGGGCCGGCGATAACCCTAACACCTCGTGCGACGGGCAGCGACTGCGAGAGTACTTCGGCGACTTCGGCCCTCCTCCCTAGACCTCCAAACAGTCGGGTTTTTGGATCTATAGCACCAGTGGAGCATGGGGAAGCTTGACATGGATGCCAACAAGCTCGGGGAGATTGCCAACTAGGGTTTCATCGTGCGACCGACGGGGTACCGACGATTTGCCGTTGGAAAAACTTTAAATTGTTCATCTACATATAGTTTTAAGCTAGGATGTCGGGTGTGGAGGATCATTAGCTAGTCTAGAGTAAGTGTGCTCAATTTGGTGGACTAGAAATGAGAATCGAGAAGGAATTTCATGAATTCATACCGAGAGGTCGGTTTGCCCGGTCCAGAAGAAAAACTCTGAATTGGAGCTCGATGATACACGGCTAGGATTGTGGTTTGGGGAGGAGTAGCTTGAGTATCCGGCACACCTCTGGGTGTGTTTGCTTGGGCTTGAACCTCCTTGGTTCGGGCTGTCCACGGGAGCCCCGAGCTTCAGTGGAGTTCAATCGCCGCGAAGAAGAGGTGCGCTAGGGTTGTGCCAGCTGATACCCAATCAAATTCGCGCCGAGGAGGTGGAGGACGAACCACCGTTATCGTTTTTCTGCCTGGTGAGGCTCTGTATGCATGAACTCGCCGGCTCACGATCTGACAAAGAGGCGGCGGCGATGGTGCTGCTTGGTTTAGCCCGAGGGTGAGGCAAAGCTCGGGAAAATGCCGTAGCAGCTGGAATGGACGAGTTTGGGGCGCTCCTGTGAGCCTTTAAGGCGTGAAGGATCAAGCGGCAAGGGATTTGCACGCTACCGTGCAGGTGCTATGGTGTGCATCGTGGTGGCCTTTGAGAGAGAACAAAGAACCAACTGAACTGAAGATTTTTATTGTGTAGCTGACAAGTGGGCCCACATCTTCCCTGTCCTTATCCTCTAAAATCTCTCAAATTTGGCAGGTGATCCAAATCAAATTTGTAGGGTTCAAATTCTTGAATCCATCTCGACATTTGACAAAGTTTCATCCAAATTCAAATTTGAATTTGAATTGCAATACAATTCAATGTCCTCTTTGAAATATTTAGTCAAGCACCTCCAAAATTTATCCAACTTTGCATTCCCACTAATTTGGACCTGAGGAATTCAAATATGGAATCAGATTTTTAAATTGGCTGCTGCAAATGGAAAATTTGAACCAACAGTTTGCTTTCTCCTTTTTGTGATGACCACCTTTGCATTCGAGTGAACAATTTGATTCGATTATAGAACATGCTTGATCACTCGTGTTAATGATCTGAATAGCACAAGTTCAGTTTACAACAATAGAGAACATGTGGGATTTTTCCGGAGCATGAGAGGCCAAGTCATAGCTGACTTCATCGTGGAGCACAATGTACAACTCGAGGAGGAATGCATGGTTGAGATATGTCCATGGAAACTCCTCTTTGATGGATCAGTTTGTGACAAAGCTCAAGGGATTGGGCATGTGTTGGTTTCACCCACAAACATGACATATGTGTTCTCTATTCGGCTAAACTTTGCATGTACCAACAACCAAGATGAGTATGAGGCATTTTTGAATGGTTTAGAGCATCTAGTTGATATGGGGATCAAAGACATCGAATCTTTTGGTGATTCCAAGCTTATCATTCAACAAGTTTATGGTGAAAACCAATGTTATGATGGAACTTTGAATAATTCCCGAGAACAATGCCTGGACATCATCAAGACCGTGGATGCTTTCTGTGCCAAACACATTCTTAGGGAGGAAAACCAGAAGGCAAATAACTTGGCACAATATGCATCGGGCTATGAGGTGAAGAGAGGGAAGATTCATGTAAAGACAAGGCCGACATTGTCCAAGGATGATGAAACTAGAGAAGAACAAAGCAATTGGGCCAAAATAGACGTGTTGGCTATTGAGGACTAGAGGCCAGTGATCATAGATTACATCAAAGACCCAAACACGTGCAGAGATAGAAAGGTTCGGTGCCAAGCTTTGAAGTGTACGTTGAGCAACGATGAGTTATACCGCCGAACCATCGATGCACTCTTGCTTAAGGTTTTATACAAAGATCAAACAAAGGAGGCCATGGGAGAAGTGCATGAGGGTCTTTGTGGCACACACCAATCTGCCCACAAGATGAAGTGGATGCTCAAGCGAGTTGGTTTCTATTGGCCAACCATACAAGAAGATTGTTTCAGGTAATACAAAGGGTGTGAAGCTTGTCAAAGGTTCGGAGACATCCAATAAGCCCCGTCTAGCATGCTACATCCTATCATGAAGTCGTGGTTGTTTCAAGGATGGGGTATGGATTTCATTGGGGAGATACACCCTGGGTCATCCAAGAAAGACCGCTTCGTGTTGGTTGCTACAGACTACTTCACCAAGTGGACAGAGGTCATCCCACTAAAGAACAACACGTACAAAGAGGTAACAAGCTTTGTCCTTGAGTATATTATCCAAAAATTTGGTGTTCCACAAACTCTAACCACATATCAAGGAGGAGCATTCATATCCTCTCAGCTTAGAGAGTTTGCCGAACCCATTAAGATAAAACTGTTGAATTCTTCGCCATACTATGCTCAAACCAATGGACAAGTTGAGGCTAGCAACAAGATATTGAACAAGCTCATCAAAAAGAAGATCAGGGAGAACCCCATACGATTGCATGAGACGTTAAATGAAGCCTTGTCGTTCATAGAGTATCAAGACATGGTGCCACCAAGGTAACCCCTTTTGAGCTTGTTTATAGACAAGAAGCCGTGTTACCTGTGGAGATCAAGATGAAGGCATATAGAGTAGATCAACAAGACAACCTTTTGTTTGTGGATTATCAAGAACTGGTGATGGACAAGTTGGATAAAGTATTTGAGAGCCGAATGGAAGCCTTGAAAGAGATTGAGAAAGAGAAGCTAACAGTGGCCAAGCATTACAACAAAAGAGTTCGAGAGATATAGTTCCAAGCCGGAGACTTAGTATGGAGAATGATTTTGCATTTAGGAACTCGAGACAAGAGGTCTGGCAAATGGTCATCAAGTTGGGAGGGACCCTTCGAGATTGTGAGAACTGTCCCTGGAAATGCTTACTTTGTGGAGACCTTGCAAGGGGAGAACTAGGGAAAAGCTATCAATGGAAGATATTTAAAAAGTTATACCCGAGTGTGTGGCAAGAGGGTTAAAATATTTAATACTTGCAAGGTACAACAACCGATTTATCTAATGAATCTTGGCTTGGAAGATGTTTTTTGGCATACTTTGTTTGTGCAACAATAGGGGGGCACGTGTTGGGTACAAAATATTGTTACATGTTCTACAGGTGTAAGGAACCAAAAAAACAAGGTTCAAGGGGCCATTTATCTTAGGAAGCTCAACGTGCAAACGACCTTGGCGAGAGAACCTACCCGAGACTGAAGGATCACTTGCGGAAGGCAGTTTTACCTTGAAAACACAAGATGCAATTACCGGGATGGGAGTCCAAACTAGGAGACCAAGTTTACCTCGCGGACGCAAGATAAACAGGCTAAACCACGAGATGCAAAGGCCAGGCAAGACTTAGTCATTCTTGGGTGGATTCAAACTTTGTAAATCTTTAAGTTTTTGTCATGTAAATGTTCTAGAAGGGTCTGCACGACATTGTCCATGCCTTAGAAATAAAATAAGGATTAGAGAGTCTTAGTTTGAACTTAGAAAAGATAGAGTTTGTATTGAGTCTATATAAAGACAGCATTCTGCCGAGAAGTCAAGTCAGCAATACATCCAAATTCTGATCAACTACTCATTTTTTTACTTGTTCTTCGTAGTCTTTAGGCTTAGCTCGTACTTCTTTGTTGCTTTGCCGAGTGAAACATCCAGTTCTCTCCACGTAAGTGAGACTTACCATGTTCCTGCCTCAGGAACCTTGAATCTATCTAAGTTTCGGTGACTAACGCTGAGATTCATCACGAAAACAGGCGACTCCATAATCTGTTCACCAACAGTATGTTTGTTAGCTAACATGCCTTGCTTTCAAAGTGTTATGTCAAACTTCTGAAATTGGACTTTTCGTCTTACTTTTGTGCATGCTAATGTTGCGGCCAATAAAATGCAGGTAGTGCTCAAGATGTTTTAGAAGTTGAGAGGCTCAACTAGTTAATTAGTGTTCTTAGTTGGCAAAATTTCTTACTTGCAGCATGGTGCTCAATATCTCAAGGTCCTCAACACGGTTCGAGAATCAGGTGCTATCTTCTACTGGTAGTTGGCAAAATACACTTGCTGTTGGAACCTGTATTAAATTTGGCATGACCAGATATCCATCATTTTTTTGTTTTTGGATGTGAGTTATTATCAATGTTTTTAAATCGTCTTGTCGACCCTAGTCGTTTGACCACCGACTACGTCTACTAGAACGACTAATCATCGACTAGGGTGACTAGATGATCCTAGTCGGAGCTGTATTCGTCGTGCCCATTCTTCCGTAGCAGGCCGGGAGGAGTGTCGCAGCTCACACACTCCAACAATATATATAATTATAAAGTAGCACTAATAGCATACATAGCATAGCGTTTAGCAAATATAAAACTCAGAAGTAAATTAGATCAAAAACATCAACAGTTTATAGTCTAGAAACACATTACTTCAGATAAGAAACAACAACACTTCAACCCTTCAAGTGTGCAACAGTTTAGAAACAAACTCTAAAGCACAAAGACAATTAATAATATTTCAAATCACAATATGTGATTCATGTAATGTCAGCTGAACTGATCAACTTCAAAAACATTGAAACAACAACAATTTTCAATTCAAATGCAACTAATGATCTAAAGTTTAGAAATAACATACAGTTATAGTTTAGATCTTAGGAAAAGCAACAATTTAAACATAATAATCTAGAGAAGATATGAATGAGCTGAACCGTAATGGACCGTCAGCCAACAGATGAGGCCCAAAAAGTTTCTGACTTATTCGTCCTGATCGGATGACTAGTCGTATGTCTAGTTTTCTAGTCATCCAGATCGAATCATTGCTCCTGATCAAACTTCAATGACAGATATGAATGACTAATCATGACTAATCATGATTAGTCGAACAACATGCAAACATGGGTTATTATCAATTCAATGTAGCTGAAATGCAAATGGATTGGAACTAAACGTGTAACCAAATAAATTTCTTTTCCATGCTGATATGATGTATTTTCTCTAAAATAATTCAAGATGAACAATGATACATGCGGATCAAATATGTATAGTATCAAGCAGATTCAAGTTGACATGTTTGAAAATTGAGAAAATAAATTGTTGTCTTTGACTTGTTTTCTAAAGTCTAAACATCATGAATTGTACTTTGTATAAGCCAACCGTCATTGTCTTTAGAACTTCAATCTGTTTGTGTGTGTTTGATCCGTGTGTGTGTGTTATTTTTGGCAGACAATAAGTATTAACTATTTTCTAGAAGAATGGGCTTGAGACATGAGCGTGTAATTAGGAGGAACGAACAGGATGATGAATTAGTGTAATGTCTTTTACTCACTTTACATCTTTTGGGTGGTAGTAATAGGAGAGAAAAAAACCAAGACACATATCTAGCCACACTGGGAAGAAATCTATGCAAAAATTCTTGGCGGACATGAGAAGGATTTGCCGGTAGCATTTTATATGAAACCAAACATATTTAGAAAGATTGCTTCCTATGTTAGAACGGAGAACCTCCTACGTGATAAAAGAGGTGTGAGACTAGACGAGCAATTAGTAATATTCATGTTTATTCTATAACAAAATGTTGGCTATGAGGATCTATAATATGAATTCAAGCATAGTGGAGAAATAGTTCACCGACATATCAAAGCAGTTTTTGATATAATTACTGCTCTCTATCAATTCTTGAAGCCAACCTTAGAATTGAAACACAATGGAAGATACACAATACAACACGCTTCTTGCCTTACTTTAAGGTGAAGAAAATTACATATTTTTTTACCTATTATGAACCTATTTCTCCTAAAGGATATAGCTCACGTTATTATTTTAATTTGTCAAAACTGAATTGGTGCCATCGATGGCACCCATATTCAAATCACTATAGGCTAAGCAAGCTCTAGGAATAGAAAGCCACACTGAGTGAGGCAGAATGTCATGCTAGCATGTAATTTCAATCTTAACTTCACTTTTATCTCTTGCAGTTGGAAAGGATTTGCAACTGATGCTAAGTTTCTACGGTCTGCTATGCTCGGGGTTCCGGAAGGAAAATATTTCCTTGTTGATTGAGGCTACACAAACCTACCATGTTTCATTGCTCCGGTATGACATACCATCAAAGAGAGTTTGGGCATGGTCACCGCTGACCAAATAACTATAAAGCGTTATTTAATCGTCATCATGCGACATTGAGAAATAAAACATAAAGGGAAACAGGAGTGTTGAATAAACGTTTTCCAATTTTAAAAGTTGGAACATATCATTCTACAACAAACCAAGTGTATTTTTTTTGTTTTCTCATTGAACACACTATTGGTGTTTTAATGCAAAATAATGATGCTTGAAGAATATTTTGCCATTGGAGTTATCATAGAAAACAAAAGGTTAACATTGAGTTGTCAAATAATCTGTTGGTTTCTAAGGTATGTACAGTTTCAAATAACTAAAAGAATTATACAAATATTGAACAAAATAAAAGACTTTGAATTGTTTGTTTAAGTTTTTGTCATAATGTATTTATGATGCGATGAATATGGTGGTCAAATTTTTAACCATGTAGTTTTTCATTTTCTTGCAGAGGCTCATCAACTCAAATTAGATTGTGCTCAGAGATGTTGTACTTTAACCACCTTGTGTTGAGAAGTGTTGTACTTGTTTGTTGGTTTAGATGTTCAGTTAGTGGTTGTGTTGCAATTATGATTGGTCAGAAAGTTTCTTAGTGATTTTTTCCTTTTCCTTGTGTTTGGTCCTCTTATTGTCCCAAGGGACCTGAGACACTGCAGAAAACAAATCATGGTATATGTGTGAATTTATACTTTCCAATGTTATAGTCATGATTAACTGGAGATTTGAACCAGTTTGGAACTTGTTATCAAAGTGAATTTGATCACTGACCAAGACAACAAACTGGACCTGTTCGTACAACTTTTTCATTTATTGAGGTTAGTTGATCACAGGTGGTCAAGATTTGGAGGATACTTGGGTTGCCCCTTTAGACTTCAGTCAAAGGGTGTAACCAGTTAACTTGCGCTCGAGTGGAAAAGGGTTAGGAGATTGGGAACAATGATGGTGCACAGTGGTTAACTAGGTTTGGACAGCATGAAGGCTAGTAGTTCTACGTCCTGCTTGAAATCAAGAGAGGGCAGAAAGACATGTACTTCAAGCAATTTGAAGCAAGTTTTGATCCTTGAGCAGATTTAGTTTCAAGATGTAAGCGTCTGTAACAGGGAGACATGTACAGCATCCAACAAGTTATTCTGCACAGTGCAATTAATGGTTGCAACAAAATCATCCAACCCAAATGGGCTCAGGAACAACTGCAAAAATTGTGAAGCAGCAGAGAAGCAGTTTCAGTGCAGAATAATAATTCTTGGAAGCAAGGCATATCTGACAAGTAGCAGGGAGGGAAATCAATATTTATGAACTATTGGAATAATTTGCAAAGAGAACATTAAACTGTAAAATTAATGGCTTGTACTTACGATTTAGAGCAATGTCTGGGTAAGTTACAAGAGCAGGCTTGTCATGGTCACGATACACTGCCACAGATAAAGGTCCATGATTCATTTAAATATGGTGTTCCTGAATAAACAAGAGAGAAGAAAGAGTCAAGATACAAAGTGAACAATTGGAAAAAAAACTCATCATGGTGAAGTGGTGCTAAAGAGATTATTCTACAAACATTGCTTCTAGGATAAAGACCAGTAACACAGAACATAAATGGACCACAGATAGTTCCTCCACCATTACACAAGCAAGGACTGTAATTACACTCGTCAAGAAAACAACAGACCTACGCAACAAACGCCACAAGGCGGTACTTCGGACACCAGAGCAGCAAAGAAGAGCATATAATCATTACCGCTAAGATTGCATGCTTAAGGACATACACAAACGGTGACGTCATTTACCTTGCTCCTTGCAGTCGCCGCAGAGTGCTCTTCACGAGTCGCACCACCCTCAGCCGCGTCCATCTCCTGGTCGCCCACCGAGGATGCCGTGGCACGCTCTGCGAAGTCCTCGCCAGTCACCTCAGCGACCTCCACCATGGCAGCATGTTTCGCAGTGGCCGTGCTGGCATCAGCGACCTCCTTACCCATGTGACCAGCAGCTGGAGCCGGGCACGATGCAGCTGGGGTGTCAGGCGCTTGATGGAAACCCTTCGTGGGATGGACGGCGACGCACGGCGCTGATGCGGAGTGGGATGTGACCGCGGCACAGATCTGCGAGATGGTGGCCTGCCGATCAGGCGGCTACGGCGCTCGAACCTATAGCGGCGGCGAGGAGGAGGAGGAGGTGGAGAGTCGTGGGGAGATGATGGGAGTGGGCAGGGCTCGCAACGCTGTGGTCCAATTGATAACAGAAGTATTTTGGTGTGCTTTTGTTCAGACGCACGAAATTACAGCCTATTTTGTGTGCTCCGTTCCCAGTCCACAAAATTACAATCTATTTTCGTGTGTTGTTTATGGGCCCACAAAATTACATCATATTTTCGTGTGTTTTTTCCTGATCCATGAAATTGAATCTTATTTTCATGTGCTTTGTTTTGTGGCCCACAAAATTAGATCTTATTTTTGTGAGCTCGGTCCAGGCTCACGAAATTATGTTTATTTTCATGAGGGCTCGCGAAAATAATTTTGACCGACTAAAATAATATGTTTTTGTGTAGTGGTATTACAACGATGAATAAGCCTCTCTATTCGTTAGAGGGCCTCTCTATCTCTCTCTCTTTAGGCTTAGAGTCCCCCCTTAATATTCTAGGGGGATTTACAATGGTTGGTCGATTAAGAGGGTAACAATTGTGATTGTTTCTTGTCTTGTCGAGACTGGACCGTATTCAAGGGCTGGGTCGAAGCGTCATATAGGCGAGACGACTTCGACGCTTGTCAGGCATGCACAGCGTGCTTGTTGCTTCCGTTTTGATAGCAGTTAGAGAGGAAATAGAGGTTCTGAGACGGGCCCCAACGCGATACCAACTGAGACAGGGCTCAGCTCATGATACCACTTGTCACAGCTCTGATATCCCGCTGAGACGGCCCGACGCCGCCCGTTTAGTCACGGGGACGTGGCACTTGCCCGAGAATCGCATTGGGTGGTGCCATGTTGTGCGGCACCCAATAGCACACATACAAGGAACAATGTATTACATAAAACAATAGCGGAAGCTTACAAATTTTTCTTTGTAAATAATTTACATCAAATAACTACAGCGGAAGTCTATCATAACTCACGTTGAATAACTAAGAGCACTCGAGATGAAGTCTAGCCCGCGGACTCCTCTCGCTAGCAACACGAAGACAACAGCAGCGGCTGGATTCTCCATGTGTTACATGACTCGGGAGTCTCCGAGTCTCACCGGACAACCTTCTTATTAGCATCGATGTTAACCTGCAAAACCACTTATATAGCAAGTGTGGGCACAAAGGCTCAGCAAGACTGATCCGTCTCTCCTAAACAAGAAATTCTACCTGCACGACGGTTCACAATTAGGATAGCTAGATTTGCGTAAAGGACTCGCCTAAAGTTGATCCTTAACTTTTAGATTTTAAGCCTCATTGTACAGACCTTGAACTGAGCAGCATCGCAACTCCACAATCAAACAAGAAACGCTTTGTTGCGATGCTCCTTGCACAAGGCGAAAGTAAAGTTTAATGAGCCTATCTCTAATTCAATCATGGTTGCAATACAAGTTACATGACAGTCTTATCAAGTTCAAAGATAACCAGTTCTAGTTGTTACTACGTCAAGACGCAGTGGACAAGTATGCTCATATAACCGCGAGCGACGGTGATTCGAATCAGTACACGCCCGGACTACACGACACGTACACCCGTACTCCGAGTTGCCGGCAGCAACCTCGACTGACGTTGTACGCGGACACCTTTCCCAAGATCTTCCACATTGGACGCAGTCGAACTGCCCCGAGTACGCAAGCTCCCTCAAGGTACATACCCGCAGTGGTATGTTCTTAAGCGAGTTACCTCCTGCTTCCCTGACGCCGAAAGCCTAAGGCGGTTGGAAAGGTTCCACTATGGATCTTCCAAGGTACATCGGTTTCCTGGGTCCCATATATCCAGTATGTGCCCGGTACACAACTCAAACTTGTCCAACAGGGCCAAGCACGGACAGGCCTTAACCGACACAGGTAGGTCTATGCACGCACGGTCCGCAACCTGCTGCATCTAAACCTCCCTGCCCGGTCTCCATTTCTTATGTGTGGACTTTCCTCATCTTTTCTATTTTGGACCCGTTCCGAGTAAACCAGCCCTAAACTCGCGAGTAGCTTCCAACTACTCGACTTCTACCGAACCTTGCCTACTAACATTTAGCGTAGCCAAATCCACTCATGGAGGTGCTATTCTACTCTTTCTCTCTTAGGTATTTCTGGTCATGCAAGTGGGGTTTTCAATATCAACTAGACCTAATGCAATCAACGATGCAAAGCTATGATCTCTAAAAATGAAAATGCTTTATAAAACTGCTCAAATGCAAACCGGAGCTTACCTGTTTTGCAGGTGACTAAGATTACAATCAGTTAGTGACGATCACTTAGAGCTTGATTACTTGCTTTTCCTTCCTCCTTGATCTTCACTTTAAGTCCTTCTCACGTTCTTCACGTAGATGCTACACGATATGATCATGCATATGCATTTAATGGAAAAGCTTTTGCTAATAAGATCTAATGACAGTTTTAAAACTGGAACTCTGTTTAAGAATTTAAAATGACACTGGTGCTAGTGGTTTGGGTTGGGTTTAAACACCATGATCAAAGGTTAAGTGCTTTTCCCACTTAAGTGTTGATCACCTTAAGAGGATACACATGACAGTGGTGATCCAGAGCTCCAATGGGGCTGAGAATTTTCATGTGAGTTCCTTGTCACAAGAAAGTCATCTGGACAAAAAATTAGCACTTTTTATTGAGTGATTTATGCAGAACAACTCTCTAAGTAATTAAGCAAAGAGGAATTAATTCTGAGGTAACACCACTGTTCATGTCAAACTCAGTGAACCACAATTTCAATTATAGTTCATAGAGCTTGCATAAATTTTCCTAGGATTTTTGAAGCTAAAAATTACCCAGAACTGAATTTACAAATTTTGGAATTCCCTAAAAATGCTTCTGTATTCAATTGAACACAACAACTTACAATCTGAATTACCCTGATCAATTCAATTCCAAATGAGCTGAAACTTTTATTGGAGTCTAAGAACACCCTAAAGAATATTATAGCAATATTTGAGGATTTTTGGATAAACCAAACTCCCTCTAAAATTCTTTTACTGAAAAGCTTTAAAGAATTTTCCAGAATTAAATAGAGACTTTCTTAGAAATTGATTTGCATATTTGGATAGAGTTTGTCAATCTGAATCTAACCCAATTTGAATTACTAAATTTGGAGGTTCCTAGCAAAAGTTATGCGCTTCTAAAGTTTGGGGAAATTCTGGAATTTGAATAAATCCGGAAAAAGTTTAAACTGACGGTGGGACCAGGGGGGCACGTGTTACTCGCTGGAACCGGTGACACACGGGCCAAAGATTTCTTTCCCGCATTGACACAAATGATCCAGCGTTACAGAGGATCAGGCCTCCCCCTTAGAGCCACTAACACGCGGGCCCAGTGAGGTTGTCTTCAACCTTGCTCCCGCGCGCCCACGCTGCCGGAGTTCGCCGGAGACTCTCTGAAACCGGTCGTCCAGCCATCTCAACTGCTCAAACTCGCCACTATCCCCTAATCCAACGTGAGGAACACGCTGGTGGGATTTTCCTGAGCTGGCAGGGCCCCCAAACTAGCCCGCGATGGCGCAACGGCTCGGTGGAACTCCGGTGAGGTTGCTCCGATGAGCTAGCCTGCCAAAGGCTCCCCGGAAAAACCCTACAACACCAGGGAAGGTTGGAGAAGGAAGGCATGGCCGCACATGGGCTCGGGAACGGCTCCAAACTAGGGTTCACCGTGTACCCGACGTGTTCTACCAAAACCGCCGCTGGAAAGATCGAAAATACGCCGTATAGAGCGAGTTTCTTGCTAGGTTTCAAAAGCAAATTGGCGCGCCCTCAAGTTTAGCCTTCGTGTGTGAAGTTTCGTGCTATCTAAACAACAATCAGCCGGGAATTTCACAGAAACGTATCGGAAGGTCGGTTTGCACCAATCGGGAGAAAATCTCGAAATTCCCTGCCGATGATCCGTGGTTGATCCTGAGCTTCAGGGGTGAGCTGCGTGGACGTCGTGCACGTCCAGAAGTGGCCTAGCTCGGCCGTGACAAGCCGCGGTCGAGGCTGTCCACGAGAGCACTTGCTCTCGGTTCTATGGTGGCCGCCGCCGAAACTCGCCGTTCTCGGTGCATAGAGCACGACTCGCTCGGTGATGGCTCGAGGATGTCGTGGGAGGTATGGTGGTACGGTTTTGCTGCTCAGAGGCGCTGCTCACTTGAACTGCCCGGGTTCCCGAGTGATCGAAGAAGAGCGACCGGGTTTTTGTCTCTCAGTGCGAGGGAGAGAAGAGTGCCTCGGCTTTTGTTCTGTGAGCGATAAGGGCGTGGCCGAGGGGATGAGAACCGGGAGGAGCAGCTCGCCAGCACCTGTTCGGCAGAGGGATGTTGGTTCCCTGTGTGACTCGGTGTCGCACGGTGAGAACGCCGGCCTGCCGATTGCTTCGCGTGGGAGGTGAGCAAACAGAGACCCAACACTGTGAGATCTTTTGCAAAACTCTCCCCCCTCAATGACAGGTGGGTCCCACAGTTCAGTCCCTCCTTATCCCTCTCCAAAATAACTCCCAAAGTTTGAATATGATGGAATTGCATTGTGGGAGTTTAAATCTGAGAGGCATTTGGACAATTGGGCAAGTTTCATCCAAATTCAAATATGCATTTGAATTCTTTATTATTTAAAGTCCATTTTGGGAAAATGGGTTGCAAATCATTTCCATAAATCATGAAACTTTGCATACCCCTAATTTGGACCCAAGGAATTCAAATATGAAATCTGATTTTTAATTTGGCTCCTGCAAATGAGATTTGTAGCACATCAGTTTTGAAATTCATAGTGTGCTCTCATTTGAATTTTTAGTTGAACCAGTTTGTTCCAAATCTTATTTTTAACTTTCCCACACTTATGGGACTTCCCATCTTGGTTTTTGACCCCTCTTGGGTCCCAAGTTTTCAAACAAACATTTGAACTTGTGTGAAGAATGCCCTCATGTGGATTATCATATGTGGGAAAAGTTTTAACAAGTCCCAAATTTCATACATATGAAACCAACTTTTGCAAACAAGAGTCTCTTTGTATTCACATTTTTGGGACCTTTACAGGTTCGTGGCCCGGCTTTGTGATATGACCTTTGCTTACGCCTGTTGCAGTGGCAGACATGGTTCATTAGTTCTCCACACGCGGGGGAGTTAGTGGGAGTGTATTGTCCCACTAGTTGTCTTGTCTGAACACTATCTAAGGCTATCGCATGGTCGTGCTTTTACTCCGCTGGTCACGTCGAGCCTCTGTCCGATAGTATTGCAATGCTATCTGACGCTCCTTGCATCATTATGAGTGCTTTTCTCGGGACCGTTCACTGGTGCGCAATTAAGGTACGTACAGTGACTAGAAAAACTCCGACCTGAGCTGGTCAGGTTGGGAGTTGTTATGTTATGCTAGGTCCTGGAGAGCTTGCCCTTGATCCGACCTTGCCTATTGGGGTCTTGGTCTGTGGCATTTAATCGCTTTTATGACCTGAACTATGGACCAAGTCCTCATTTCTGGAGGCTTTGCGGTTGTGGGGCCTATGGCCCGTAACTGCTTGATGATGGTTAGTGGGAAAACTCTTGTTCCCTTACATCGACAATATGGAACAAATGTTTCTCATGTTTAATTCTGCTTGAGATGTTTTTAGGTAACATTGTTTTTACTTAGGGAAATCCCGAATCTCATTTTTTTATTGCAAAAATCCACAGTTTTATTTTATGATATTTGAGAAAAATAGTATTCGAGAGAGGTAACTCTGTCAATCCAAACTATTACCACACGGACAAACTAGATAAGAGATGAATTCCTTAACCCGTACATGGACTGATTTAGTGGTGGCGAGGGATCCATCCAATTCTCAAGTGGTTCCAGCTACACCGGGGTTGCCTCCCACCAATGCCAAAGGAAGCCTTAAAGAGAAGCAAATTTATCAATTACTAATAAGAAAACAAAATAGCGCAAACTTTAAGTTTTTTTCTATAAAAAAGAATGCTCTGGTAAATCTATTGGGCTGGAACTTCACGTCCACCAAGCCCGGCAAGAAACAGGCCAGCCACCCCAAATTTACAATTTTTTAAAATAGGATATTTTAAACCTAATTTAAAAATTGGGTACAAATCTTTAAGAACTTTTAGGGACAATTTTTTTGCAATTTCTACTCTCCACAAAGTTTATAACAAATTCCATAAATTGTCATCCCACCGGGAGTTTTTTAGGATTATATTTAATATTAGCATTAAACAATTTCATATTGCAGTGGTTACACTTTAGACTTTGAATCTAGTGACCTGGTTTCAAATCTTGGTGGAATCTTTTTGATGTGTTTTTTACAGATATTATGAACATATTTAGTGTGCATTTATGTATCTCAAATTTCATCAAATTCATTTTTTTCAAGTTTGATTGTTTCTAGCTAAAACATTATCAAATTTTGGAACACATTCAAGTTTATATTTCAAGTTTCAAATTTCATCAAATTTGATTGTTCCTCCAACAAATTTCATCAAAATTTAAACAAATTCAAATTTAAAGTGTGAGATTTCGTCAAATTCAAATTTCATGAATTTTGATTATTCCTAGCAAAAAAATCATTAGGACTGGGAACAATTTCAAGTTTCTTGAATCTTGATGAATTTCCTGCATCGAACTTGATGAATTGAATTTCATAAAATTTAAAATGGTATCTTTAAAAAATATAATAAAAAGGGTTCATAGTATCCGTGAAAAAATATAGGGCTATTATATTTATACCCTTCGTTACAAGTCTAATTATAATTTTACCCTCTAAAATTAGGGTTATGATTTTACCCCTGGTTTTTCGAAACCAAACTAAACTATACCCCTACTCCGTTATATGCAATTAACGGTGTGAAATTATGATGACAAAATTCAGGAACACCCTTGTCATTTTACCGCTATTTTTAGGTTGTGTTCATGATTTGACCTTTATTTAATTTAGTCACACATTAATCAGTATTTATGAAAAATAGCGGTAAAATTACAAACAATGATTAAGATTGGAGTAAAATTACACGGACATTTATGTCTTTTTAAACATAATTTAACACTGTTAACAACCAATAACAAATTATAGATATAGTTAGGTCTGGTTTTTTAAAAAATAGCGATAAAATTACAAACCCTAATTTTGAAGGGTAAAATCACAATTAAACTTGCAATCAGAGTCTAAACACAATAAAAAAATACACACCAAAAATATCCCAGCCAAGAGTGCTATTTAATACACTAAGCAAACTTGTTGCAAATTTTGCCGGGGGTAAAGATTACAAAAAATTCATTGAAAAGTGCTATAGTGGATAAATCTTCACAAAGGCCGATAAATACCTATTTCTGTAATTTTCTGAGTTGGTACTCTATTTTTGTAAACCAGGTTTTAAAATATCCTATTTTAAAATAAAATTCCAAATCTACATCCCATCGCCTGAATCCCTGATCCCCTAGCTATCTGGCTTGCAGTGGTGGTCCGCGGTTTGTAAAAATACGAGCGACAAGGGCGGATGGCAGGCGGCCACGGTGGGCGAGGGCGTGGCGTGGCGGCTTGACACCGAGACGAGGGGCTGGTGCGCCGCAGCGGCCAGCAGCATAGCGACGGCAGCAAGCGAAGGTGATGCCGACGCCGTGTTATAGTCCCAAATGCCAGATTCCAATTTGCTTGTTTTGCACTTCATCCTTTATCCTTATGTAAAATTTCACCCTTTATCTTTGTGTATGTATGAAATTCCCTTGACGGATTAAACTTGCCAAATTTATATATGAGCATTCCATGAGGATTCTTTTTTCCGCTCAAGTTTTACTTTTACTGATGGAGATGGTTTAGGTGCTTTGATGGGAACAAGCTCTTCTTCATCTTGAGCACGAGCTAGACCCATTTCAGCCCGCTCGACTCGCTCACTGCCGCGTTTTTTCTTGCTATGCCTCGCCTACTAGGTGCTTGATAAAATGCGGGGCCAGTGCCTTGTCACATTGATATGCGGGTGCTCGTCTCTGTCAGACACTAAATTAGTGCCTTGACTGCCTCGGAATCTTGATCTTAGAGAATCACTGATACTGTGACTTTTTGGACTTTGGTGAGACACTGATTTGTCTTAACACCATCGCCTCAGTGTGCAAGAATGTTTTACTTCCAAAGAATGAGGGAGTTACCACCGTTCCTGCTTAGCTGGGTTTCATTAGCTTAGAGTAAACAAGTAATGATATTTTACTTGTACAATTATATATCTCTTGATAACTCCGCCTATGTTGTAATGACATAGCCGGTCCTAAGCCCGGGTAAAGGAGGAGGGGTTGTGATAGGCTTGGCAAGACAACAACTACACTTAGTCATTCTCATAGAAATGAAACCCAATAGAAATTTATTGGGGCGTAACCCTCTTAGCGACGCGCCATATCAGAACCCGGTTATGGTGTTAAGTGGGCAAGGGCCGGGTCGTCACCGCCTTAGTGGCGCGCCATATCGGAACCCGGATATGGTGTTAAATGAGCAAGGGCCAGATTGCCACCACCTTAGTGGCGCGCTACATCATCGCTCAGATGTAGTGATAAGTGAGCAAGGGTCTTTGTATCTTACTCGACGGGTGCAAAGCGTAAGGAAGCTAGCCGAGGAACATAGATTTCGGATGAGTAGTTGGAATATAGGATCCTTAACGGAGAATCTACGTGAGTTAGTAGATGTTACCATTAGGAGACGAGTAAATATCCTTTGTGTACAAGAGACTAGATGGGTGGGTCAAAAGGCGAGAGAAGTCGAGAATACCGGTTTCAAACTTTGGTATTCTAGATCGACTGAGACTAAGAATGACATAGGTGTTCTAATAGATAAGAGTCTTAAGGATGGAGTAGTGGATGTTCGAAGACGAGGGGATAAAATCATCTTAATCAAGATAGTAATTGGGGACATTGTCTTGAACGTCATTAGTGCTTATGCCCCACAAGTTGGGCTCAACATGAGTGCTAAGAGGCAATTTTGGGAGGACTTGGAGGATATGGTTAGTAGTGTACCGATAACCGAGAAACTCCTCATAGGAGGAGATCTCAATGGTCATGTCGGTGCAACTAACGTAGGATTTGAGTACATGGAGGCTTTGGATGCGGCGATAGAAATCAAGAGGGTAAGGACATCCTAGACTTTGCCGTAGCCTATGATCTGTTGGTAGCTAACACCCTCTTTATGAAGAGGCAATCTCACCTAGTGACCTTAAGTAGTGCCCAACACTCTAGCCAGATTGACTTTATCCTCACTAGGAGAAAGGATAGACAGGAGTGTCTAGATTGTAAGATGATCCCCGGGGAGTGTGTTGTGACACAAATTAAGCTTGTGGTAGTTGACTTTCGCTTTTGTACATGTTCTTTGCGAGACAAAGGTGTCAAAATCACAATAACAAAGTGGTGGAAGTTGAAAGGAAAATCACAAGAATCCTTTAAAAATAGGATGATCACAGAAGGACCATGGGCAAAAAATTAAGATGCAGATAGTATGTGGGTGAAGATTGCAACTTGCATTAGGAAGGTAGCTAGTGAGGTGTTCGGTGTGACAAAAGGAAAGAAACTTGTAGATAAAGACACATGGTGGTGGAATGAGGATGTACAAAAGGCCATTAAGGAAAAGGAGTGTTACAAGAGTTGACATCACGATAGAAGTGCAAGCAACATGCTTAAGTATAAAGAGGCCAAGAAAAATGCAAGCGGGCTGTGAGTAAAGCAAGAGGACATGCCTATGATGAGTTATATGAGAGACTAGAGACAAAAGAAGGTGAAAAGGACATATACAAGATAGCAAAAATTCGCGAGAGAAAGATGAAGGATTTCAATCAAGTTAAATGCATCAAAGATGAAACTGACCGCATTCTAGTGAAGGATGAAGAGATTAAGAATAGATGGCGGGATTACTTTAATGGGCTATTCAATGATGGGAATGGGAGCACTATGGTTGAGTTAGATGACTCCTTTGATGACTCCAACAGGCGGTTCGTGTGGAGGATACAAGAGTTTGAGGTTAAGGGGGCCTTAAAAAGGATGAAAGGAGAATGACCCTCGGTCCTGATGATGTCCCTATTGAGGTGTGGAGATGCCTTGGGGACGTGGCAATAGTATGGCTCACAAAGCTATTCAACCACATTTTTCAGTCAAACAAGATTACTGAAGAATGGAGGTGTAACACCCTCAATTTCATATTCATGCATTGCATATAGAAAAACATTATAAAAGAAATAGAAATGGGAAAGAATCATAAAAACGGGAGAAAGATAGTTGAAAAGAGCCAATTCCAATTCGTCGAGGAGTGTCGTCGACACTTCCCGCGGCCCGCTGGCCACGTGGCGCCTTCGGAGCTCATCCCTGCGGAGGGGGTGAGGTCCGGCACTGCTGGCCACGTGGCAGGCTCGGAGCTCGCCTAAGGAGAAGGGGCGAGGTCCGACCCCGCTGGACACGTGTTGCCTTCGGAGCTAGTCTCTGCGGAGAAGCGAGGCCCAGCCCGCGGGACACGTGTCGCTTTTGGAGCTTGCCTCTGCAGAGGGAGCGAGGTCCGGCACCGCGGGACACGTGTCGACTTCGGAAATCAACCCTGCGGAAGGGATGAGGTCCGCCCCACGGGACACGTGTCGCACTCGGAGCTCGCCTCCGAGAGGTTCGACCCCGCGGGACACACTTGAGTCAAGATCATCACCACGTCCACACTTGATCCTTACATTCTTGTTCATCATAAAACCCCATGCAAGCCATTAAAACATACAAGAACACGTACAAACTAGTTTAATAAAACAGCACCATAGGATCTACACCATTGCATCTTAAATAGAGTTTGTGCATGATGTTTGATTACTATAATTTTGTATGTGCGTGGTCGTGAGTAGAAGGACAAGCTCAGGAAGCCATATACGAAGAACTACATCACCGAGACTTCGAGACACGAGAACAACAAAAGCCACAGGAGCAAGGCAAGTGCCCCTTGACCATATTGATCCCATGTTTTCGAAACTGTTTTGTTTGCGAAAACATGTATGCTTGAGTCAACTTGATGGGAAACCCTTTTATAGGAGTTTACTACTTTTGTAAACCATCCTTGTCGCCGAGAAAGTTAATGAGTCGGTTATGATCGTTTTTCCTTTTTGTTTTGCTAATCTACGGGATATGGGAAGCGAGATGGAACATGTCTAGCTACTGCACTCATATGAATAATGATTTGTTGATGATAATGAGTATAGAATCGGGGGAGATCTAGGCAAGCTTGGTTTGTGGATGTGATAGAATGAGATGGTGGTTTACTTGTCGTAGATCTAAGGACCGGTTCATGCCAGCACATGCCAGAAAAATAGTGCCACCACAAGGCCAAATATGGGTGTGGCTTAGCTGACTAATTAGGTAAGTTGCTAGATTGTTACGAACCGTGGAAGGCGCGGGGAATGGGAGTCGAGAGAGGACTGCCCTGGGAACTGCATGGCACAAGAGGGGGCCCGTAGGTGGGAGAATGGTGATTCGAGCCTGCTGGTGAAACCTTAGTGAGTCCATACATCTAGTAGCCCCTTTGTAAAGGCTATTTTGTGATCTCTTGGCCATACACCGACGGTTGTGTACTGGTATAATGGAGGTTCTGCAGTCGCTGACGGGTGACGAAATCATAAACTTGTGGGTAAAGTGGTGCCACCTCTTAAGATTATAAAACTGTCATGATAGCCGTGCTTACGGTCACAAGCGCCTGACCAACTCAAATGATTAGATGGGAGAACTTGGGATGGTTACTTGTGATGGTTATTTGGGATGGTCATTGGTTTGGTTATGGTATGGTCATTGAAAATTGGTTTCGGGACTGTTGAGTCATGATAATGAGTTTTGGTTTTGGTTATGAGATGGATATGAATATGAGATGGTTATTATGAGCATGAGATGATGTTGAGAAAGATTAATGGCTGAATGAGACGAGATAAGTGGTAAAATATGATGGAGGTATGTTACTGTTTTAATTGGATATATGTTGGGATCAAATTCACTTAAAGATAGTCGCTGTTTTTATCATGTTTGTGAAATAAATTTTGCTTTCTGCAATGAGCCTTTTATTCCTACCTTGTTGTAAGCTACATGTCATACTTTTCCCGCACTTGCTGAGTACAACATGTACTCGCTCTTGCATTATCATACAAACATCAGCAACAGGAGAAGAGTATTTCGAAGATCATGTGGAGTACTAGGCGTGCGAAGTACCGTCAACTTGCCTGTGGAGTTGGAGATGGAGCCGCTGCCTTGTTTAGTTGCTTCCGCTATCGTTTAGAGACTCAGCAAATGCGGGAAAATATGAAATGCAGCTCACAGCAAGATAGGTATAAAAAGGCTCATTGCGAAAAACAAAGTTTATTTCACAGAACATGATAAAAACAACAACTAGCTTTAAGTGAATGTAATCCCAACATTTATCCAATTAAAACATCAACATACCTCCATCATGTTCCACCCTCTTTTCATGTCTCATCAGACATTCATCTTTCCCAACTTTTTCTTATGCTCATGAATACCATCTCGTATTCATTACCATTTCATCTCATATTCAATTTCCATCTCATAACCGAGACCAAAGCTCATTATCATGACTCAACAGTCATGAAACCAATCTCATCACTAAGCCTCAACAGTCTCTAAACCAAAACCAAAGACCAACCATGACCAAACCCATAACCAAACCAAATACCATCCCAATAATCATCCCATCTAATCATGTGAGTTGGCCAGACGTTTGTGATCGTAAGCTCGGCTATCATGATAGTTTTAGACCCTGCAGAGTTTGCACCACTTTACCCACAAGTTTGTGATTTCGTCACCCATCGGTGACTGCAGAACCTCCATTATACCAGTACACAACCGTCGGTGTATGGCCAAGAGATCACAAAATAGCCTTTACAAATGGGCTAATAGATGTATGGACTCACTAAGGTTTCACCAGCAGGCTCGAATCACCATTCTCCCACCTACGGGCCCCCTCTTGTGCCATGCAGTTCCCAGGGCAGTCCTCACTCGACTCCCATTCCCCGCGCCTTCCACGGTCCATAACAATCTAGCAACTTACCTAATTAGTCAGCTAAGCCGCACCCATATTTGGCCTTGTGGTGGCACTGTTTTCCTGACATGTGCTGACATGAACCGGTCCTTAGATCTACGGCAAGTAAACCGCCATCTCATTCTACCACATTCACAAACCAAGCTTGCCTAGATCTCCCCTGATTCATGTTCATAATCATCAAGTTCTTATTATCATTATTCTCATGAGTGCAGTAGCTAGACACATTCTATCGCTTCCAACAACCCGTAGATTAGCGAAGCAAAAGGCAAAAACGACCATACCCGACTCATAAACTTCCCTGGCGTCAAGGGTGGTTAATAAAACTAGTAAACTCCTATAAAAGGGTTTCCCATTAAGTTGACTCAAGCATTCACAGTTTTCGCAAACAAAACAGTTTCCAAAAACATGGGATCAATATGGTCAAGGGCATAGTTATTAAGGCGGTAAGGCGACATAAGGCGACCGACCCCCTTTTTACCTTTTAAGCGATAAAGCGTAAGGCGAGGCGACGCCTTAATATAAGAGAATGTAGGAATATAATTTCAATTAGCAATATAAATAGTTTAACAAATAATATTGTTTCCTGGCCTGCCTCTTCTGTGGCCTCAGCCCAGCCCACGGGCCGCTCACCCACTGGCCTGCCTCTTCTGTGGCCTCAGCCCAGCCCACGGGCCGCTTACCTACTGGCCTGCCTCTTCTGTGGCCTCAGCCCAGCCCACTGGCCTGCCTCTTCTAGGGCGACCCCCCTCCCCCGCTCCCGGTCCCCAGTCCCCACCCGCCCCCCGCTCCCTCAACCCGCAGCGGCGCCCCCCACTCCCTCAACCCGCAGGCGGCGCCTCCCCGGCAGCAGCCTCCCCCCGCCTCTGCCTTCCTCCGTCGGCGGCCCCCCCCTCCCGATTCCGAGGCTCCGAGCGGATCTGCTCCACAGACGGCTCCCGCCCCCGATTCAGGCACGGATCGGCGGTGGCCTCCCCCCGCCCGGCGTGCTGCCTTCCTCCGCCGGCACCCCCCCGACTCAGGCAAGGATCGGCGGTGGACTCCCCCCGCCCGACATGCTGCCTTCCTCCGCCGGGCGCCCCCCTCCCGCAGGTATTCTTCTGCTGCTCGGGCCTCTCCAGAAGGGCGGCTCTGCCCCGCCCCCACCCGCCTTACGCCGGAAACCAAGGCGACTCGGACGCCTTAGCGACGCTTAAGCGACGCCTTGATAACTATGGTCAAGGGGCACTTGCCTTGTTCCTGTGGCTTCTGTTGCTCACGGATCTCGAAATCTTGTTGTTGTAGTTCGTTATAGATAGCTCCCTGAGCTTGTCCTTCTACTCACGATCACGCATATACAAGGTTTACAGAGATCAATCATCATGCACAAACTTTACTCAAGATGCAATGGTGCATATGCATGCTAATCTTATGGTGCTGTTTTATTAGATTAGTTTGTACGTGTTCTTGTATGTTCTAATGGCTTTGCATGGGTTTTACGATGAACAAGGGTATAAAGATCAAGTGTGGACGTGGTGATGATCTTGACTCAAGATCTAGATCAACCCGATCAACAAGTGATCTGTCCACGAAAAAGCTTCTGTTTGAAGAGATCGAAGAAACAGATGCAAAGAAAGCCGCGATAAGGTTGTAAGGTGGTAACGAAGACCTAACTCACTTCTCCTTGGTCTCGGGGTCTTCCTCCTAGCAAGACGGATCGTCGGGGCTCTCTTCCGGCGACGGCGAGCTCGTCGGCGGTCTCCGGCGACTGAACTCCGGCGAAGGGAATTAACTCGACGAGTTGGGGCTAGGGCCTTTAAGTCGTCGACTTGGGAATAGATGGTACGGCCAAGGGGCTGTTTCGGGTTCTATTTATAAGGGGTCAGAAAGAGTCCTACTCTAATTGGATTTTAAATAAGAGTCCTATTCGATTTGTTTTGGATCTTAACAGCTTATCTCTAATCGATTTGGTTGCAGTATTCCACGTAGAAGAGTTCGTGTCGCTTTCCTCCGTACCGGGCACTCGCGCATAGGAGAAAAACTGCTTCTGATCTCGTCACCTCCGCGGTGATGAGCTCCGGAGGCTCCACGTGTCCAGCAGAGGCCGGGCTTCTCTTTTCCGTAGAGGTGGGCTCCGGTTGTCCCGCGTGTCAGGCGGGCAGGACCTCCCCTCTCCTCAGAGGTGAGCTCCGCGTGCGCCACACGTCCTGGCGGGTGGGACCTCCCTCTCTTTCCAGAGACGAGCTCCGCGTACGCCACTTGTCAGTGCCGGACCTCCCCTCTCTTCGGAGGTGAGCTCCGAGAGTGCCACGTCAGTGCCGAACCTCCCCTATCTTCGGAGGTGGCTCCAAGAGTGCCACGTGTCAGTGCCGGACCTCCCCTCTCTTCGGAGGTGGGCTCCGGAAGTGCCACGTGTCCTAGCAGCGCCGGATCTCCTTTCTGCTCAGAGATGAGCTCTGAGGTCGACACGTGTCCAACTGCGTCGGACCTCTCTTCTCTTCGGAGGTAAGCTCCGAGAACGACACGTGTCAAGCAGTGTCGGACCTCCCGGAGGTGTGCTCCGAGGATGACACGTGTCCATCGGGACCTTCTCCTCGGAGGTGAGCTCCGAGAATGACACGTGTTTAGTATCGGACCTCTCAGAGGTGAGCTCCGAGAGCGACATGTGTCAAACAGGGCCGGACTTCTCGCTTCTCCGCATTGACTAGCTCCGAAGGCGACACGTGTCCTGCGGGGCTGGCCTCGCTCCTCCGTAGAGGCTAGCTCCAGGGCAACACGTGTCCCACGGGGTCGGACCTCGCCCCTTCCGCAGAGGCAAGCTCCGAGCTTGCCACGTGGCCAGTTAGCGGCGGACCTCTCTCCCTCCGCAGGGATGAGCTCCAAACACGCCACGTGGCCAGCAGGCCGCGAGAAGTGTCTACAACGCTCCTCGGCGAACTGGAACTGGCTCTTCTTAGCTATCTTTTTTATTCTTTCTCTGTTTCCTCTTCTTTAAAAATGTTTTCTCTACATGAATTCTGTATATATGCATGAATTACGAAATTGAGGGTGTTACACGCTGCAAGAATAAGTTAGAGATTGATGTAATAAAGTACTTAAACACTATTTATTCATCGTTATATTATGAAATTCAGTTTGTGGATTACGTGTATATGTGTGATGAACATCCTGGGCACACATATGCATTAGCTGGCTTCCGTGTTCTACGGGACCGGGCGTCACAGATTGGTATTAGAGCCACGTTGACTGTAGGATGCAAGCCTAGGTAGAATGCACAGATTGGCATTAGAACCACGTTGACCGTAGGACGCAAGCCTATGTAGAATGCACAGATTGGCATCAGAACCACATTGACCGTAGGATGCAAGACTAGGTAGAATGAACACCCTAAAACACCCCTCAAACGTGCTATTTTTGAAAATTGCTTGCTGCTGCACTTTCCTTATCAATACAGCCACCGCAAGGTGCTATTTTCAAGCCCCTCCTTGTCTCTTCTTTTGGACAACAACACCTTTGCTTTCTTGCTCCATAACTTCTTAAGTTTGGAGTTATTTCTTCATTCTCAAAGTTTTCCCATGTCCCATTTATAAATGGCGCTGGTGTTCCCGATCAACGCCATCTAACCATACATGGACTGCCAACTCACCGTGGCGTGCACCCATGCATGGACCACCCCCGTCACATGGCGGGAACAACACCAGTTCACATGATTAAGTTTAGGACTCCCATTGAATAAGCTTGAATAGGAGTGGTGTAAACTTTTGTGATGATTGTTTGTGTTTGAGTGCTTAGTGTGAGTTGTGGGACACTTCATCGTTGTCCATATCCACACATAGTAGAGAGATGTGAGATGTTTTGGCACTTGTTCACATCCTCATATAGGCTAAAATTAATTAGTTCATCCACCTTGATGCATATAGTTGGGGGGATCCATCTAAACTTCTAACTTCTATTGTACTCAACTCTCTCTCACAGATGGTGAGGGAAAACGCCAGCCGTCAAAGGAGGAACGTTCGTGGCCACCCTGAACCACAGGAGGATGGCAACGTTGAGTTTCCTGAAAATCCTAACCCCGGGGCTGGTGAAAACAACCTTGAACGGTTGATGGCTATGTAGAACCAGCTCATGCAAACTATGATCCAAACTTTGGGTCAGCTGCAAGCCAACAACAACAACAATCCTAACCCCGTTCCTGCACCACCACCACCACCGCCACCACCACCACCACCGCCGGCTCACAACCGATTGGGAGAGTTCATGAGGACTCGACCGCCTACTTTTGCACAAGCTAATGATCCCATGGAGTCTGACGATTGGTTGGAATCCATGGAGAAGAAGCTTGCTATTGTTCAGTGCAATGATCGGGAGAAAGTTCTCTTCGTATCGCATCAACTTATGGGAGCAGCCGTTGACTGGTGGGACACTCTTTGCAATGCTCATGTCGACCAGGAGACTATCACTTGGGCTGAGTTCAAGGAGAGTTTCCGCTCTCATTACGTCCCTGTTGGAGTCATGATGCTAAAAAGACAAGAGTTCGAAGGTCTCCGCCAAGGCAGGAAGAGCGTGAATGAGTACCTCAACAAGTTCACACAACTGTCAAGGTATGCCCCCGAGGATGTCAACTCGGATTAAATGAAGCAATACTTGTTCATGAGAGGGTTGAACAATGAGATCCAAGTTCAACTGCTCAACAATGACTATGTAAACTTCCAAAAGCTAGTTGACAAAGCTATAGTGGTTGAGAGCAAGATCCGTGAGATCGAGCAAGAGGGCAAGAGAAAGATGCCATACCAGCCACAAGGGAGCAATGTACGTCCCCGTTTTATGCCCCTAGCTGCAACGCAGTATGGCTCGTCCGCTTCTACTTTTCGCCCTAATCCACCACCGCAGCAACGGCCTGTCATGCAAGCACCTCGTGTGCCTTTGCCTTCTGCGCCCCGTCCCAACATGGGTGCTTATGCTCAAAACCAGCCCCGCCCCAACGTTCCTGTTGTCTTGAGCAACAAGGCATGCTTTGCATGCGGAGAGACGGGATACTTTGCAAGTCAGTGCTCGAGGAAAGGCCTTGGACAGCCCAGCAACGCGCCCAAGCAGAACCCACGGCCGAACGAGGAGCTAATCAAGGTAGGACAGCAGAACTACGCTCATGGCAACGTGAATCATGTTTCCGCTGAGGAGGCGCAACAGGCTGAGGACGTCGTGATTGGTATGTTCCTTGCCAACTCCAACCCAACTACTGTTTTATTTGATTCCGGAGCATCACATTCATTCATATCATCCAAGTATGTTGCCAAGTATAATCTGCCCATATCACACATGAAATATACTATGTTGGTTAATTCTCCCGGTGGAGCGATGAGGACTAATATAGTATGTCCAAAAGTAAATCTTAAAATAAGGGGGTAGACTTCCTTGCCAACCTTATTATCTTGAATTCTCAAGGGCTTGATATAATACTTGGAATGGATTGGTTAAGCAAGCACAACGGAGTAATTCTATGTGCCGAAAGGAGCGTGCAATTGACAAATGAGCACGGTACTCGTATTGAGTTTGAGTCAACCCAACCAGCAACCGAGAAGGCAACGTTGAACCACGTCAAAGAAGCAACATTGGAAAGCATTCCGGTGGTTCAAGAATATTCGGACGTGTTCCTGGAAGAACTTCCAGGTATGCCACCGGGCCGGGACATTGAGTTTGCCATTGATTTAGTACCAGAAACTGCACCTATAGCAAAGAGGCCATATAGGATGCCCGTTAATGAACTTGTGGAACTAAAGAATCAAATTCAGGAGCAGCTAGAAAAGTGTTTTATTCGCCCAAGCTCGTCACCATGGGGAGCCCCCTTGCTCTTCGTAGACAAGAAGGATGGGACCCAAAGGATGCGTGTGGATTATAGGTCTCTCAATAAGGTGACGATCAAGAATAAATACCCGCTGGCCTGTATAGAGGACTTGTTCGACCAAATGAAAGGTGCTCGAATTTTCTCCAAGATTGATCTTCGGTCGGGATACTTCCAGCTGAAGATTAAGCCCTCCGACATACCCAAAACTGCCTTTCGAACACGGTATGGTTCGTATGAATATACCGTTATGTCTTTTGGGTTAACGAATGCACCCGCATATTTCATGTACCTCATGAATAAGGTCTTCATAGAGTACTTGGACAAGTTCGTCGTGGTTTTCATCGACGATGTCATGGTGTATTCGAAAAGCGAGGAAGAACATGAAGAACATTTGAGATTGACATTGCAGAAACTGCGAGAGCATCAATTGTTTGCCAAGCTCAGCAAGTGTCAATTTTGGCTAAAGGAGATATCGTTCCTAGGCCACATTATCTCCGAGGAAGGAGTATCGGTTGATCCCGGAAAAGTGGAGATGTTCTGAAGTGGAGCCAACCGCAGAATGTGAGAGATATTCGGAGTTTCCTTGGAATGGCCGGGTACTACCGACGGTTCATCAAGAATTTCTCCAAAATAGCGAAGCCTATGACTGAATTGCTAATGAAGGGAAAAGCATTTCAGTGGACACCAACATGTCAAGAAAGCTTTGAGGAGCTCAAGAAAAGGCTAACCACAGCGCCGGTTTTGGTATTGCCGGACGTGAGCAAGAGCTTTGACATATATTGCGACGCATCAAGACAAGGGCTTGGATGTGTGCTCATGCAAGAAGGACAAGTGGTAGCCTATGCGTCAAGACAACTAAAGAAACACGAGCTGAATTACCCCACACATGACTTGGAACTCGCAGCCGTGGTACATGCCTTGAAGATTTGGAGACATTATATCCTTGGTCACCGATGTGAGATCTATACGGATCACAAAAGCCTTAAGTACATATTCACCCAAACGAATTTGAATTTGAGGCAACGTCGATGGTTGGAACTCATCAAGGATTATGATGTTAGAATCAACTATCACCCCGGAAAGGCCAATGTAGTAGCTGATGCATTGAGCCGAAAGGGAGCATGTCACCAACTCACGGTTCGGGAGCTACCACCCGAGCTGCGCAAGGAGTTCGAAGGGTTACATCTCGGGTTCTTGAACGAGATGGAAGTGATGGAACTCCATTCTTCGCTGGAACAAGAGATAAGAGATGGCCAAGCAACAGACGAGGAAATCAAGGAGATTAAGGAAAGAATCTGACAAGGCATCGAAAAGGACTTCAAAGAAGACGAGAAGGGTACGCTTTGGTTAGGGAAAACGATTTGTGTGTCTAATGTGAAGCACATCCGCGACACGATATTAAAGGAGGCACACGACGCACCTTATTCCATACATCCCGGCAGTACAAAGATGTACAAGGAGCTGAAAACTTGTTATTGGTGGGATGGTATGAAAAGGGACATAGCTGAGTATGTTGCCTTATGCGACACGTGCCATGGGTGAAGGTCGAACATCAAAGACCCGCTGGACTGTTGCAACCATTGAAAGTACCCGAGTGGAAGTGGGAAGACATCAGCATGGATTTCATCGTCGGATTACCGCGTACTCGATCGGGTTACGACTCCATCTGGCTTATTGTGGACCGATTGACGAAAACAGCTCATTTCCTTCCCGTTAGAACCACGTACCGCGTCGCAGAACTAGCTGAGCTGTATATGGAGCAAATCGTGTGTCGTCATGGAGTTCCGAAGAGGATAGTTTCAGATCGGGGTACCCAATTTACCTCTAGGTTCTGGAAGAAGCTGCATGAAGCTATGGGTACACGATTGGATTTCAGCTCTGCTTATCACCCGCAAACCGACGGGCAAACTGAGAGGACAAATCAAATCTTAGAGGACATGTTGAGAGCCTGCGCCTTGAAACATGGGCGTAGTTGGGATAGGAGCTTGCCGTATGCTGAGTTCTCATACAATAACAGCTATCAAGCCAGCTTGAAGATGTCACCTTTCGAAGCATTGTATGGTAGACGGTGTAGAACGCTGCTGTTCTGGAATGAGACCGGAGAGAACCAAGTGTTTGGACCCGAAGTGCTGCAAAACGCCGAGAAGCAAGTCCAAAAAATACGGGAGAACTTGAAGGCTGCTCAATCATGACAAAAAGGTTATGCGGACAATAGTCGAAGAAAGTTGACCTTCGAAGTAGGAGACTTCGTGTACCTTAAGGTATCGCCTATCCGTGGCCAATGACGTTTCAACGTCAAAGGCAAGTTAGCACCTCGCTACATCGGGTCATTTAAGATTTTGGGCAAGCGAGAAGAGGTAGCTTATCGATTAGAGCTCCCAACGCACCTCTCCGACGTGCATGACGTGTTTCACGTATCCCAACTCAATAAGTGCTTGAGAGTACCAGAAAAACAAGTACCAATGGATGAACTTGAGCTTCAAGAGGATCTGACCTACGTAGAGCACCCTGTCCAAATTTTGGACGTGAAGGAAAGGGTCACGAGGAACAAAGTGATCCGTTGGTGCAAGGTACAATGGAGCCATCACACGGAAGCCGAAGCTACATGGGAGCGGGAGGAAGACCTCAAGGCAGAATTCCCTCACCTATTCTCTACTCTATCGAATCTCGAGGGCGAGATTCAGTTTAAGGGGGGTAGGTTTGTAACACCCTCAATTTCATATTCATGCATTCATATAGAAAAACATTATAAAGAAATAGAAATGGGAAAGAATCATAAAAACGGGAGAAAGATAGCTAAAAAGAGCCAATTCCAATTCGCCGAGGAGCGCCGTCGACACTTCCTGCGGCCTGTTGGCCATGTGGCGCCTTTGGAGCTCATCCCTGCGGAGGGGGTGAGGTCCGGCACTGCTGGCCACGTGGCAGGCTCGGAGCTCGCCTCAGGAGAAGGGGCAAGGTCCGACCCCGCTGGACACGTGTTGCCTTTAGAGCTAGTCTCTGCGGAGAAGCGAGGCCCAGCCCGCGGGACACGTGTCGCTTTCGGAGCTTGCCCCTGCGGAGGGAGCGAGGTCCGGCACCGCGGGACACGTGTCGACTTCGGAACTCACCCCTGCGGAAGGGATGAGGTCCGCCCCACGGGACACGTGTCGCTCTCAGAGCTCGCCTCCGAGAGGTACGACCCCGCGGGACACGTGTCACCCTCGGAGCTTGTCTCCGAGAGGTCCGACCCGATGGACACATGTCGTCCTCGGAGCTCACCTCCGAGGAGAAGGGAGGTCCGACACCAATGGACACGTGTCGACCTCGGAGCTCGTCTTTGAGGAGAAAGGAAGTCCGGCGCTGCTGGACACGTGGCACTCTCTGAGCCCACCCCGAGGAGAGGGGAGGTCCAGCACTGACACGTGTCGCACGCGGAGCTCGCCTCTGAGGAGAGGGGAGGTCCCGCCCGCCAGACACATGGCGCACGCGGAGCTCGTCTCTAAGGAGAGGGGAGGTCCCGCCCGCCAGACACGCGGCGCACCTGGAGCTCGCCTCTGTGGAAAAGGGAGGCGTGACCCCTGCTGGACACGTGGCGTCTCCGGAGCTCACCCTGCGGAGGTGACGAGATCCTTAAGCGGTTTTTCTCCTGTGCGCGCGGGAATACTCGGTACTGAGGAAACCGACACGATTTCCACGATTTCTACCGCACCAAATCAATTGGAGATAAGTTGTTAAGGTCCAAAAAAAAGCTGAATAGGACTCTTATTTGAAATCCAATCGGAGTAGGACTCTTCTTTCACCCCTTATAAATAGAACCCGGAACCCACTGGCCGCAACCACGTACCTATTTTCCACCTCCCGAGTCGACGACTTGGAGGCCCTAGCTTCCAACTCGCCGAGTTCCACCCCTCGCCGGAGTTCAGCCACCGGTGAGACCGCCGACGAGCCCCGTCACGCTCGGCGGAAGAGAGCCGACGATCTGACCTGCTGCCATTGCTAGGAGGAAGTCCGAGGTAGGTCTTCGTTACCACCTTACGACATCATCGTGGTTTTCTTTGCATCTGTTTTCTTCGTTCCCTTTGAACAGAAGCTGTTTCGTGTGGACAGATCACGTGTTGATCGGTTTTTGACAGTGGAATTGATCTAGATCTTGAGTCAAGATCATCACCACGTCCACACTTGATCCTTACATCCTTGTTCATCATAAAATCCCATGCAAGCCATTAAAACATACAAGAACACGCACAAACTAGTTTAATAAAACAACACCATAGGATCTACACCATTGCATCTTAAGTAGAGTTTGTGCATGATGTTTGATTACTATAATTTTGTATGTGCGTGGTCGTGAGTAGAAGGACAATCTCAGGAAGCCATCTACGAAGAACTACAACACCGAGACTTTGAGACACGAGAACAACAAAAGCCACAAGAGCAAGGCAAGTGCCTCTTGACCATATTGATCCCATGTTTTGGAAACTATTTTGTTTGCGAAAACATGTTTGCTTGAGTCAACTTGACGGGGAACCCTTTTATAGGAGTTTACTAGTTTTGTTAACCATCCTTGTCGCTAGGAAAGTTAATGAGTCGGGTATGGTCGTTTTTTCTTTTTGCTTCGCTAATCTACGGGATATGGGAAGCGAGATAGAACATGTCTAGCTACTGCACTCATATGAATAATGATAATGAGAACTTGATGATGATAATGAGCATAGAATCGGGAGAGATCTAGGCAAGCTTGGTTCGTGGATGTGGTAGAATGAGATGGTGGTTTACTTGTCGTAGATCTAAGGACCGGTTCATGCCAGCACATGCCAGGAAAACAGTGTCACCACAAGGCCAAATATGGGTGTGGCTTAGCTGACTAATTAGGTAAGTTGCTAGATTGTTATGGACCGTGGAAGACGCGAGGAATGAGAGTCGAGAGAGGACTGTCCTGGGAACTGCATGACACAAGAGGGGGTCCGTAGGTGGGAGAATGGTGATTCGAGCCTGCTGGTGAAACCTTAGTGAGTCCATACATCTAGTAACCCATTTGTAAAGGCTATTTTGTGATCTCTTGACCATACACCGACGATTGTGTACTGGTATAATGGATTTTCTGCAGTCGCTGACGGGTTACGAAATCACAAACTTGTGGGTAAAGTGGTGCCACCTTTAAGAGTGTAAAACTATCATGATAGCCGTGCTTACGGTCTCAAGTCCCTGGCCAACTCACATGATTAGATGGGAGAACTTGGGATGGTTACTTGGGATGGTCATTGGTTTGGTTATGGTATAGTCATTGGAAATTGGTCTCGGGACTGTTGAGTCATGATAATGAGTTTTAGTTTCGGTTATGAGATGGATATGAATATGAGATGATTATTATGAGCATGAGATGATGTTGAGAAAGATTAATGGCTGGATGAGACGAGATAAGTAGTAAAATATGATGGAGGTATGTTACTGTTTAATTGGATATATGTTAGGATCAAATTCACTTAAAGATATTCGCTGTTTTTATCATGTTTGTGAAATAAACTTTGCTTTCTTCAATGAGCCTTTTATTCCTATCTTGTTGTAACCTACATGTCATACTTTTCCCGCACTTGCTGAGTACGACATGTACTCACCCTTCCATTATCATACAAACATCAGCAACAGGAGAAGAGTACTTCGAAGATCATGTGGAGTACTAGGCGTGCGAACTACCGTCAACTTGCCTGTGGAGTTGAAGATGGAGCCGCTGCCGTGTTTAGTTGCTTCCGCTATCGTTTAGAGATTTTCGCTGCAAGAATAAGTTAGAGATTGATTTAATAAAGTAATTAAACCCTATTTATTCGTGGTTATATTCTGAAATTCAGTTTGTGAATTACGTGTATATGTGTGATGAATATCCTGGGCACGCATTAGCTGGGTTCCGTGTTCTACGGGACCGGGCGTCACAGGAGGAAAAGTATATTAATAACTATCTCAAAAAATAAAGGAGATATTGAAAGTTGTACTAATTATCGAGGGATTAAATTTATGAGTCATACTATGAAGCTTTGGGAGAGGGTGATTGATTACCGCCTGAGGAAAGTGACAAATGTCACTAAAAATCAGTTTAGTTTTATGACTGGGAGGTCTACTATGGAGGCGATTTTTTTTGCTTCGTCAGCTTATGGAGATATATAGGGAGCAGAAGAAGGACCTACATATGGTGTTCATTGACTTGGAGAAGGCGTACGACAAGATACCAAGATCAGTCATGTCGTGGAAACTAGAGAAATATAAAGTGCCAACAAAGTACATTACCCTTATCAAGGATATGTACAATAATGTTAGGACAAGTGTGCGCGTAAGTGATAGTGAGACTGATGCATTTCCTATCATGGTAGAACTACATCAAGGATCAGCTTTGAGCTCATACATCTTTTACTTGGTGATGGATGAGGTGTCGAAGGATATACAAGGGGATATCACTTGGTGCATGCTCTTTGCCGATGATGTAGTGCTGGTAGATGAAAGTAGCGATGATGTTGATAAGAAATTAGAGTTATGGAGACAAACGCGTCCAAGTGATTTAGACTTAGTAGGACCAAGACCGAGTATATGTGGTGTGACTTTAGTGGTGTTGGTCGTGAAGAGGGATATGTTAGTCTATAAGGACAAATAGTACTTAGAAGGGACTCTTTCCGATACTTAGGATCAATATTACAATGCAATGACGATATTGATGAGAATGTTTGCCACATGATCAAGGTAGGGTGGATGAAATGACGACAAGCCTCTGGAATCCTATGTGATAGGAATGTCCCATAAAAGCTAAAAGGGAAGTTCTATAGGATGGTGATCAGATCTGCGATGCTACATGGGGCGGAATGTTGGCCAACTAAACGGCAACATATCCAACAAATGAGTGTCGCAGAGATGCGCATGCTACGGTGGATGTGTGGGCACACGAGAAGAGACCGAATAAGGAATGTGGCGATTCGTGATAGGGTAGGGGTGGCGCCAATTGAAAAGAAGTTAGTCCAACATCGACTAAGGTGGTTTGGACATATCCAGCGGAGACCTCTAGAAGCACCGGTTAACACTGGGATTTTAAGAGGTAGCGAAAATATTAGGAGGGGTAAAGGGCGACCAAGGTTGACCTGGGAGGAGGCGGTAAAACAAGATTTGAGAGATTGGAATGTATCCAGAGATTTAGCTCATGATAGGATCGCATGGAAAGTAGCAATTCATGTGCCAGAATTTTAGTCTTTTTTCTTTTTTTTCCTTGTTACTCTTATATCTCTTCTCTCTTTTACTTCATTGAAATATATATATATATATATAATTATTGGGCTTCATGTCTAGCCGACCCCAACATGCTTGGGATAAAGCCTTGGTTGTTGTTGTAATTATGTATCTCTTGATATTAGCCTAGAGCAAGAACTAGGTCATGTTGTCAAATGTTGCCCATGGACTACAAATATGTTAGTTTATGTTAAAGGGCATTTTAGGTCTGCAGTTTTGGTAATTACTGGATACCGTGGATTTTCTCCTTTCCTGAATGAAATCATGTTAATTAGATTAGGAAAGTAATCAATTCATTAACAGCCTGTCAAGGAGTTACATATATAGGGGGACACAACTTAAGGGCTAAGCAACCCTAATACAAAAAGACTAAAATGCCCCTGCCCCCTAATACGTACAGTCCAACACCCCCCCGCAGTCCCAACATCTAGCCACGACAGATGTTGAGACTGAACCGAAACTCGGTGAACACCGTCGAAGGAAGTCCCTTGGTGAAGATGTCGGCGAACTGCGACGACGTCGGAACATGCAGGACTCGCACCTCCCCGAGAGCCACCCGCTCACGAACAAAGTGAAGGTCGATCTCTACGTGCTTCGTGCGCTGATGCTGCACCGGGTTGGTGGAGAGGTAGACAGCACTGACGTTGTCGCTGTAGACCAACGTACTCCGAGCGAGGGGGGAGTGTAGCTCCTGAAATAGCTGCTGAAGCCAGGACGACTCGGCCACACCGTTGGCCACGGCGCGGTACTCCGCCTCAGCACTCGAGCGGGACACCACATGCTGCCGCTTCGAGGACCAGGAGACAAGGTTGCTGCCTAGGAAGACGGCGTAGCCGGAGGTAGACCGGCGGGTGTCCGGGCAACCCGCCCAGTCAGCGTCGGTGTAGACAACCAGCTCGGAGGCAGAGTCGCGCCGTAGAAGAAGGCCGTAGTCGTGGGTACCACGCAGGTACCGAAGGATCCGCTTCACCGCTGTGAGGTGCGGCTCCCGCGGATCATGCATGTGAAGACACACCTGCTGAACCGCGTAGGAGATGTCTGGCCTGGTGAAGGTGAGGTACTGCAGTGCACCTGCAAGACTCCTGTAAGTGGTAGGGTCGGCGACCGGGGCGCCGTCGGAGGAAGACACCTTCGCCTGGGTGTCCACGGGAGTGGAGCACGGCTTACAATCAGCCATGCCCCCTCGAGGATATCCAGGCAGTACTGGCGCTAGTGGAGGAACAGGGCACCCGGGCGGTGCTCGACCGCAACACCCAGGAAATGGTGGAGCTGGCCGAGATCCTTCATCGCGAACTCGCGCTGCAGGGCGGAGATCGTGCGCTCAAGAAGAGCCGGGCTGGACGCCGTGAGGACAATATCGTCCACATACAGGAGGAGGTAGACAGTGTCACCCTCACGCCTGTAGACGAAGAGCGAAGTGTCCAACTTGGCCTCGACGAAGCCGAGCGAAGCAAGGAAGGAGGCGAACCGGCTGTACCAGGCCCGGGGCGCCTGCTTCAGCCCATACAGGGACTTGTTCAGCCGGTAGACCATGTCTGCACGGGCTGAATCAACAAACCCTGTCGGCTGACTACAGTACACCGTCTCCGTCAACGTCCCGTGGAGAAAGGCGTTCTTGACGTCCAGCTGGTGGACAGGTCAAGAACGCGACAGAGCCAGCGACAGAACGGTACGAACTGTCGCCGGCTTCACCACCGGGCTGAAGGTCTCGTCGTAGTCGACGCCAGGACGCTGCGTGAAACCGCGAAGCACCCACCGTGCCTTGTACCTCTCTAGAGACCCATCCGCCTTCCTCTTATGCGTGAACACCCACTTGCCCGTGACAACATTGCCACGACCAGGACGGGGAACCAGGTCCCAGGTCCGGTTGGCAAGTAGGGCCGCATACTCTTCTTCTATAGCCCGACGCCAATGAGGATCGGCGAGGGCGCTACGGACAGAAGAGGGGATAGGCGAGATGGGTGACGAGGCAGGCTCCGAGGGTGTCGAGGACGAGAGAACGACCCCGGAGAAGCGCTCCACAGGTCGAAGGACGCCGACAGCCCGTCGAGTCACCGTCGGGTGAACGTGACGAGGGTCCCGGTGAAGCAGCGGAGGGTGGTACACCAGGTCGCAGGGCGCGAAGAGGACGGTCCACCAATCCGCGCTCGTCGCTGATAGACGAGAGCGGGATCGGCGTACCGCGGTCCAGGGGCCGTAGGTGGTGCGGCTGACGACGGCGAAGACACCGTCGTGGGCGTCGGAGCTGCACGAGGAGGGACGGATGACGTCGGAGACACCGTCGTGGACGTCGAAGTCACGTGAGGCGTGACGGACGACGTCGGAGACGCCGGGGCCGCGCGTGGCGCAGCGGACGTCGTCGGAGACGCTGGGGCCGCGCGTGGCGGCAAGAACGCCGGAGCCGCGGGAGGCACGACAGGTGGCGTCTGAGACACCGTGGTCGTGTCTGGCGCAGCTAGAGGAAGACCCGCAGAGGGTAAAAAACAAGGTCGCTGGACAGGAGCGGCCGTAGGATCAGTGGAAAAGAGAGAATCCAACTCGGAGACCGAATCAGAAGAGGACCCAGCGAAAGGGAAGGAGGACTCGTCGAATACGACGTGTCGGGAGACCAAGATACGACGAGTGGTGAGGTCGACACCGGTATCCCTTATGATCGGGGGAGTACCCAAGAAAAACACATCGAGTCGAACGAGGCGCGAGCTTATGAGGGGCGGTAGCAGAAAGATTAGGGTAGCATGCACACCCGAAGACTCGAAGGTGGTCATAAAGAGGGGTGGTACCAAAAAGAGTGAAGTGAGGGGTGGGAACACTAATCGCCTTTGTAGGATGGCGATTAATTAGGAAGGTAGCAGTGTGAAGGCCCTCTGCCCAGTAGCAAGAAGGAATAGAAGGCTGAAACATCAGGGAGCGCATGACATCGTTGGTGGTACGAATCATACGCTCGGCCTTGCCATTCTAGGGGGAAGTGTAAGGGCAAGACATGCGCAACTGGACCTCGTGGGAAAGAAAGAAGTGACGAAACGCGGAGTTATCAAACTCGCAGCCGTTGTCGCACTGGACAGCCCTGATGGTACACCCAAACTGTGTGGAAACCCAAGCGAAGAAGTGAGAGAGAGTAGCAAATGTATCGGACTTCTGTCGCAATGGAAAGGTCCACGAATAATGAGACAAATCATCAACAATCACCAGATAATATTTGTAGCCAGAAACACTGAGAACAGGTGAGGTCCATAGATCACAGTGAATCAGATCAAAAAGGTGCTCCACATGGGTTACAGAATGTGGAAAAGGAAGTCGAACATGGCGACCCAACTGACAAGCATGACATAAAGACTCATGAGAATCCCTAGTACACGAGATCACTGAACTACGAAACAACTTCGACATAACTTCAGCACCGGGGTGGCCAAGTCGACGATGCCAAGTAGTCGACGGAGCTGTCGTAGTCAGGCAAAAAGGCGAGGGCGAAGCGGAAGCAGGAAGTCTCATCGTGTACAGGGGCCCTGAGCTCTCACAGCGGAGAAGAAGACGCCGGGTAGTAAGATCCTTCACAGACAAACCAAAAGGATCAAACTCGATAGAAACATGGTTGTCAGTGGTAAATCGACGAACAGAAAGAAGGTGCTGAATGATGTCCGGAGCAACAAGAACATCACGAAGACGGAAGGACCCCGACGAACCCGAGTCACCTACTGATGTGACCGGAAGGACAGACCCATTCCCAACAACTATAGAAGAAGGAAAAGAAGGGTGGGAAGGGTGGGTAGAAGAAAGTATACCAGCGTCGGGGGTGGTGTGGTACGAAGCTCCGGAGTCCACAACCCACTCGGGGTTAGGTGGTGTGAGACTCATCGTGCTGAAAGAAGACGCAAGTGACTGGCGATCCCAGCCCTGAGCAGGGTCAGAGTGTGGTGCTGACGACTCGGGCCGACCAACTGAGTTCCCCGAAGCCTAGTTGGTTAGAGAGGAGGGCCCAGCCGCAAAGTAGCCTGGTCCACTAGGGGGCAGGGTCCACTGTCCACCAGCAGCGTAGACAGGCCCGCCGTAAGTCGGAGTAGTCACGTAAGCCAGCTGAGGACGTGGTGGACGAAGTGCCGGCAGACCCGGGGACGACCCAAGCCACATCGAGATCTGGCCAGTCCACGGGTTGTAGGGTGTGGGCCAGGTCACACCACCCTGACCCCGACCACCACTACTGCCACCAGTAGTACCAGCACCACCAGGGGTACCACCAGCACTGGTCGTACCACCTCCACCAGTCCCTCCACCACGGCCACCACGTCTGCCACGACGGCGGTTCCCACCACCACCGGAGGTAGCAGGGACTCCTGGTGTGGTAGGTGGACGAGGAAGCTGGCCCCCAGAACCAGCAGGTGGAGGAGGATGTGAAGACGACCCTGAGCCGTAGAAGGCCGAGGCAGGGGAGGAGGTAGTAGAGCCGCCCTGGCTGATCTCCTCGAGCTCGAGGTCCGACCAGACCTTCTCGAAGGTCGGGAAGGGCTTCTCGCGGAGAATCCACGAGCGAACGTGGGTGTTGCGCTCATTAAGGCCCTGAAGGACCTGAAGAACGAGGGTACTGTCCGGGATGGGCTCTCCAAGGTTACGAAGGGCGTCCGCCATACCCTTCATCTGTCAACAGTATGTAGTAATGGAGAGATCACCCTGGACAGTAGAACCAAAGCGGGCCCGGATGTGGAGAGTTCGGGTCGCTTGGTTCCCCTGGAAGCGAAGCTCAAGGACCTGCTAGGCCTGACGAGCTGTACCGCCACCCTTCTGGGCGACGATATCCTGAAGCTCCTCAGAAAGTGTGCCGAGAATCCATGCAGGGACAAGACTGTCCATGCAGATCCACGAGTCATCCAGTGGGCAGTCATCTCGCAGGACATGGTCTTCCAGCCGAAAGCGTCGCAGTGTCAGGAGAAGCAGGCTGCACCAACGAGCAAAGGAAGTAGAGTCGGAGCTGAGAACAACCGGGACAAGAGTTCGGATGTTCTGTATGTCAGCCGTCTGGGCATGTAGAGCAGCGACAAGAGACGCCGAGTAGGTAGTATAGGCAGCACCATCTCCTGGAGTATCCTGTGCGTCACTCCACTGTACTGGCGGAGACTCCTCGAGCTGACGGGTGAGAGAGGCCGCAGCCGCACGTTCCTGCTCCAAGGCGAGGACGAGCGCTCGTTCCCGCTCACGGGAGATGGCCAGGGCAGTTGCGACGTCGGAGACGTGCGAAGAGGGCTGTCCCCCGGATCCAGCAGGGACAGCATGGCCGGCGGCGCTCACAGTAGGGCCACCGGGGCTTGGCAGCCAGGCGGTACTGGGACGGTGCTGTCCTCCGGCGTGTCCAACCAGGCCAGCGGCGAAGACCGGCGGCCAGGCGGCTGTGGGGAGGCCAAAGGACCCGCCTGCGGCTGGGCTGGCCACACCCGAGCCGGGCCCGAGTAGCCCGGCGGCTGTGCGCCCGGGGGAGATGGCGTGGAGGCCAGCCGCAGGGCTGGAAGCCCCGGATCTGGCGGCGGCGCCCCCAGGAGAGGTGGCGGGGCGGCCGGCGGCGCTAGACCCGGTGGCGGCGGGCGCAGGGTACGGGGCGGCAGGGTCGGCGGGGTCGGCGGCGCTGAGCCCAGCGGCGGCCGTGACCGGGCAGGAATCGAGAGGAGGGGGCGGCGGGGCCGGCACGCCCGCGGCGGCTGCGCCCGAGGCCGCGGCGGAGGCGGCGCCCGTGGCCGCGGCGGCGGCGGCGCCCGTAGATGGCATCGGGGTTGAGATCGGGAGAGGAGAGAGAAAAAGTAATCTGATACCAAATTAGATTAGGAAAGTAATCAATTCATTAACAGCCTGTCAAGGAGTTACATATATAGGGGGACACAGCTTAAGGGCTAAGCAACCCTAATACAAAAAGACTAAAATGCCCCTGCCCCCTAATACGTACAGTCCAACAATGTTAATGATGCTATGCGAATACATATGTTTGAAACATTCTGTTTGCCCTTGTATTTTAGTTATCTTCTTTGTATGTGCCACTGGACGTTTGCTAAAAGATATGGGCATTTACAGTCACACAAACTCATTATGGAGCGAGAGTAGACGCTCAGATGAGACCAGTTACAGGATAACACTCAATAAAAGCATTACAGTTTTTATTCAGTAACAAAATAACTGAACTCCTATTCAGTAACAAAAGCACATGATAAGGATGTGATCTGGCTCAGATCCTAATTGGGATCTTCCATCCTGTTTGATCTGAATGCAGATATGATTCAGGTTGAAAATATCTCACATGATGATAACATCAGACAATCTGGTAACTGTTCCACAATGTTGATTGAGATGTTGCATATTCATATTTGTGGTTTTTGCATTATTTTTCCATAGTCTGTCATTAACTGCAACACCGTGCGTATGATACTTCTTTCTAATTGATTTCTGGTTTTTTTATGACAGTGATGCCATGACTTCTCTTCTGTGGATCTATTGTGCATAATGATATTCTGGTGTTGTTAACTCATTATGCTCTTCATCTTGCCAAAGGCAGCAAAACCAATTGGAGTACAGCTCCTCTCAGTTGCGAGTGCAGAATGCTTTGCTCAAGACGCATCTCCTATGCATTTTGCATCCCTGTTAAAGGAATGCAGGTCTGTGAATACAGTTCGTCGAATTCACCAAAAGATACTCGCTTCTGGTCTTCTTCATTGTCCACCTTCACTGCTTTCAGTGTCACTTCCACCGTTGCCATCTCAACAATATTTATCACCAAAATCTTTGGGTACTGGTATTGTAGCTTCATATCTTGCTTGTGGTGCTACAGACGACGCTCTCTCGGTGCTGGAACGTGTGACACCATCACCAGCTGTGTGGTGGAATCTACTCATACGAGAACACATAAAGGAAGGCCGCCTTAAGTATGCAATTGGCATAGCTTGCCGCATGCTGCGTGCTGGAACTAGGCCAGATCATTTTACTCTCCCATATGCACTAAAAGCATGTGGTGAGCTACCATCATACTGTTGTGGTAGTGCATTTCATGGCCTGATATGTTGCAATGGATTTGAGTCAAATGTATTTGTATGCAATGCACTGGTGGCAATGTATGCACGCTGTAGTTATTTGGAGGAAGCCAGTCTGGTTTTTGATGAAATTACACAGAGGGGAATTGATGATGTTATTTCATGGAATTCGATTGTTGCTGCCCATGTCAAAGGTAATAATCCACAGGTTGCATTAGATCTGTTTTCAAAGATGAGAATGATTGTGCACGAAAAGGCTACAAATGAAAGGTCAGACATAATTAGCATTGTCAACATCCTTCCTGCATGTGCTTCTCTTAAAGCATTGCCTCAAACTAAAGAAATTCATGGCTATTCCATTCGGAATGGTACATTTCCAGATGCTTTTGTTGGTAATGGACTGATTGATGCCTATGCAAAGTGTGGATCAATGGAGGATGCAGTGAAGATTTTCAACATCATGGAATTCAAAGACGAAGTTTCCTGGAATGCAATGGTGACTGGGTACTCACAAAGTGGGAATTTTGAGGCAGCCTTCGAGCTATTCAAGAATATGCGCAAGGAAAGTATTCCGTTAGGGGTGGTAACATGGAGTGCTGTAATTGCTGGGTATGCTCAGAGGGGATGTGGCCAGGAGGCACTTGATGCTTTCCAGCAAATGATTATTCATGGAGCAGAGCCAAATTCTGTAACTATCATCTCTTTGTTGTCTGCGTGTGCTTCCTTGGGGGCATTGTCTCAGGGCATGGAAACTCATGCCTACTCTCTAAAGAAATGTCTTTTGTCTTTGGACAATGAATTAGGTGGTAATGGTGATAGCGAGGACCTGATGGTGCACAATGCATTAATAGACATGTACTCAAAGTGTAGAAGCTTCAAATCTGCTTGTTCCATATTTGATTCTATACCTCGACAGCAACGTAATGTGGTGACTTGGACTGTCATGATCGGTGGGTATGCACAATATGGGGACTCAAATGATGCCCTGAAGCTCTTCTCGGAGATGGTTTCAAAACCATATGCAGTTTCCCCAAATGCTTATACAGTTTCGTGCATTTTGATGGCCTGTGCACATTTGGCAGCCCTTCGTATGGGTAAGCAGATTCATGCTTATGTTATTAGGCACCATCGGTATGAAGCATCTGTGTACTTTGTGACAAACTGTCTTATTGATATGTATTCAAAGTGTGGTGATGTCGATACAGCTAGAAATGTCTTTGATACCATGCCAAAAAGGAATGATATTTCTTGGACTTCAATGATGTCAGGATATGGAATGCATGGTCGTGGTAAAGAGGCTGTGGAAATATTTGACAAGATGCAAAAGGCAGGCTTCATTCCTGATGATATATCTTTCCTGGTTCTTCTGTATGCGTGCAGCCATTCTGGCATGATTGATCAAGGTCTGGAGTACTTTTACAGCATGAGTAGAGATTATGGTTTAGCTGCCAGTGCAGAGCATTATGCCTGTGTTATTGACTTACTGGCTCGCTGTGGGCGATTAGACAAGGCATGGAAAACAGTTGAGGAAATGCCCATGGAGCCTACTGCAGTAATCTGGGTCGCATTACTTAGTGCTTGCAGAGTACATTCTAATGTGGAACTTGCTGAATATGCTCTGAACAAACTAGTTGATATGAAAGCAGAGAATGATGGATCCTACACGCTTATCTCCAACATATATGCTAGTGCAAGGCGGTGGAAGGATGTAGCGAGAATCAGACAACTGATGAAGAATTCAGGGATTATGAAAAGGCCAGGATGCAGCTGGGTCCAGAGTAAGAAAGGCACGGCTTCTTTCTTTGTGGGAGATCAATCACATCCCCTATCTCCAGAGATATATGCTCTTTTGGAGAGACTAATTGACCGCATCAAGGCAATGGGTTATGTCCCTGAGACAATCTTTGCATTGCATGATGTTGATGATGAGGAGAAATATAACCTTCTTGTTGCGCACAGTGAGAAGCTTGCTCTTTCATATGGTCTCCTTACGACACCTCCTGGTTGTCCCATAAGGATCACGAAGAATCTTCGTGTTTGTGGGGATTGTCACAATGCGTTCACATACATCTCCAGGATTGTTGACCATGAGATCATAGTGCGAGACTCCAGTCGGTTCCACCATTTCAAAAATGGATCTTGCTCCTGTGGTGGCTATTGGTAATAACCTTTCTTGTGAAAGTGCAGGGCCACAAGTATGAGTTAACAATGTGTACTGACATACGTATTGTGATTGAAAAAAATTAAAATAGCTAACGTGATATGTGATCACGATTCTTTTCTAGGGACTCACCACTCAACTAATAGACAGTAATAGAAGTATGGTTGCAGTGCCTTTTTTTCTGTGTTTATTTGGTCAATATCAGATGTCTCAGTTGCCAATAGGTGTGTTGTTTTATTTCAATTTAGAAGCTGTAGTTATTGGCTTCGTGTCATAGTAACTGAAGTTTTTGACGTCAACAGCAGGACAATGATCATTTATAATGATGTTGCCCCTTTACATGAAATGCGCTGATTTTTGTTTGAAATGGTTTTTGCACATTCAAGAATACATTACATTTGTTTTCTTTTTTACATTGAACCAGTTAACACTACACTAATTCTTTGATTTGGTGGTGAAAGTGTATGTTGATCTTTCATGAAAGTAGTTAATTTTGACTGTTGATTCTCGAAGAAAAGTGTTTGACCATTCAATTTAATAACTTGAATCTTGTTTCGTGAGACATGCATAATACAATGATGCATCAGTGAATCTCTAAATGTTAATTCCACAATGTATTCTGAGTTGAAGCAGCAATCGAGTTTTTTTTACAAGTAGAGAAGTTAATATAATGACCCAATATCTCCGCGAGACCTCAAGCAGCTGCCCTTGTAAGGCGATACCTTCACTGTTTTCGATTTTTTCTCGTCCTGAGCTAGTTTTCTAGGTTACTCTTCTAAGTAGCTGGGCGGTGAATAAGCTGGCTGGTTGAATAAGGCAGTGTAGCAGTGTTAATTGCCTTGTGTTCATTGCTTTATTCTTCCGGGTCTCTAGCCGTATCAGGCTGGAGGTTTCATTTTTATTAAATGATGTGTTGCGATTTAGAGTTAGAGTCGCAGTCCAGTAAGGGTTGGAGTCCTAGTTGTGATAGAAATAATGTTCTAATCGGAGTGCGGGTCAAATACTAGACATGAATCAATGCTAGATTTTCAACAATTGACATCAAACCTAGACACAATGTTCATTCCCCGTTTGTCGTGCCGCCATGCCGGTCTGTTTTGTGCTTCCTCCGCTTCTATGCGCGTGCGTGCTTCGCGGTGAGAGCTGCCCGATCGTCCATTTCTACACGCGTGCGGGCGGCGGCGTGGAAGCTTGGGCGGGCTCGGTGGCCAGGCACGCGCTCGCGAGATCTGCGGCCAAGTTGCTCTCTCGGGCGACAGCCAGGTCACGATTGCGTGCGGGCGGGGTCCAGACGTGCGCGAGGGCAGAGGTGTGGCTCGCGTGCAGCGCGGAAGCGCGACGCGGACGGCGAGGGCAGAGGATCATATCCTGGCGCTCAAGCACATGACTTGGATCGGCGGTTGCACCCCACGCGGTGACAGCAAATGCATCCAGGCTTAGATCAGCAACACTCGGGTGCGGGATAAAGACCCTATCCACGATGGCCAGGCTGCACAATCAGCTGCCGTCTGCTTGCGTTTATTTCAAGAATATTACACTTTATTAATTAACATTATTAAGAAGTTTCTTGGGGATACATTCTAGAATAACATTTATAGAAATATTACAATAGGAACGAACTAAAATATTATAATATAGTCGTGTTTGTTACCTGCACTAGCGCCACATACAGGGTTAGTGGCATGTACGCAGGAGGTGTGCATGGCTTGTGCGTAGTAAGCGTGCATGATGAGTTCGACAATGTGTTTGTGGCTCGAGCAACACGTTTGTGCTGTCTGAGGCACATAGCTTCAACGATCTGATAAGTTCTAAGAGCGTCCGATTCAGCGGCCCACGTGTAGTTTGTGAGGTGAGCAACAAGACTAGATGATGTGAACGTCCCATCCATGAATATAATCCAACCCATGAACCAAATGCAAGATACTTCAAGTCATACATATCATAGCCCTTTGACAAGTTGTGCCAAAAAGTTGCAACAACAGGTGGCGTCACTCCTGACCGAATTCGATAATCATATAACTGAGAAATTTATACTACGTAAAAGTTCTGCTTTGGTGATGATTAGATACACATGACAAGAACCAGAGAGAAACACAACGGTTCACAATGTCCGAACTGAACCAAAACGGTTTGGGCTGTTCGAACTGAACCTAAGACGGTTCGGGCTGTCAAAACTTTCCACTGCAGAAGCTCCAACTTCATTTTTCAATTCTGTACCAACCTGGCACGTCGCTTGCTGCATATGGCACATGGTGTGAAAGTATATCAAGTCTAGTTTCTAGCGTAACAAACGATGCGTCATTTGGGCTTCCTAATCAAGAGTAATGACTGTTTTACTGCAACAAGAAGTCAAGAGCTGAAGGGCTGCTAGAGGCACCTCGGGAATGCATTTCGTGGAAGCTGTTTGACTAATCTAAACCCATGCACTTAGGGTCCTTTTATAACTAAACTAGAAGGGTTGTTCCTAGTATAAATATGTAGCATTTCTATAGATTTGGCAGACTTGAGTATTAAGAAAATTACTCCTTTGTTTAGCTGTTTGCCAACAATTCCAGAGAGTGATCTCTACCCCTTCGCTCTTGTGATTTCCTCGTGGAATTACAGAAGCGGCCGCTTCATCGGCTCCCAATCGGTGCTCCTGGTCCATTGATTTCAGGTTGTGTTGATTGGTTCTTTGAGAGGGTGGTTGGGCGAATCCTCGATTCAGGTTGCCGGTTAAAGACGGTGGTTGGGTTCGAGTTTTATTCGTCAGGTTGCACTAGTTATCTTGGCTTCTTTGAAGCTAGTTATCGCCTTGTGATCCTACGACGTGAAGATCGGGACCCCAATCAGTATCATTTTGGCATTAGAGCTTCGTTGATACAGTAGGATCCTTTACCCCTAGCTACATATTTTCGTATTGTCCTATCCACGAAAAGCCAGAATTACATTTGCCATAACCCGTTGCTTCAATTTGTTTTCTAGTGAGTTTTGTTAAATTTCAGTCCATAAGATTTGTGTTTAGCTGCTGATCATATCATCATATTGTGTACATGTTTCTATTAACAAAAAAAAGCAAAGAGAAATCAAAATAGTCAAAAAAGAGAGAAAGAAAGAATCATCGAAAGTGGGATGAACATGTGCTGCAAGTTGTGCAATCAGTTGATGTCTTTTCATGTGTAATGATCTAATTACATCTTTCATATATTGTGATCAACACTAGGCATCGAGCTTCTGGTTGGATTGCTACTTAGCTTTACAATATGAAGAATTCATATTGTTTTTCCTTGTGCATCACTCCCTACTAAGCTCCACCAATAATCCACCTCTTTACTAAGCACACCGGTCTTGTATTCGCTTAACCATCATTTCTCTTTTGCCACCACACATGATACTTCTGTAATCTGCAGGAAGTCATAATAGTTTTGCTTGGTAAGAGAGGTGAGGTTGTGAGAAAATTTCTCAATTTTCCTAACTCCACATATCCTTGTTATTCTTGGTTCACTATATTACAGGAGAGTGGATGATGCACCCGAAGTAGAGGATTGTGTCACCATGGCACAATTCAATAAGTTGAAGCAAAGCATGGAGGAAAAGCAAGACTAACTGTCACAAGACTTTCGGACAATTATGGCTCAGCTGAGAAACCTTAACTACATTCCTGAAGTTGCAAGTAATACTGAGGAAAACAATGAAGAATACGCTGCTGAACTTGCAAGACCACAGCGACAACTACAAAGCCAAGCTGCTGCTCATGTTAGAAGACCTATGGTGCATGGTCATGGGAATGGAGGCAATGGTGCTGGTCGTGGGAGAGGAAGAGATTATGAAGATAGAAGATGTGAACACACTGATTCTGATGATGGGTATGAAAGAGATGATCTTGAACAGCCCCGGGATGAAGGCCATTGGCGTCGAGGTCGTCATGCACGAAACCGAGAAAATGAAGAGAGGTTTGGCAAGCTTAAATTTACAATGCCTAAATTTGATGGTGGATCTGATCCTGAAGCTTATCTCACATGGGAATTAAAGGTTGATAAGATTTTTCGTTTGCATAATTATTCTGAACAAAAAAAGATGGCGATGGCAGCCCTTGAATTTGATGACTATGCTCTAATTTGGTGGGAGCAAATGCTTAATGATAGAGAAGCTGTTGGACAAGGTGATGTTAGATCATTGGCTGAAATTAAGAGAGAAATAAGGGCTAGATTTATCCCAAGCATTATCGTCGAGAACTTTTTGAAAGGTTGCAGAGTTTGAAGCAAGGCCATCTTTTTGGGATGAGTACAACAAAGAAATGGAGAAGGCAATGATCAGGGCCAGTGTAAATGAGGATGAAGAGCGATAAATAGCGCGTTTCATGTCTGGGTTACACCGCAATATTCAGTGCATTGTGGAGTTTCAGCCATACCGCAGTATTATTGATTTAGTGCGTCAAGCAAACAAAGCTGAAAGACAATTGCAGCAAGACATTAAAATAAATAGAGCTACACCATTCAGCGCAAAGGGAACATCATGTGCAAGCAAATACACACCAAGGAGTAGTGTTGGCCGAGGCACTATTCAGAGCTCAAGTGGAGGCTCAAATTCAATTGCTCGTGACACTTCTAGTGGTCAAAATTCTGCTGCTTGAAGTGAACAGAACAAAACCGTAAATTCAGCAGCCACCTCAGTAGGATCTACCGCCAAGAGTAGTGGAATCCAATGCTTTAAGTGTGGAGGTCGTGGACACGTTGTAAGAGAGTGTTCGAATAATCACGTCATCATTGTTAATGAACAAGGAGAATATGAATCTGCTAGTGAGGAAGAAGTTGATGATGAAAGAATATTTGAGGATGCTAAGGAAAAAGCTCACACCTATTGTGAATTTGAAGAAGGTTCTGCACTTGTTGTGACTCAAATTTTGAGTGTGCAAGTGAATGAAGCTGAGAATGGACAGCGACACAATCTTTTCCAAACAAGAGCCAAGGTTGAAGGAAAGGTTTACAAAGTGATTATAGATGGTGGGAGCTGTCATAACCTTGCAAGCAAGGAAATGGTGGAAAAGATTGGGCTAAAATTGTTACGACATCCACATCCCTATCATGTGCAATGGCTAAATGATTCAGAAGATATCAAGATTGGGCATAAAGTAATCGTTTGTTTCAAGATTGGTGAATATATTGACTCCGTAGAGTGTGATTGTTGTTCCCATGACAGTGTGTCATCTGCTGTTAGGGAGACCGTGGCAATATGATCGCTCATATCTACATAGTGGTCGTTCAAATCAATACACAATCAAGTGGAGAGGAAAGGAATTGATACTGAAGCCAATGTCGCCGCAACAATTCCATGTGAAATATTTGCAAAAGAGCTCAGAAGTGAAGGTTCAGAGTGAAAAAGAAAAGGAGGGAAAGAAAATGAGTGCCCTACACAAATCCGTCACAAGCCAAATGTGAGAGACAAAAACAAGGATCAGGGACATAACTTAGTCATGATAGCCACCAAATCTGAAATGAGAAAAGTGAGGAATAACCCAAACCAAGTTTTTTTGTACTTGTGTACAAAGACACCTTTCTTTTAGCTAATGACTTGACCTCTGTTCCTAGTGTTGTCGCTCATATTTTGCAGGAATACCATGATGTTTTTCCGGAGGAAACATCAGCTGGACTACCTCCTTTGTGCGGCATGGAGCATCAAATTGACCTTATTCCAGGAGCTACACTTCCTAACCAACCAGCATACCACACCAACCCTGAATAAACCAAAGAAATACAAAGGCAAGTACAACCACTTTTAGATAAAGGATATGTGCGTGAAAGTTTAAGTCCTTGTGCTGTTCCTGTGATTTTAGTGCCAAAGAAAGATGGATCTTGGAGGATGTGCGTAGATTGTAGATCAATTAATAACATCACCGTTCGCTATCGCCATCCTATTCCTATGTTAGATGATATACTTGATGAATTGAGTGGTTCAATGATTCTTACTAAAATTGATTTGCGAAGTGGTTACCAATAAACAAGAATAAAAATCGGCAATGAATGGAAAACTGCTTTCAAAATAAAGTTTGGATTGTATGAATAGTTAGTAATGCCTTTCGGATTGACTAATTCTCCTAGTACTTTCATGAGGTCGAACCATGTGCTGAGATCATTTATTGGAAAATTTGTTGTTGTTTACTTTGATGATATTCTAATTTTCAGCAAGACAATGGAGGAACATATTGATCACATTAAGCAAGTTTTGGATATTCTAAGAAAGGAAAAATTGTATGCTAACATTGAGAAGTGCATGTTTTGTGCAGACCAAGTTGTTTTCCTAGGTTTAGTTGTTTCAGGACAGAGAATTCAGGTTGATGAATGATAGGTAAAAGCAATCAAGGAGTGGCCAATTCCAGGGAATGTAAGTCAAGTAAGAAGCATCCATGGGCTTGTTGGTTTTTATCGGAGAATTTCAGCACCATAGCTGCTCCACTCAATGAGTTGACGAAGAAAGGAGTTATGTTCAAGTGGGTGGACCACAATAGAAAGCTTTTCAAGAAATAAAGAAACGTTTAACTGAAGCCCCCTTGATCGCATTGCCGGACTTCACCAAAAATTTTGAGGTTGAATGTGATGCAAGTGGGCTTGATATTGGAGGAGTGCTTATGCAAGAAGGAAGACCTATTGCATATTTTAGTGAAAAGCTTGGAGGAGCGCAACTGAATTATTCCGTGTATGACAAGGAGTTATATATTTTGGTAAGAGTACTTGAGACATGTCGGCATTATTTATGGCCAAAGGAGTTTGTTATTCACTCAGATCATGAAGCTTTGAAGTATTTGAAAGGTCAAGCTAAACTAAACTGTCGCCATGCAAAATGGGTTGAATTTATTGAAACTTTTCGTTATGCTATTAAGCACAAGAAAGGTAAGGATAACCTTGTTGCTGATGCTTTGTCCCGAAAACATATTCTGTTGGATCAACTTGAAGTAAAAGTACCTGGACTAGATAGTATAAAAGAGTTATATCCTTCAGATCGTGAATTTTTAGAACCATATTCAAAGTGTCTCGATGGAAAAGGATGGGAAAAATATAATCTACATGATGGATTTTTGTTTAGAACTAACAAATTGTGCATTCCAAATTCCTCTGTTAGACTTTTGCTATTGCAGGAAGCACATGCTGGTGGACTGATGGGTCACTTTGGAAGAGACAGAACTTATGAGATGCTGTCCGACCACTTCTATTGGCCAAAGATGAGAAGAGACGTGGAGAGACTAGTTCAAAGATGCATCACATGCCACAAAGCTAAGTCAAAACTAAACCCTATGGTTTATACACACCTTTGCCTATTGCTAGCAACCCTTGGGAAGACATTAGCATGGACTTTATTTTAGGATTACCTCGAACAAAAAGAGGGAGGGATACAATTTTTCTTGTTGTGGATCGATTCTCAAAAATGGCACATTTTATACCAGGTCATAAGAGCGATGATGCTTCACACATAGCCTCTTTGTTTTTCAGGTTAGTTGTGAGATCACATGGGATGCCTAAGACGATTGTTTCAGACCGTGATACAAAATTTTTGAGCTACTTTTGGAAGACATTGTGGGCAAAACTTGGAACGAAGCTGCTGTTTTCGACGACATGCCACCCTCAAACAGATGGACAAACCGAGGTGGTGAATAGAATACTTTCAACATTGTTGCGATCACTTATCAAGAAGAATTTAAGAGAGTGGGAAGAATGTTTACCGCACATTGAGTTTGCATATAACAGGGAAGTACACTCTACCACTAATAAGTGTCCATTTGAAATAGTATATGGCTTCAAACTCCTTGCTCTGATCGATTTGTTGCAAATACCTTTGCAGGTACAAACTAACATGGATGCTTCCAATCGTGCTGAATATGTCAAGAAGTTACATGAGAAGACAAAAGAAGAGATAGAGAAAAAGGCACATTATTTTGCTTGGAAGGCCAACAAACATCGCAAGAAGATGACATTTGAACCCGGTGACATGGTTTGGGTTCACCTACGCAAGGAGCATTTTCTTGAAAGGAGAAAGTCCAAGTTGATGCCAAGAGCAGATGGACCGTTCAAAGTTCTAACCAAAATTAATGATAATGCTTACAAGATTGACATTCCAGGAGACTATGGTGTCAACCCAACTTTCAATGTTGCCGATTTATCTCCGTTCTTGGGTGATGAAGAAATAGAGTCAAGGACGACTCCTTTTCAAGAGGGGGAAGATGATACGGATGTCCCACCCATACATATAATCCGACCCATGAACCAAATGCAAGATACTTCAAGTCATACATACCATGGCCCTTTGACAAGAAGTCATGCCAAAAAGTTGCAACCACAGGTGATGTCACTCCTGGCCAAATTCGATAATCATATAACTGAGAATTTTATACTACCTAAAAGTTCTACTTTGGTGATGATTAGATACACACGACAAGAACCAGAGAGAAACACAACGGTTCACACTGTCTGAACTGAACCAAAACGGTTCGGGCTGTCCGAACTTTCCACTGCAGAGCTCCAACTTTTCAATTATTTACTAACCTAGAACGTCCCTTGCTGCTTATAGAACATTGCGTGAAAGAATATCAAATCTAGTTTCCAACGTAACAAACAGTGCGTCATTTGGACTTCCCAATCCAGAGTAATGACTGTTTTACTGCAAGAAGGTCAGGAGCTGAAGGGCTGCTAGAGGCACCTCGGGAATGCATTTCGTGGAAGCTGTTTGACTCATCTAAACCCATGCACTTAGGGTCCTTTCACAACTAAACTAGGAGGGTTGTTCCTAGTATAAATATGTAGCATTTCTATGGATTTGGCAGACTTGAGTATTAAGAAAATTACCCCTTTGTTTAGCTGTTTGCCAACAATTCCAGAGAGTGATCTCTACCCCTTTGCTCTTGTGATTTCCTCATGGAATTACAGAAGCGGCCGCTTCATCGGCTCCCAATCGGTGCTCCTGGTCCATTGATTCCAGGTTGTGTTGGGTGGTTCTTTGAGAGTGTGGTTGGGTGAATCCTCGATTCAGGTTGCCAGTTAAAGACGGTGGTTGGCTTCGAGTTTTATTCGTTAGGTTGCACTAGTTATCTTGTCTTTGTTGAAGCTAGTTATTGCCTTGTGATCCTACGATGTGAAGATCGGGACCCCAATCCGTATCACTAGCTGCCCAGTCCTGACCCGGACCAACTACTCCGACTGGGCACTGATGATGAAGATCAAGCTTATGGCACAAGCACTCTTGAAGGCGTCAAGACCAGAAAAGCGATCAGTTTTGATGCAACGAAGTATAGTAGGTCCGATCTTCTGATAGGTAATGGATAAGTGGATTGATGGAGATCTCGATGTTTATGATCCGAGGCTTTTGAGGGGAACATAAACAACTACTGCAATCACTACACCACCGTTCCGTTGGTTATCAATTGTGCTTCACACGCTTGAGCTCGACAAGAAGGCTAATCCCTATAAGTGCAACCGAGAACATGAGCAAGAACGAAGAAGAAGCAATCTGAATTGTTAAGTTAGGGTCTCACAAACCGATGAATGGTGAAACTGTGTATAACAGATTAATCTAAGCAAAATCCAATTGTTTGTGGTGGCTATTATGGAGTATAAATAGGTGGAATAACGTCTAAGAGGTGTTGGGGACGGGACCTAACCATAAGACATGAAAATAATGAACATGTACTTGATACAAGGCCCAATGACCCAATAAGGTGGCGCAACACCGTGACAGATTCTGAACTCTAATTTGTTTCGGTGATTTCTGTCAACTCGGGAAGAATTTTGACATGAGACCAGCAGCATTGGGAAGGTTATCCTCTCCCCTTTTTGTGCATATGCAGAACATCCAAAACGGAGTCCGTATGCTTTCTGGGCGTTTGTTTTAGTGCAAAGTGCTCCTGGGTTCTGAGTTAGACTCGATTTCGGATTGGGCTCGACCTCTATCTTCTTTGGACATATTCTCTGGTCCTCCACGTCCCTAAACCTTCCTCCAAGTACTCCTTGAACCTCTTCATAGATCCTGATCACAACAAAGCCATTAGGTATCAATCTATTATAAAAAACATATAAGGAAACATATAAGAACGAGCACACCTCTAAATTCAATTGTTGTGTGTGAACTCTAATGATTGCATCTTGTATGTTCAATGGAGTGTTGATTGTATCTATAGGAGTGATGTCCTCCTCCTCCTCCTCCTCCTCCTCCTCCTCCTCCTCCTCCTCCTCCTCCTCCTCCTCCTCCTCCTCCTCCTCCTCCTCCTCCTCCTCCTCCTCCTCCTCCTCCTCCTCCTCCTCCTCCTCCTCCTCCTCCTCTTGAATTGGAGTCATCCTCGACTCAAACTCATCTTCTCTCACGTGTGGGTTCAAATGTGCAATGCCATCAGATCCTCTTGTGTGCATGAAAGAAGGAGGCCAAGGTGATGGATGACATAGTGCACCATGTCAGATGTTCTCCATCAAATGAGCATGCATGTTCACTTAAGCCAGGATCCCAAACAAATAAACAATGTGCCATGTTTGTATGTGCAATGATAATGTGCATGATCTCATCATTCTCCCCTTCTTGACGACTAGCCGTCCTCGGCTTGCTCGTATATCCAGTAAAGAGGCTTGCTTTGAGGATAGAATGAGCACTGTCCATATTGCACAACCGCAACGAACAATGCTCCTCTTTTATATGTTGTCCCTGCTTCAATGAAAAAGGACTAGAAAAAGTTGACAAGGCATTATTAGCGTTAGTGCATCCATTTACTTTACCATGTTGTTGCAGCACAAAAGAAGCTTTCTCATTTTAACATATGTAAATTTTATGCACCATAAACACACCACTATGTTGATAGTTGCCTATAGCATGAAAACTATTTCTTGTCGACAAAGTCAATTCAGTTTTTAAAAATATTCTTCTCTCTACAATATGCATATCTCAAATAGCATCAAATTCAATATATCCCAAAGTATTTAGAGAAGACAATAATCTCAGCTCATCAATTTCACAAGTAATGGGAATCAAATGTTTAATTTCAGCACAAGTGGGTGATAAAATTTCATGTTCATTCACTTGTTTTCGCACAGAGATAATAGAATTATCAGCACACAACTCTTTCTTAGCGCAAGGATCAGTAGGAGAATCAACATGTGAAAATGGTGTATGAATAAAAGATTCCACTAGCTGCTCCTCGCCAATAGTATGATTAGTAGAAAAATTCAGATAAAAAACTTCTCACCTTCAACAAGCGTATTGTAATATTTGTTACCTCTATTCTCATTTTCAGCAGTAATTTGAGGTGCATTATGAATTGATAGATCTGAACTTTCACAAGAGTTGTTGAATACCACATTCTCTTTTGCATTTGCTACATTTATTTGTTCATATTCCTACAAAAGGTTAGGCATAGGAGAAGGTACAACAGAAAAATTCTCCTCAAGTTCATGTATTTCATATTTGCAAGTAGATACATTAACAAAAGTTTCTCGCATAATATTTTTCATATCATTCCATGTTCGAGGTCTTTCTAAATCACTTAAGTTCTTCCACCATGTTAATGCAAAATAAATTAATACACTAGCAACATTCCTAAGCTTTCTCCTTTCACATATACTACATTGTCTAAAATTTTTATCAATCTCTATTTCCCAAGCAATATATTCATCGTAACCAAAACCATCATAAGGAAGAGATGGAAAGATATAATTACTTCTTGTGGAAGGAGTTGTGGAGGTGGTCTGAATATTACGTGAAGTCTCGGTTGATGTGTGATCAAAATTTGTCATTGTGACCATTATTGATGTTTCATTCTTAGTGAACAATTCCATCGTCGTCCTCATCATGTCAATCATCTCAATAATTCATTATTCTTGCTTTTACCTGACATTGTTAGTAGCAAACAGAAGACAATAAAAAATATGTTATCCCTATAAACTACAAAGGATAATGGCAAAGTGGAATTAGAATCACACACTCTCAAGCGTCTTACCACGCTCTTACAAGTGTTCTTACCGACACTGCAGGTGGCAAACAATGGTCGGTGTGAAGAATCAATCGAGCATGGGATGATTGCAAAGGTGTATGAATTCAACTCAAGAGAAAAGTATAGCTTGGAAGGCATTTTATATCATAGCAAGGATTTAGCAACTATGAAATCAAATAGTAAAGTTGACTAAGTGTCCAGGTACTTGTCAAAGTTGTTGGTTTGAATGTGTTCCTAGTAGCAAGACATGCAACAAAACAAGATGACACCAAGGATGCAAGCACTTCTGTTTCTTTTGTTGTTTTTTCTCCTTTTTTTCTTGTGAGGCTTTTGTATCTTATTTTGCACTTCTCTTTCTCTTTTGTATTCCTTTTTTTTCAGAATGTGCTGCAAAAGAAGAAAACAATTCAAACCAATCAAAGATATCTTATTGGCATGTCATATATTTTCTACTCAATTTTCCAAGAACAATTAGACACCCTTAGAAGCCACGAATCCAAAAACTTACAACAGCAAGATTATAGATCTATCTCTCCTCTTTTTATTAAAGTATATTAAAGACCAATATTAGATCAGAACAATAGGAGTTATTGTACCCGAAATACAAACTGTTCAGAAATTCTAGATCAAGAACAGATTCAGATCTAATGCAATTTTGACCATGATAACTGTATTTCCTGGAAACAATATGAATACGAAAGTTGTATATAACTTCTCAAGCTTTCCAGAAAGTACAAGAACACCAAAGTCCGAGTTTTTATGTGCGGGATATGATCAAAATACTGAACTGAATATAGATGAATCTAATCTAGACGTGATGACGTGATTCAAAAGGATGAATCAACACAATGCAAAACTCAAACTAAAACCAATAACACTTTCTAAACCAGCAATATGACTCGACCACAGATACAAACTCAACAAAATCAATCTGAAAAACAAAGATGCAAAGGCTGAATGGTTGGGTTGGACAATGTGATGAACAGATCAACTAAACTACAAGTTTTTTGTGGACTCTAGGTATGAAAACAAAACTAATCTATTGGATAGATGAAATTACCTAACTGGAATCCTGGAAGCTGATTCCAATTGATGAGAAAAATAGTAGTATAGTAGGTACGATCTTCCGATAGGTAATGGATAAGTCGATTGATGGCGATATCGACGTTGATGATCCGAGGCTCTTGAGAAGAAAACGACCAACCCCTACAATCACTACACCACCACTCCGTTGGTTATCAACCGTGCTTCACATGCTTGACCTCGCCAAGAATGCTAATCCCTGCAAGTGCAATGGAGAACACGAGCAAGAACAAAGAAGAAGCAATCTGAATTTCTAAGTTAGGGTCTCACAAACCGTTGAACGGCGAGACTGTGTATAACAGATTAATCTAAGCAAAACCCAATTGTTTGTGGTGGCTACTATGGAGTATAAATAGTGGGATGACATCTAAGGGATGTTGGGATCGTGACCTAACCCTTATTGAAACACGCCTGTAACGCCTGTTTAGCAGGGCAGTTTCTTTGTGTGCATGCGTCGTGCCTGTAACGCCTATTTAGCAGGGCTGTTACTTTGCATTTAGCAGGGCCATTTCTTTGCATACATGCGTCGTGCATGGGCGCTTTTGTTGTGTGCATGGGCGTAGCCACATGCACGTTTAACGCCAGGCCGCGTCCTTCGGATTGGCGGCTGCACACGACGCCATTCTCCTGCTATATGTATGATGTCTGTTAATCAATCAAGTGCTCGCTCGTTTCCTACATGGTATCAGAGCTAACTTCGATTCTTCCACCTTCCTCACCACCGCGGGCCATGTCTACGAGCCCCGCGCACTCTGCCGCTGGTTCCTCTTCTGCTACCAACCCCTTCGTCGATCCATCCTCCACCAAGATCGCCGTTTCCGTCGTCCAGCAAGTGAACATCTGTACTCATGTCCATGTCGTTTTGGACTACGGTGAGTCCAACTTCTCCATATGGAGCGCTTTCTTCAACGCTACATTCCGCAAGTTCGGCATCTTGGATCATGTCGATGGCACGATCGACGCCCAAAGCATGTGGCACGATGCTGATTGGTTGCAAGTCGACCAGTGCATCGTGTCCTGGCTTTATAACTCGATCACTCCACAACTCATGACGATGATCCATCGACTGCGCCAGACTTCCTACCAGATCTAGAACGCCATCCGCGGGCTCTTCCTCGACAACGCAGATCAGCGCGCGCTGTATGCTCTTCAAGAGTTTCATGGGCTCTTCCAAGGTGACATCAGCGTTACGACCTAATTCAGCCACCTGAAGGAGTTGGCGTATCTCATTTGCGATGTCGGCCACCCCGTCTCGGACTCATCCATGGTTATCAATGCATTTCGCAGACTGAGCTCCAAGTTCAGTCACACGATATCAGTCTTGAAAGCCTCCAAGGCTCTGCCATCGTTCTTGTTCGTCCGTGACTGTCTTCTGCAGAATGAGGCTCGCCAAGCCCACACATCCAAGATGGAGGCCAGTTCCGCTTTACTGGCCACGGCCAAGTCGTCGTCGACATCCACAACTGCTACAACGCCAGCGTCCTCCCAGCAGTCTGACACGCACACGTCCAACCCCAATGAAAACGGGGGTGGGGGTGGGCGTGGTTGGCATCACAAACAAAACTCTGGACGTTCACAGAACAACCAGGGTGCCGGAGCCAACAACAGTGCCGTCCCTGGCCCTACCGGCGTCCGTGCTCCATGGGGTGCCCAGTACAACCCGTGGACCGGAGTTGTTCAAGCGTGGCCGATGTCTCTTTGGTGGTCGTCCAACCCGGGCGTCCTTGGCCCACGCCCCGGACACTACAACCAACAAGCGTTGCATGCAACCACAGTGCCGGCCTACGTCGACATGAGCGCCCACGGTGTTCAACAGGGGACGCCGCGGCCCAGTCTGGTGGCCGCTCTTCAGATCCTCCCGCCACCCAGCCAGTACGACAGAAATGACTGGGTTCTTGACACTGGTGTGAGCTCACATGTAAGGGCCCAAGTTTTGCATATACAAAAAGTGTTCATCACACCACACACACACCTCTCATTGGAGGAAATCTTATGAACACATTTGAAGAGCAAGTAAACACCATCAAGAAACTCATTGGGAGATAAACTCACAAAATGCAAAAGTGGTATTTTCCACATGCATCATATAAGGGCTGAGCATATGACAAACTCCTAAACTTTGCTAGGAATGCTCATGCCAAATTTCACCCAAATCCAAAACCTTTTTGAGGTATTTTTTGGGTATAATTAGAAAGAGGCTAGTTTGAACCTAAATTCAAATTCAAACTCCTTCCATCACATGAATTCAAAAGTGGGATTCATATTTACACTCAGCACATTTTTGTGAGCTCACACACCAATTTTCACTCCATTTGGAGTTGATCTTGACATGAGCTAATTTAAGCAAATTCAAATCCAATTTGAAATTCAAACTGCATATGTGCTGTAAATTTATTTCAAACACTCCACAATTTGAATCATTCAAACTCAAATGGTGAGCTGGTAATTTGACTAAACTTTTGAGGACAGTGATGTCCTAAAGTTTATACAACAGCGGCAAATTGAATTTTGGAGGACAAAATTCAAAATCCGGGCCCACTGTCAGCCTCTCACAGGATCAAACCGACGGAAGAGCCGGCGCTCGGTTTCTCTGGCTGCAGCAGCAGATGCCACCGCGCCGAATCCCCGGCGCCAGCACCTTCTTCGCCCACGCCCCGCTGGAGCTGCCGCTCGGCGCCGCTATCCCTCCCCGAGTAGCTCAAAGCCGAGTTCGTCACTGTTCTCATGCGCTCGCTCGCTCTCGGTGCTACTCCCGTGAAAAAATCGCCACCGCCGCCCTCGGTGTCGCCCGATCACACACCGCAACCAAGCGTCGGTTGAGCGAGCTCTCCACAGCAAACACGATCACCACTCGTGCTCTAGCGTGCTACCACTTCACACCAAGGTTTCCTTGTGGTGGCTGGCGGCAAATTGAGTATTTCCACCGAGCTCTCGCGAGCACCGGCAGAACTCCACTTCAGGTCGCCATGGACAGAGCACCACAGCCGTCGTCGTCTCCCACTTGCTACACAAGAAAGGTGCGCTATACTCCCTAGATGGTGTAGCTGCAATCCATATAGCAAATGATCGACTGTGTGTAGAGAATTTCCAAAACTCCTGAGACCTAGAGAAAACTAGAAGAGCTCGGTTTTTAAACCCAAATTCGGGTTACACGATTCCCCAATGACCGAGCCGGCTTGCACATAGCTTGTACACGTCCTAGCGCGCCTTCTCGAAGAAGAACCGAATGAAACCATCCATAATCGGCCATGTTCTAGCCGTTTTTCGTGCCGCCATGGAAAAAGCGCCTCAGGTCATTGGTGAGGTCGGTGTTGTGGCCATTTCCACTGTCGGTTAAGCTCATATCCTTGATTCCCGAGTTCTCCTGGTGCTGTAGGAGAAGACGGTTGAGCATTTGGGGTTTTCCCGAGCTCAATACACGTTGCCGGAGTTGCTCCGCCTCGGTGTACCGGCGGGGGCTATTTTCCGGTCACCAGCGATCACCGCCGACCTCACCAACATGTTCCTCACGTCGGACTAGGCCCTAGCGGCGAGTCTCGTGAAGCTTGCCGCAAGGAATCGGCCGGTGGCGAGCTTCGCCGGAGTGCGCCGCCGCGGGACAGCCGGGGGGGGGGGTTGGGAGGAATACGAGGCTGACGGGTCCCAGCGGTCAGCCGCTATACAGCGCGCGCATGCGCCGCGTTTAAATTAAAGAAAGCAGCGGGCCCCGCTGTCAGTGGCCCAGGCAGCGCGGGAAGGAATTCCTGTTGGAAAATAATTCTGAATTTAGTTCTAACTTTATAAATTCATAACTTTGGCTAGGAAGCTCCAATTTGGGTGAACCAAATACTTTTGGATTCAGCTCTCTTAGTACTTTCCAACAAATCAAGTTTCACTTCATGAAAACCTTTATTTCTCCAGAATCAAATCTTCAAAATTTAAACTGTTTAGAATTTTAACTGGAGATCCCTTTAGTGGAAAATTCTGAAATTTAGCCAGGATGTTCATCATAATATCCCTGATATACCATAAAATTTTTATATCCATTTGAGCTCATTTGATCCACCTAATGGTGTGATTAATAAAACTGTTCCAGAGAAAATGAAAAATGTCCAGAAACATTTTTCAGATTTTCTATGAACTTGTTCAGCTCATATATTTTGCTAGGAATATTCAAATTAGGTGAAACCAATTCCATTAGAACCCTGTAAAAATCTAGTTTCCAGAAAGTCATGGCTTGCTCCATAAAAATCCATAGAACACCCTAGGAGCTCCAATTAAGGCCAAATACACATTTAGTTGTAGAGGGCTCAAATGAGCTTTGCTGTAAATGAAATTTGGCCAAGTCTTTGTTTAGGTTGTATCCAAAGCACAGTAAAAATTTCAGAGTAATTGGGCCTGTATAGCAGTACTTGTAATCTTAATAATATTAAACTCCAAACTCACATGCATCTAAATTGACATATACATGTGTTTGGCTCATGTAGTCGCTAAGGTTGAGGAGGAGCCAGAAGTTTTATACTTCATAACTCTGGAGGAACAGCTAGCCTACGACCAACAGAAGCAAGGCAAGCTCCGGTTTGCATTAGAAGTTTTATAAACTTTACTGTTTTGAGATCTTACTTTGAGTATCCACTTTACTTATGCATTAGAGTCTTGTTTGAAAACCCAACTGCATAGTCAAGAAAACCCTGGTTTTGGGATTAGGTTTTTAAACCTCGAGTAGCCACTGCAGTGCTAAGATAGTGTAGGATTCGGTACAAGTCGAGTAGTTGGAACTTCTCGCGACAATTGGCTAGAGACACACCACTCGGTTAGAGATAGCAAATGGAACACATGGCAAGAAAAATGAGACCGAGCGGAGAGTAAGGGCAGCAGGACGTTGGGGCCTGGGTGCGATAGCTCTGCTTGTGTCGATTGAGGACCAAGCCGTGTGCGGGCCTGTTGAACAAGCTAGAACAGTACCAAAGACCTACCGGATATATGGGAACCGGGAAACCGATGTAACACGGGTAGCTAGGTCTTGAGGCATTGCTTGTCGTCCAGAGGGTAGATTGAGAGATTGAGGTATAAATCGGCTGGCGGCAGTGCGGATGCGCACGCAGAGACCTCTTGCTCAGGACGATAGGACCGGTTCAACATGTGGCTGACGGATGAGAGAAGGTTGCGTACGACATCCATGATGGTTGCTGTAGGAAACATCGAGTACGGGCGTACTTGACGGGTTTTCGGGTAACCCTGCAGGTGTAAATCGATTATAATCGCCGTCCCTCACGGTCAGTGAGTACCACTTGTTCACTGTACCGTGACATAGAAAGAACAGTCTAGAGTCATGTTAAAAGTTGCTTATTGAATGCTATACCTTGGTTGCTAATGATCTGTTGTAGTTTAGAGCAAACTAACGTTCTTTTCAACCTTGGGCAAAACACATGAGAGAAATGCGTTTCTTGTTTGATTGCGGCTCTCTTATGTGTCTTAGCGTGAGGTTCTCCACAACTTGCTGCTAAAACTTGAAAGTAAGGTTCAACTATTTAGGCGTGTCCTTTGCAACTTACATTCCCATTTACACTGTAATCCAGCATGTAGAAGTTTCATGTATAGGTAAGACGGGTGATTCTTGCTGATCCATCGTGCTCACTGCTTGTGTTTGAAACTTTTGCTGGGTGTTATGAGGAGGAGACTCCCGAGGAGGAGACGGACCCCCAAGAGGGCAACCCCGTCGAATGGGAGTCGTGCACGCCGCCGTGCTAGTGTGTGTGCGTGCTAGTGGGAACACGTTCATGGGCTGAACGTGGACTCTTTTGCTTAGTCTATGCCCATGAGTGTAGACTTGACTTATTTTGGATGTAAACATGTTCAAAAACAGTTCATTGTAATAAAACTTTTGCTTCCGCTTTGTACCTTTTATGTGTGTTATTCGGTGCTGCGCAACGCAGCACCCCTCAACGTGATCCAGGCTAGTCGAGGCCGTGCAGTCCTCGCAGCGTGGTATCAGAGCTCGATTGTGGTTTAACGCACTTAAAAAGGTCATCTTTTCAAAAACTCGGTGAGGAACAAGTTAGTAGCCCATATAAGGATGTTATTAGGGTATAGCAAGTGGAAACTCTAACCTATTTGCTTATGTCGGAAAATCATGCATCTCAGGACTTCATATGTGTTGGGGGGGTGCATGTAAGCGCTGTCCACCAGTGCGCACATGCTAAAGGGTGGAGCCTCACGGGTGGTAGGTAAACCGGCCAGCTTTAGTATCCTCTACGACTCTTGATGTCATTTCGGGTATTCGAGCAACGCCCTTCCCAGGCGTGCTACGGGCAAGTTTGGGAGACCCCGTCACGTGGTTAGTAACGTGACACATAGCTCAAGGCGTGATTGGCTTGAGAACAACCGTGCGAGTGATGACGGACGGTTGTATGGACTGTATTGGGACCGGGTTCGGTGTGCAGCCGAGCCCGACGATTGTGTGAGTTATTTGTAGGTAGTCTAACCACGGATCAGTAGAGGAGTAGCACACGTGTGCGAGAGACTTTAGTGCCACTGAACTAACGAAGACGGCTAAGTTCGGTATAGGTTTTTTCTTTGCGAGGAACGTAGTACCCGCATGAACTGGTGACGCTTCGACGTCACACCCCATTAAATGATCAACATCATTGTAAAACTTGAAGAATTTGATCTAGAGCACTAAAACTGTGACTTAACTTCTTCCCTTAATCCGGATATTCAAAGTTAACAAGTTTTCAACTTATAGGATATTAAGGACAGAGTCCCCTGTTTCCAGCTGAAATGAGGCTGAAGTTAAACAGAGGTTAGAGGTCGAGTTCTTTCGAGGTTAGGGTCACATGATACATTTCTGTAAATTTTTGGAAGAGGTTTACAACTCTTCTATTGATGTACGGAGGTTTTTCATCCCTTAACTAGTCGAAAAATGCAGTAGAGTTGAAACTGTGCAGAAAACAGGGCATAGCAAATACTCTCTGTTACTCTCTGTAAATTGAGCATAACTTCCTGCATAAAAATCCAAAAATAGAAAATGAGGTAGTTCTGAAAATTTCATGAGATAGGTTACAACTTTGTAACAGAACGTTTTGTCAAATTTGATGTATAATTAACTGGAATTTTTGGATCAAATCAGTACCTCAAGCAGGGAGGTGCTGTCCAATTTCCTCCAGAAATTCTGTCAACTTTGACATCTCATAACTTTTGAACCAAAATAGATCTGAGGGCAAACAAATACTTTCTGTAACGCTATTGAAGTTAAATTTGACTTTGATGTTGAGCTCCAGAACTGGTTTTGCCTTTATCATGGTCTAATCAGATTGAAAGGGAAACTGGTCAGGGCTGTCAGTTTGGGCAGCAGACCAGCAATCAAATTTGTTTTAAGTTTGAGTTGTGTTTCCAAGTTTTATGAGTTCAATGACATGTTTTATGTTATAACTAAATTATTTACTATTGAAATGCATATTTGACCTTTTTCAAATATATTTCTACAGATGGCAGAGGATAAACAACTGGAGAACGGGTAGGTGGTATCCCACTGTTCTCAACGCAGCTGTTATCCGGAACTGTTGAAGCGAATGCTTCAACATTTCGGGTACGTGGAGACGCCGGGTTACCTCACCAAGGAAGAAGGTGAGGAGGGGAACAAGACATGGACCATCCATGTCGAAGTTCCAGCAGGACCTACGCCATCAGGTTGGGCACCGTTCTCCGTCACGGTGAGAGGTAGACAGCCGGAGGAGATGTGGCAGGTGGCAGCCCGCGACACCATGTCGCGTTTCTGCCAGCTACATGTGAGAGCTATGGAGGGCACTCCGTACGCACTTTTCCCGGTGGAGGGGTGAGCTAATCACGTGTGGAGGGAGAGGTACTTGGAGGCAACAGATCCGGGTTGCCCAAGGTACAACCCTGCGGAGGCGAACCTCAGCCTCCAGTTGAGGGCAGGAAAGATCGTGATGGACAGCCAAGCTGTCCATACGGATCGTCTTGCCGTGGAGCTCAAGGAGAGCACCAGCCGCCGAGACCATTTCGAGAGTGCTCACAGTGCACTCCGCAGTGTTCTTCTTCCGATGATAAAGCGACTGAAGGAACAACACAATCAGTTGCGTTGTCTGAAGAAGGCGAAGAAGAAAATACGCGTCGACATCACGGCCTTGCAGCAGCAGGTACAGGCCTTGACCCAGCAAAATGAGGTCCTCACTCAAGAGCGTGATGACGCGATTGAGGTGGGGCAGGGCTGGGAAGAGGACTACAACCAGGCCATGGACGAGGTGCATGCGTTACAAGACCTCATGCCTCGGTCGTGGGCCTACCGATGGTAGATGCCGTACCCGTGGTTTTGGGTATCCCGGCAATGTGGGAACCTGAACCAGTAGAGGAGGTCATGGACCCTGAGTCACCAGCAGAGGTAGCGGAGGAGGACGACCTGCAGGAGGTCAAGTTCAACTCCGAGTAGTGAGTTACCGTTGCCATGTAGGGCAGCGAGGGTGGTGTATAGAAACTTTTGTAATCGGTGACATGTCGTGTAGACAGTAGTATGTGTATAGGTAGTGACGACATGAGCACGACTTCTCGGGGGTCTGAGAATAATGTATCTTGTATAAAGTTTATGCTTTATCAATATATGTGAATGTTGTGCAAGTTTATCCATGTGTCACTGCAATACCTACTGTTTTATTTGGAATTTTAAGAATGACATGTTCTGATTGCTTCTGTTTTGAATTTCAGAATGACTCGTACACGCGCCAACACTGAGATTGGTGGGTCCAGTCATGGGGGAGAGGCCTCCCAACAGCCTCCCGAGGCTTCCTCGGGACAGCAACAGCAACAACCGCCACCGGCACCGCCAACAGTTACATTGGCCGACATTGTTGCGGCCATGGCGGACTCCCATCAGCAGCACATGGAGTTGCTGCAAACTTTAATTGCGAATACATCTCGACCTGAGAGGCGTCAAGACCGAGAGGAGCACCAACAAAGCTCCTACTCTGACTTTCTGGCTACTCATCCCCCGGTATTCTCAAGGGCGGATGAACCCCTCAATGCGGACAACTGGCTCCACACGATGGACTTGAAGTTCGGGCTTCTCCAAGTTAGTGAGCAGTGCAAGACTCAGTTCGCGGCCCAGAAGCTTCAAGGGTCCGCAAGCGCTTGGTAGGAAAACTTCTGTGCCTCGCAACCCACCGAGCGAGTATTGACCTGGGCGGAGTTCTGGACGGCCTTCAGGGCCTATCATATACCGCCAGGTTTGATGAAAAGGAAGACGCAGGAGTTCCTTTGCCTGCAGCGAGGCAGCAGGAACATGCTGGAGTACTCCAGGGCATTCAACGATCTCGCGCTCTACACCTCCTATCACGTCGATACCGATGAGAAGCCGCGGGATCACTTTTACCAGGGGCTGAATCCGCTCCTAAAGGACAAGCTGGCAACGTTCAATCACGGCAGCCTCAATGATATTATTGATGCTGCGATTGTACAAGAGGACTCCGGAAAGGAGTTAGCAGCGGCGGAGAAGAAGCGAAGCGCACCGGAGAGTAGCGGAGAGGGAGGTGGTCCTCCCCAAAAATACCGGATGATGTATCGCTCACCATCAGGTCAACGCTGTCAGCCACCACAGCGGCCGATGCAGTTTTGCAGTCGGCCATATTCTCCACCGACGTTCCGGCCGGCATTACCAGCACCACCTCCACAGCAACAACAGCAACAGCAGGCAATACCGCATGGGTTTGCACCCAGCAGCGCATGCCGGGCTTTCGTCCTCCAAGCACGGGCCAACCATCAACCGCATGCTACAAATGCGGTCGCCAAGGGCACATTGCCAACAACTGCCCTGGGAGGCAACGGCGGAGTGGCACCACAGTTTCCGGGGAGGAATCTGCCCCGGAACCCCATTAATGCGCGGCGGGAAAATCCTAAGCCCGGCACCGTCCACCAACTCGCCATAGAGGACGTGCCAGAGGGAGAACCAATCCTTGCGGGTATGTTCCAACTCCACACAGCTTGCAAATACTACCCACCGAAAGTCCTTACTTTATTTGTTCACCAGGTGGGAAAATTTCAGCAAGCATGATGGTTTCAAAAGCGCCATTACGCTTCGGGGGTAGAGTATACCCTAAGTCTCTCATAGCTTTAGAGGGGAAAAAGGTCGATGTCATATTAGGGATGTCGTGGTTAACCCGCCACGGCACTGTTTTAGACACCGTCCTCCGAGTCGTGCATATACACCCAGAAATACACGAGTCTCACTCATTATTTCTGGATAGTCCAAAAATAAAACTTCCAAGTTTATACCAATCCAACACCCTCAGATTGAAAGACATTCCAGTAGTCCGTGAGTTCCCAGACGTGTTTCCAGATGATTTACCGGGGATGCCATCCGATCGAGAGGTGGAGTTCAAGATTGAACTTGCACCAGGAACAATGCCAATATCCCGAAGGACATACAAGATGGCGCCAAAGGAATTGGCAGAACTAAAAGCACAGTTGACGGACCTGTTGGAGAAGGGTTTTATTAGGCCGAGCTCCTCGCCATGGGGCCGTTCGGCATTATTTGTGAAGAAGAAAGATGAGACATTGCGGCTTTGCATGGAGTATCGTCCACTAAACGTCGTAACTATTAAGAACAAGTACCCGTTGCCAGGATCGACATATTGTTTGATCAGTTGGTCAAAGCAAAGATCTTTTCAAAGATGGACTTAAGATCCGGGTACCATCAGATTAAGATACAGGCTGAGGAAATTCCGAAGACAGCTTTCTCGATGAGGTACGGGCTTTATGAGTACCTGGTCATGTCCTTCGGCCTCACCAACGCTCCAGCTCACTTCATTACTTGATGAACTCGGTATTCATGCCAGAGCTGGACAAGTTTGTCGTGGTCTTCATCGATGACATATTGGTATCTTCCTAGTCGGAGGAAGAACACGCGAAGTATCTGCGCATAGTCTTGCAAAGGCTGCGGGATCACAAGCTATACATGAAATTCAGCAAGTGCGAATTCTGGATATCGCAAGTGCCTTTTATCGGGCACATTATTTCAGTGGAGGGCATCGCTGTAGACCCGAGTAAAATAATACAAGTGCTGAATTGGAAGTCCCCGAGAACTGTTCACGAGGTACGGAGTTTCCTCGGACTCGTGGGATATTATCGGAGGTTCATTCTGAACTTCTCAAAGATTGCCAAGCCTGTGACCGAGCTGCTGAAGAAGGCTACCAAATATGTTTGGAGTCCAGCATGTCAAGCAGCATTCGAGGCATTAGTAAAGCACCTAACATCAGCACCGGTTTTGGTGCAGCCAGACACAACAAAACCGTTCGATGTGTACTGCGATGCATCCGACATTGGGCTCGGATGTGTGCTGATGCAAGACCAAAGGGTGGTCACGTATGGATCACGGCAGCTCAGGAACCATGAGCAAAATTATCCAACTCATGACTTAGAGCTCGCTGCCATGGTACTCGCACTCAAAATGTGGAAGCACTACCTACTCGATAACCTCGTACATTTATATACCGACCACAAGAGCCTCAAGTACATATTCACTCAGAAGGAGCTGAACATGAGGCAACGAAGATGGTTGGAGTTGATAAAGGATTATAAAATAGAGAACAATTATCATCCCGGCAACGCAAACGTAGTGGCGGACGCGCTGAGTCGCAAGTCACACGTTAACAATCTGACCATCACACCGTTGGAAGAGAGCGAGTCACCATTGCATGTGATTCCACATGGAGCTCTCTACAACCTAGCTCTTATCCCCACCATCCGTGAAGAGATAGCAGCAGCTCAGAAACATGGCAAGGGCATGTCGCATTTGCAGAGACGTGTAGACAGTGGGGAGCTGAAGTGTTTTCGGAAATACGGAGACAGCATCCTATGGTTAAAGGACCGGATCGTCGTACCCCGTAACCCGGAGTTGCGGAATAAAATCGTTGATGTGGCTCACTTGTCAAAGTTTTCTATTCACTCCGGCAGTAACAAGATGTAGCAAGAACTCTGAAGCAAGTTTTGGTGGACACGTATGAAGCGGGAGATTGCAAAATATGTGTCCGAGTGTGATACATGCCTTAGGGTGAAGGCGGACCACATGAAGAAACCGGGACTATTGCAATCGCTGGGCGTTCCTGCCTAGAAGTGGGAGGATGTGAGCATGGACTTCATCGTCGGTTTACCCACCACATTTCTGAAGCATGATTCAGTGTGGGTGATCGTCGACCGGCTCACCAAAGGTGCCCATTTTATCCCGGTCAACACCAACTACAACGCTAAGAAGTATGCTGAATTGTACATCTCACGGATCCTATGCTTATATGGCGTACCCCGTACCATCATATCAGATCGGGGCACTTTATTTGTGTCTCATTTTTGGGAGCAGCTACATGCTGCATTGGGGACGAAGCTGATCCGTAGTTCAGCGTACCACCCGCAGACGGATGGGCAAACCGAGCGGGTAAATCAGATTTTAGAAGATATGTTATGAGCTTGTGCTATCAATCATGGTAAGAATTGGGATGATCAATTACCGTTAGCCGAGTTCTCGTACAACAATGGGTACCAAGACAGCATCAAAATGGTGCCTTACGAGGCGCTATACGGGAGGAAATGACGTATACCCCTGAATTGGTGTGAGTCTGTCGAAAGGGTCACCTTCGGGATTGATCTTGTCAACAACTCGGAAGAAAAAGTTCGGCTGATTCAAGCGAACTTAAAAGCCGCCCAATCCCAACAAAAAGTATGCGGACCAGAGAAGACGTCCTTTGCAATTCGAAGTCGGGGATCACGTGTATCTACGTGTGTCTCCAATGAAGGGCGTGAACAGATTCGGGGTGAGAGGAAAGTTGGCACCCGATTCATCGGTCCATTCCGGATTGTAGAAAGATGTGGGTCAGTTGCATACCGGCTGGAATTACCAACAACACTATCCGGTGTGCACGACGTCTTTCACATTTCTCAGCTGAGGAAGTGCCTCAAGCTTTCAACCACCGTTCAGCTGGGAGATATTGAAAAACTGAAACCGGATCTCACTTATCGGGAGGAACCGGTTCAGATTAATGACGAAAAGGCATGAACCACACACAACTGTACATTGTGGTTCTACAAAGTTCTATGGAGTAATAACTCCGTAGATGAAGCGACATGGGAGAGTGAAGGCTTTCTTCGCGGTAACTACCCCGACTTTTCAACGTCGCACATACGGTAATTTTTCCACCGTCCTCTCTCTCATTTTCACCTTATAATCTCGGGACAAGATTCTTTTAAGGGGGAGGAATGTAAGGGCCCAAGTTTTGCATATACAAAAAGTGTTCATCACACCACACACCTCTCATTGGAGGAAATCTTATGAACACATTTGAAGAGCAAGTAAACACCATCAAGAAACTCATTGGGAGATAAACTCACAAAATGCAAAAGTGGTATTTCCCACATGAATCATATAGGGGCTGAGCATATGAACAACTCCTAAACTTTGCTAGGAATGGTCATGCCAAATTTCACCCAAATCCACAACCTTTTTGAGGTATTTTTGGGTATAATTAGGAAGAGGCTAGTTTGAATCTAAATTAAAACTCAAACTCCTTTCATCCCATGAATTCAAAAGTGGGATTCATATTCACATTCAACACATTTTTGTGATCTCACACACAAATTTTCACTCCATTTTGAGTTGATCTTGACATGAGCTAATTTAAGCAAATTCAAATCCAATTTGAAATTCAAGCTGCATATGTGCTGTAAATATATTTCAAACACTCCACAGTTTGAATCATGCAAACTCAAATGGCGAGCTGGTAATTTGACTAAACTTTTGAGGACAGTGAAGTCCTAAAGTTTAGGCAACAGTGGCAAATTGAATTTTGGAAGACAAAATTCAAAAGCCAGGCCCACTGTCAGCCTCTCACTGGATCAAACCGACCGAAGAGCCGGCGCTCGGTTTCTCGGGCTGCAGCAGCAGACGCCACCGCGCCAAATCCCCAGCGCCAGCAACTGCTTCACGCACGCCCTGCTGGATCTGCCGCATGGCGTCGCTATCCCTCCCCGAGCAGCTTGAAGCCAAGTTCGTCACTGTTCTCACGCGCTCGCTCGCTTTCGGTGCTGCTCCCGCGAAAAACATCGCCACCGCCGCCCTTGGTGTCGCCCGATCACACACTGCAACCAATCGTCGGTTGAGCGAGCTCTCCACAGCAGACACGATCGCCATCTCGTGCTCTAGCGTGCTACCACTTCACACCGAGGTTTCCTTGTGGTTGTTGGCGGCAAATTAAGGATTTCCACAGAGCTCATGTGAGCACCGGCGGAACTCCACTTCGGGTTGCCGTGGACAGATCGCCACAGCCGTCATCATCTCTCACTTGCTACTCAAGATAGGTGCGCTATACTCCCTAGATGGTGTAGCTGCAATCCGTATAGCAAATGATCGACTGTGTGTAGAGAATTTCCAAAACTCCCGAGACCTAGAGAAAACTAGCAGAGCTCGGTTTTAAACCCGAATTCGGGTTACACGATTCCCCAATGACCGAGCCGGCTTGCACATAGCTTGTACACATCCTAGCGCGCCTCCTTGGAGAAGAACCGAATGAAACCATCCATAAGCGACCAAGTTCTAGCCGTTTTTCGTGCCGCCATGGAAAAAGCGCCTCGGGTCGTCGGTGAGGTCGGTGTTGCGGCTATTTCCACCATCGGCTCAGCTCATATCCTAGATTCCTGAGTTCTCCCGGTGCTGTAGGAGAAGACAGTTGAGCATTTGGGCTTTTCCCGAGCTCAATACATGTTGCCGGAGTTGCTCCGCCTCGGTGTACCGGCGTGGGCTATTTTCCGGTCACCGGCGATCACCGCCGACCTCACCAGCGTGTTCCTCACGTGGACTAGGCCCTAGCGGCGAGTCTCGTGAAGCTTGGCGCAAGGAATCGGCCGGCGGCGAGCTTTGCCAGAGTGCGCCGTCACAGGACAGCCGGGGAGGGGGGGGGTCGGGAGGAATACGAAGCCGGCGGGTCCCAGCGGTCAGACACTGTACAGAGCGCGTGCGCCGCATTTAAATTAAACAAAGCGGCAGGTCCCGCTGTCAGTGGCCCAGGCAGCGCGGGAAGGAATTCCTGTTGGAAAATAATTCCGAATTTAGCCCCAATTTATAAATTCATAACTTTGGCTAGGAAGATCCAATTTGGGTGAAACAAATTTTGAGATTCAGCTCTCTGAGTACTTTCCAACAAATCAAGTTTCACTTTATGGAAGTCTTTATTTCTCCAGAATTAATTCTTCAAAATTTAAACTGTTTAGAATTTTAACTGGAGAACCCTTTGGTGGAAAATTCTGAAATTTGGCCAGGATGTTCATCATAATATCCCTGAGCTACATAAAAATTTCAGATTCATTTGAGCTCATTTGATCCACCTAATAGTGTGATTAATAAAACTGTTCCAGAGAAAATGAAAAATGTTCAGAAACATTTTTTAGATTTTCTCTGAACTTGTTCAGCTCATATCTTTTGCTAGGAATCTTCAAATTATGTGAAACCAATTCCATTAGAACCCTCTAAAAATCTAGTTTCCAGAAAGTCATGGCTTGCTCTATGAAAATCTTTAGAACACCCTAAGATCTCCAATTAAGTCCAAATACACATTTATTTGTAGAGGGCTCAAATGAGCTTTGCTGCAAATGAAATTTGGCCAAGTCTTTGTTTAGGTTGTATCCAAACCACAGTAAAAATTTCAGAGTCATTGGGCCTGTCTAGCAGTACTTGTAATCTTAATAATATTAAACTCCAAACTCATATGCATCTATATTGACATATACATGTATTTGGCTCATGTAGTCGCTAAGGTTGAGGAGGAGCCAGAAGTTGAGTTCATAACTCCGGAGGAACAGCTAGCCTACGACCAACAACATCAAGGCAAGCTCTGGTTTGCATTAGCAGTTTTATAAACTTTACTGTTTTGAGAACTTATTTTGAGTATCCACTTTACTTATTCCTTAGAGTCTTGTTTGAAAACCCAACTGCATAGCCAAGAAAACCCTGGTTTTTGGCTTAGGTTCTTAAACCTCGAGTAGCCACTGCAATGCTAAGATAGTGTAGGATTCGGTACAAGTCGCGTAGTTGGAACCGCTCGCGAGAATAGGCTAGAGGCACACCACTCGGTTAGAGATAGCAAATGGAACACATGGCAAGAAAAATGAGACCGAGCGGAGAGTAAGGGCAGCAGGACATTGGGGCCTGGGTGCCATAGCTCCGCTTGTGTCGATTGAGGACCGAGCCGCGTGCGGGCCTGTTGAACAAGCTAGAACAGTACCGAAGACCTAACGGATATATGGGAACCGGGAAACCGATGTAATTCGGGTAGCTAGGTGTTGAGGCATTGCTTGTCGTCCGGAGGATAGGTTGAGAGCTTGAGGTGTAAATCAGCTGGCGGCAGTGCGGATGCGTGCATAGAGACCTCTTGTTTGGGACGGTAGGACCGGTTCAACATGTGGCTGACAGATGAAAGGTGGTTGCGTACGACGTCTGTGATGGTTGCTGTAGGAAACATCGAGTACGGGCCCACATGATGGGTTATTCGGGTAACCCTGCAGGTGTAAATCGATTATAATCGCCGTCCCTCACGGTCTGTGTGTACCACTTGTTCACTGTACCGTGATGTAGAAAGAACAGGCTAGAGTCATGTTAAAAGTTGCTGATTGAAAGCTATACCTTGGTTGCTAATGATCTGTTGTAGTTTAGAGCAAACTAAAGTTCTTTTCAAACTTGGGCAAAGCACATGAGAGAAATGCGTTTCTTGTTTGATTTCGGCTCTCTTATGTGTCTTAGCATGAGGTTCTCCACAACTTGCTGCTAAAACCTGAAAGTAAGGTTCAACTATTTAGGCGTGTCCTTTGCAACTTACATTCCCATTTACACTGTAATCCAGCATGTAGAAGTTTCATGTATAGGAAAGACGGGTGAGTCTTGCTGAGCCATCATGCTCACTTCTTGTGTTTGAAGCTTTTTCATGGTGTTATGAGGAGGAGAATCCCGAGGAGGAGACGGACCCCCAAGAGGGCAACCCCGTCGAATGGGAGTCGTGCACGCCGCCGTGCTAGTGTGTGTGCATTCTAGTGGGAACACGTTCATGGGCTGAACATGGACTCTTTTGCTTAGTCTGTGCCCGTGAGTGTAGACTTGACTTATTTTGGATGTAAACATGTTCAAAAACAGTTCATTATAATAAAACTTTTGCTTTCGCTTTGTACCTTTTATGTGTGTTGTTCGGTGCTGCGCAACGCAGCATCCCTCAGCGTGATCCGGGCTAGCCGAGGCCGTGCGGTCCTCGCGTCACACATGTCCAACAACTCTGGTATGTTGTCATCCTCCTTCCCCACCTCGCATTCATCCAACATCATTGTTGGCAATGGTGCGCTCTTGCCTGTCCGCCGTATCGGACACACCACCATTGACACTAATGCATCTCCTCTCCGTCTTAAGAATGTCCTCATCTCTCCTAACCTTGTCAAAAATCTTATTTCCGTCCGCGCACTCACACGTGCCAATTCTGTATCCGTTGTTTTTTACCCTCTCAGTTTTTCCATAAAGGATTATCGAACGGGGATGACTCTACTCCGATGTGACTCCATGGGTGATCTGTACCATCTACGCCAATCCACATCCAAGCCGACTACCCATCAAAGCTTCCTGGCCACCCTCAACACCAAGTTGTGGCATGCACGTCTAGACCATCCTGGCCACGGGCAGTTGCAGTGCCTCCTTAGCACTTTCGACTTCCATTGAACAAAGGCCGACAAACATATTTGTGAGTCGTGCCAGACCAAACTTGTCCGTCGTCCATTTGATGCATCAAATAATGTTTCGTTTTTTCCCTTCCAACTATTACATTGTGATGTATGGACATCCCCAATTCCTAGTAATTCCGGGTTCAAATTCTATCTTGTTATTTTGGATGATTTCACCACATTACATGGACCTTTCCTTTGCACCATAAATCTGATGTTTTGCCAACAATTATATCTTTCCACGCATTTGCGCTTACACAATTTCCTCAAAACATAGCCTGCATCCGTATGGATAACGGCAAAGAATTTGATAACCACACTACCCATTCATTTTCGCTGCACACGGCATTGTTCTTCATCTCACCTGCCCCTACACATCGCAACAAAATGGACGGGCCGAGCGGGTAATCCGCATGTTAAATGATAGCATGTGAACCATGCTCCTACATTCCCCAGCATCATCCAGCTTCTGGCCAGATGCACTATCTACATCAACCTACATTCTTAACAGACGGCCTTGTCGTGCCCGTAGTCACATAACTCCCCATGATTTTCTTCTCGGACGCGCACTGAGTTTTGATCATCTACGCACGTTTGGCTGCCCTAACACTTCGGCAACCACACCACACAAACTCGCTGCACACACACTTCCTTGCATCTTCATCGGATATCCCACTGGGAGCAAAGGATACCGGTGTTTCGATCCTTCATCCAAACGTGTCCTCACTTCCAGGCACTAACCTTCAATGAAACGGTCTTCCCGTTTCGTGTCATCGATCTCTCCGGCTAGCTCAGTGGGTCCACAACCACCATCATCTGATCCTATCTTTGTGCAAGTCCCATGTCCATCAGTACCCCATCATGCACGTACGCAGCCTTGCATGCCCGCTCCACAGCCAACCAACAAGCATGTGCCACCTGGCCCACTACCGCGCTCTACTGGTTCCAATCTGCAACAACCAGCACATGCATCGGCTCCACTCATCGCATCTACACAAGAACCTCATCACGAGTTCCCTGGCACACAAGTCTCATCACAACCCACACCTGCGATTCCCTCGCCCATTATCCACCAACAAATCAGCGCTGCTGAGCCACCTCGGCATCATATGATTACACGTCTTCAATCAGGCATTCGGGTTCCCAATCCCCGCTATGCCGCACTTGCCACTGCCGTGCCTCCACCCGCCCCAACTCCGGTTCGCGCTGCACTTCGCGGCCCAGCGTGGCTTGCCGCAATGCAGGATGAATTTTCTGCACTTCAACAAAATAACACCTGGACATTAGTCCCACGCCCTGCAGGTATTAATATTATTTCAGGCAAGTGGTTGTTCAAGAACAAGTTGAACGCCGATGGCTCCCTTGCACACCGCAAGGCCAGGTGGGTGGTGCGCGGCATCAAGCAGCGACACGGGATCGACTTCAACCAAAAATTTTCTCCTGTCGTCAAGCCGGCCACCATCCGCACAGTTTTTCACCTCGCCGGCTCATGGAAGTGGCCAGTGCATCAACTCGACGTGAAAAACGCATTCTTGCACGGTGATCTTAATGAGTGTGTCTAATGTTTGCAGCCGGCCGGCTTCATCGACAAGGACAAGTCTAACTATGTGTGCCTCCTATCAAAGTCCTTATACGGACTTAAACAGGCTCCGTGTGCCTGGTTCATCACCTTTGCCAAGGTGCTGCACGCTGCTGGATTCAAGGCCGCGCGGTCTGATTCATCTATGTTCATGTTCAGAGATGGAGTCAACATGGCCTACCTCCTCCTCTACGTCGACGACATCATCCTCACCGCCTCCAACACGACACTCCTTCAACAGATCGTTCATCGCCTTCGTGCAAAATTCACGATGAAGAATCTCGGCCCGTTGCACTACTTCCTCGGCATCAATGTGCAGCGCACCAACACCGGCTTCTTCCTCAGTCAAGAAACATATGCACCAGACATACTCGATCGAGCCGGCATGGACAACTGCAAACCTGCTTCTACGCCAGTCAACACCAAGCCAAAATTGTCAGCCACCAAGGGTACCTTGGCCGGCGACGCGCCGTTCTACAGGAGCATCACTGGAGTGCTCCAGTACTTGATGCTTACTCGCCCGGACATTGCTTATGCAGTCAACCATGTGTGTCTGCATGCATGCGCCACGCGATGTGCACTGGAGTATTGTCAAACGAATTCTTCGCTACATCAAGGGTACGATCAACTTCGTCCTGCAGATCAACTCGTCCCGCAGTCAAGCCATCACCGCGTACTCCGACGCCGGTTGGGAGGGGTGTCCAGACACGCGGCGCTCCACATACGGCTACTGCATCTTCCTCGGTGACTCCCTGGTGTCTTGGTCCAGGAAGCGGCAAACAATGGTCTCTCTCTCTAGTGCGGAGGCCGAATACCGTGCCGTTGCTAATGCGACTGCAGAATGCTGTTGGCTGTGCCAACTCCTTCAGGAACTCTTCGTCGACATCAACAAAGCTATGGTGATGTACTGCGACAATGTCTCTGCGGTCTACCTCATGCATAATCCTGTTCATCACCGCAGAACGAAGCACATCAAGCTGGATATTCACTTCATCCGCGAAAAAGTGGCCCTTGGAGAGCTATGTGTTCTCCACGTACCAACTCACCTACAATTCGCAGCCGTCATGACAAAAGGGCTTCCCACACCAGTGTTTCATGATTTTCGCACCAGTTTGTGCATCACCAGTCACGATGCACAAACTGCGCGGGGGGGGGGGGGGGGGGGGGGGAGGTGTTGAAACACACCTGTAACGCCTATTTAGCAGGGCAGTTTCTTTGCATGCATGCGTCGTTCCTGTAACGCCTGTTTAGCAGGGCTGTTACTTTGCATTTAGCAGGGCCGTTTCTTTGCATGCATGCGTCGTGCGCGGCCGTTTCTGTTGTGTGCATGGGCGTAGCCACATGCACGTTTAACGCCAGGCCTTGTCCTTCGGATCGGCGGCTGCGCACGGCGCAATTCTCCTGCTATATATACGACATCTGTTAATCAATCAAGTGCTCACTCATTTCCTACAACCCTAATACACGAAAATAATGGACTTGTACTTGATACAAGGCCCAATAGCTCAATACGGTGGTGCAACACCCAAACAGATTCTGAACTCGATTGTGTTTTGATGATTACCATCGGCCCCAGAAGAATTTTGACATAGGACAAGTGGCATTGGAAAGGTTATCCTCTCCCCTTTCCGTGCATATGTAGAACATCCAAAATGGAGTCCGTATGCTTCCTGGGCGTTCATTTTAGAGCGAAGTGCTCCTGGGTTCCGAGTTGGACTCGATTTCGAGTTGGGATCGGCCTCTATATTCTTTGGACGTATTCTCTGGTCCTCCACGCCCCTAAGCCTTCCGCCAAGTACTCCTTGAACCTCTCCATGGATCCTAATCACAATTAAGTTATTAGGTGTGACAGCTCTCTAGGATCATAGACTGGCCCCACATACCACAACTCGTCTTTTCTACGCACTTTGTCCTCACTCGTGTCCACCCGGAAAGACTTCCCGGTCGGTCACCCATCCCCAAATTCCTCTGGGCCAAGCATGCTTAACCCCGGAGTCCTTTTGCAGGTGGGCTTCCGGAAAAGAAGGTATACCTTCACGGTTATTGAGTACCGCTTGCTCCCATGTTGTGACGTAGTAATCAACTTATGTGGAAACAGTTTGCAAAGTTTTAATTGCTGCTATGATTATTGTAAATTGCATGAAAACCCTGTTTGAAGTAGAGATAGAGAAAACTAAAGTTATTTTCCACCTTGGGACAAGTAACATTAGAATGAAGCGTTTCTTATTTGATTGTGGAGTTCCAATGTTGCTGAGTGCAAGGTCACTACTATTATGGCTAAAATTTGAAAGTTAAGGATGAACTCGTAGGCGAGTCTTTTTGCAACTTATATGTTTAGGTCTTAAGTTACTTTCATGTAGAGTTGCATGTCTTAGGAGAGACGGTTAAGTCTTGCTAAGCCTTTGTGCTCACTCTTGCTATATGAGTGGTTTTGCAGGTTAATATCGACGCATATAAAGAAGGCTGTCCGGCGAGACTCCGAGACTTCCGAGTCATGTTACACATGGAGGACCTAGCCGCCGCCATGTCTTCGTGCTGCAAGCGAGAGGAGTCCGCGGGCTGGACCTCTTCTCGGGTGCTTCTTAGTTATTCGACGTGAGCTGTTTATAGACTTCCACTGTGGTTAATTTATGTAAATTATTTGCAAAGAACATTGTAAGCTTCCGCTTTTGATTTATGTAATACAATTTTCCTTATTTGTGTGCTGTTGGGTGCCGCATAATACGGCACCACCAAATGCGATTCCCGGGCGAGGTGCCCCATCCCCGTGACTGGGTCCGGGCCCTCACACCACACAGGCCCAACGTCTTGCTGCTCCTACTCTCTGCTCGGTCTCATTTTCTATTCCAGAACTCTCATTCTCTAGAATCATACCCCGCTGAACCAACATCCTAAACTCGCAAGGAGTTTCCAACTATCCGACTTGTACCGGATCCTGTACCACTTAAGTCTAGCAGAAAACTACATGAGGGTAACCTGTTCTACCCTGTAACCTCAAGGTTTTGTGGTCATGCATTTGGAGTATCAATCACCTTGACTTAATGTACAATACATACTAGACCCATAAAAGTGATACAAAGTAAAATATAAGTAAAAGCTGTTAAATTCAAACCGGGGCTTGTCTTATTGTGACGCCCTCAACTCTGTGGAAAACCACGGAACCAAGAACTAATGCATATGTGTGACCAGGATGTTCATCACACATATACATATATTTCACAAACTGAATTCAGAATATATATAACCACGAATAACAGAGTTTATTACAATGTCTCATGAGTCTTGGACTCATGCTTACAGCGGAAGTCTTATTTCTATGCAGCGGAAGTCTTATTTTAATGCGGAAGCAAAACTAAGCAGAAGTGGCTCCATCTCTACTCCTTCCACAGGCAAGGTTGAGAATAGATCACACGCCATAATGCTCCACTTGGTCTTCATAATAGCCTTCTCTTACTGTTGATGACGAAAAAATAATGCAATTTTGAGTACAATGATGTACTCAGCAAGTGCGGGAAAACACATGATATGCAGCTCATAAACAAGGTAGGTATAAAAGGCTTATTTGCAGAAAAGCAGATTTGTAAAACCATGATAAAACAGCAACTTAACTTTAGATGTAATCCCAACATGTATTAAATTACCAACATACCTTCATCACTTCCCGTGTTCCATCCGAATATTAACCAATCCTTTATTCATACTCACGAATACCTCCTCTTATTCGCTACCATCTCACCTCGTAAATCAACCTCGTCTCACACCGAGACCAATCTCATGTCATGTCCCAACAGTCATGCAACCATCTCATCACCCAGACTCAACAGTCCCAATAACTAAACCATAACCAAATCCATAACCAAGAACCTTCCCTATAACCATCCCAACTAATCATGGCAGTTTAGCCAGGTGCTCGTGACCGTAAGCTCGGCTATCATGATAGTTTTAGACTCTGCAGAGTGTGCACCTCTTTACCCACAAGTTTGTGATTTCGTCACCCGTCGGTGACTGCAGAACCACCATTATACCAGTACACATCCGTCGGTGTATGGTCAAGAGATCACAAAATAGCCTTTACAAAGGGGTTACTAGATGTATGGACTCACTAAGGTTTCACCGGCAGGCTAGAATCTCCAATTCTCCCACCCACGGGCCCCCTCTTGTGCCATGCAGTTCCCAGGGCAGTCCTCACTCGACTCCCATTCCCCGCGCCTTCCACAGTCCATAACACTCTAGCAACTTACCTAATTACTCAGCTAAGCCGCACCCATACTTGGCCTTGTGGTGGCACTGTTATCCTGGCATGTGCATGCATGAACCGGTCCTTAGATCTACGGCAAGTAAAACCACCATCTCATGCTACCTCATTCACAAACCCAGGCTTGCCTAGATCTCCCTCCGATCCATGTTCATTAATATCATCAGTTTCTCATTATCATTATGAGTGCAGTTATCTTGACACATCTATCTCGCTTCCCAATCCCATAGACTCAGCGAAGCATAAAGCAAAAACCATACCCGACTCATAAACTTCCCAGGCGACAAGGGTGGTTTAACCAATACTAGTAAACTCCTATAAAAAGGGTTTCCCATCATGTTTGACTCATCACACACACCTTTTTGCAAAACCAAATAGTTTTATCCAAACATAGGATCAATATGATCAAAGAGCACTTGCCTTGTTCTTGCGGTTCCGGTTGTTCTTGATTCTCAAAACCTGGTTGCTGCAGTTCGTCGTAGACAACTCCCTGAGCTTGTCCTGCTAGGTAGGATCACGTGCATACAGGATTCACAGCAATCAATATTTATGCACAAACCTTAAACTAGATGTGATGATGCATATGCATGCTATCTCATGATTAGTTTTATTAGATTGATCTGTACGTGTTCTTGCATGGCCTTGTATGGACAGGGGTGTTCGGATCAAAGGTGGACGTGGCGATGATCTTGTCTTTAGATCAAACTGATCATCAAGTGATCTGCCCACGAGAAGGCTTCTGTTCGTAAGGAATTGGAGAACAGATGCAAAGAGATGAACACAATGATATTGAAGTCCTACCTCACGTTCTTCTTGACTTTGAGGTCCTCCTCAGACCGCTCGGTTCTTCTTCGATGATCTCCCTTGTTGCGATTTAGCGATGGTTTACTCGGCGAGTTAGGGCTAGGGCTCTAAGTCGTCGGCTCAGGAGTCGAAATAGAAGTTTGTGGTTTCGGCCAGAGGTTTTGGGTTCTATTTATAATCGGGAAGAGAAGAGTCCTAATCTGATTGTATCCCGAATAAGAGTCTTATTCAGATCTTTGTTGGATCCTAACATCTTATCTTTAGTAACATCGTGGAATTTAGATCGGTTTTTGTTGCGTACCGGTATCTTTACGCGTAAAAACCGCTCCAGAACTCGTTACATTCGCGGTGATGAGCTCCGGAGGCTCCACGTGTCCTCCGGGGCCTGGTGTCTCCTTTCCTGCAGAGACGAGCTCCGGTTGTGCCGCGTGTCAGACGAGCGAGACCTTCCTCTTCTTCGGAGGTGAGCTTCGCACACGCCACATGTTGGCGCCGGTCTTCCCTCTCTTCTTTCCTCAGGGACGGCTCCGAGGTCGACACGTGTCCAGCAGCGACAGACCTTCCGGAGATAAGCTCCGGTGGCGACATATGTTCGATAGATCCGGACTTCTCTGAGATGGGCTCCGAGATCGACACGTACCCCGCGCGACTGGTCCTCTGATTTCCGCGAGGACTAGCTCCAAGGATGACACGTGTCTTGCGGGAATGCCTTTGCTTCCTCTGCAGAGGCTAGCTCCGTGGGCAACACGTGTCCCACAGGATCGGACCTCTCCTCTGACACGACCCCAAGGTCCTGTCGAGCCAGGATCACGCTGAGGGGTGCTGCGCGTCAAAGGTACAAAGCGGAAGCGAAATTTTATTACATAAACAGGTTTATGAACATGTTTACATCAAAATATGTTCAGTCTAACCTCGCGGGCGTAGACTACGCATCAAGTCCACGTTCAGCCCTTGAACGTGTCCTTGCTAGCACACACGCACACTAACTCTGTGGCGTGCACCACTCCCACTCGACGGGGTTCCCCTCCTGGGGTTCTGTCTCCTCCTCGGGAGTCCCTTCCTCATAGAACCCTGCAAAAGCTTCAAACACAAGCAGTGAGCACGAAGGCTCAGCAAGTCTGACCCGTCTCACCTAAACATGGAACTTCTACATGAGGGGTGATGGGTACATGAGGTAAAATCATTTGCAAAGGACTCGCCTAATTAGTAGAACCTTACTTTCGAGTTTTAGCAGCAGGTTGTGGAAAAACCTTACGCTAAGGCACATGAGAGAGCCGCAATCAAACAAGAAACGCATTTCTCTCATGTACTTTGCCCAAAGTTGAAAAGAACTTTAGTTAGCTCTAGACTACAGCAAGTCATTAGCAATCAAGTCCATCTTTCAATCAGCAATATTTTAACATGTAACTAGCCTGTTCTTTCTACGTACAGTGAACAAGTGGTACTCACTGACCGCGAGGGCAGCGATTATAATCGATTTACACCTGCAGGGTTACCTGAACAACCCGTAACGTACGCCCATACTCGATGTTGCCTACAACAACCATCATGGACGCCGTACGCAACCACCTTTCACCCGTCAGCCAAATATTGAACCGGTCCCATCGTCCAGAGCAAGAGGTCTCTGCACGCGCATCTTAGTGCCGCCAGCCGATTTACACCTCAAGCTCTCAACCTACCCTCTGAACGACGGGCAATGCCTCAATACCCAGCTACGTGAGTTACATCAGTTTCCCGGTTCCCATATAGCCGGTAGGTATTTGGTACTGTTCTAGCTTGTTCAACAGGCCCGCACACGGCTCGGTCCTCAATCGACACAAGCGGAGCTACAGCACACAGGCCCCAAAGTCCTGCTGCCCTTACTCTCCGCTCGGTCTCATTTTTCTTGCCATGTGTATCATGTGCTATCTCTACCCGAGTCGAGTGCCTCTAGCCTATGCTCGCGAGTAGTTCCAACTACTCGACTTGTACCGAATCCTACACTACCATAGCATTGCAGTAGCTAACGGGGTTTGCAATCCTAAACCCAATCCATGGTTTTCTTGGCTATGCAGTTCGGTTTCCAAACAAGACTCTAATGCAAGGCATAAAGTAATCAAGTATGTGCTCAAAACAATAAAAACTTGTAAAAAGGTTAATGCAAACCGGAGCTTGCCTTGCTGCTCTTGGTCGTAGGCTAGCTGTTCCTCCGGAGTAACGAAATCTAGGACTTCGGGTTCCTCCTCGACCTTAGCGACTACATGATAGAAGCAATACATGTATTAATTTAAATGCAGTTGTATTAACTTTTAAACTTGTGAAGTCTATAACTCTTACTAGACAGGCCCAATGACTGTGGAATTTTTGTTGTGGCTTGGTTACAACCTAAACAGAGACTTGGTCAAGTTTTAATTGCAGCAAAGCTCATTTGAGCCCTCCACAATTAATCATGTACTTGACCTTAATTGAAGGCTTTTAGGGTGTTCTAAGGATTTTCATGAAACAAACTATGACTTTCTGAAAACTAGATTTTCAGAGGGTTCTAAGGGAGTTGGTCTCACTTAATTTCAAGGTTCCTAGCTAAAGATATGAGCTAAACAATTTCAGAGAAAATTCTGAAAATGTTTCTGAACATTTTCTATTTTCTTTGGAACAGTTTCACTAATCACACCATTAGGTGGACCAAATGAGCTCAAATGGATCTGAAATTTTATGGTAGTTCAGGGATATTTTGGTGAACATCCCAGCAAAATTTCAGGATTTTCCTCCAAAGGATTCTCCAGTTAAAATTCCTAACAGTTTAAATTTGAGGAATTAATTCTGGAGAAATAAGGGTTTTCATGAAGTGAAACTTGATTTGCTGGAAAGTGCTCAGAGAGCTGAATCCAACAAAATATGGTTCACTCGATTTGGAGCTTTCTAGCCAAAGTTATGAGGATTTGAAGTTTGGAAGAATTCTGAAAATCGGGGAAAAGTTTGAATTTGTCCCACTTAGCTTATGTCAAGATCAACTACAAATGGAGTGAAAATTGGTGTGTGAGCTCACAAAAATGTGCTGAGTAAGAATATGCCTCCCACTTTTGAATTCATGGGATAAAAACAGTTTGAATTTGAATATGGTTTCAAACTGCCCTCTTTCTAGCTATACCCAAAATGACCTCAAAAAGGTTTTGAATTTGGGTGAAACTTGGCATGGACATCCTTAGCAATGTGTAGGAGTTTTCATATGTCCAGCCCACCTATATCACATGTGGGAAATACCACTTTTGCAATATGTGAGTTTGTTCTCTAATGAGCATCTTGATGGTGGTTACTTTCTCTTCATTTGTGTTCATCATCTTTCCTCAAATGGGGTGTGTGGTGTGGTGATGAACACTTCAAATGTGTGTCAAAAACTGAGGCCCTTACATTCCCTTTGTGGCGACGAGCCCCGAACCTGCCACGTAGCTCTTTCAGCGGCGGACCTCTCTTCACTTCGCAAGGATGAGCTCCGATCACGCCACGTGGCCAGCGGCCGCGGTAAGTTGTCTTCGGCGCTCTCGGAGGGCTTTATTGGCTATTCTTTTGACAATTCTCTCTATTCCTATTTTTCATCAAAATGTTTCCTTGTCATAGAACATGAACATATGCTGACACCCGAGGCGAGGGTGTCACAAATCTACCCCCCTTAAATTGAATCTCGCCCTCGAGATTTGTTAGTAGGAAATAGATGGGGGAATTCCGCCTTGATATCCTCTTCACGCTCCCATGTGGCCTCAGCTTCGGTGTGATGGCTCCATTGTACCTTGCACCGTCGAATCACCTTGTTTCGGGTGACCCTTTCCTTTACGTCCAAGATTCGGACAGGGTGTTCTGCGTAAGTCAGGTCCTCTTGAAGTTCAAGCTCTCCCATTGACACTTGTTCCTCTGGTATTCTCAAGCACTTCTTGAGCTGGGATACATGAAACACGTCATGTACGTCGGAGAGGTGGTTTGGGAGCTCTAGTCGGTAGGCTACTTCTCCTCGCTTGTCCAAAATCTTAAATGGTCCGATGTAGCGAGGTGCTAGCTTGCCTTTGATGTTGAGACGTCGTTGGCCTCGGATAGGCGATACCTTAAGGTATACGAAGTCTCCCACTTCAAAGGTCAACTTCCTACGCCTATTGTCCGCATAGCCTTTCTGTCGTGACTGGGCAGCCTTTAAGTTCTCCCGTATCGTTTGGACCTGCTTTTCGGCTTCTTGTAGTACTTAGAGTCCAAACACCTGGTTCTCTCCAGTCTCGTTCCAGAATAGTGGCGTTCTACACCGTCTACCATATAAGGCTTCGAAAGGCGACATCTTTAAGCTAGCTTGATAGCTGTTGTTATAGGAAAACTCGGCATACGGTAAACTCCTATCCCAACTACGCCCACGTTTCAAGGTGCAAGCTCTCAACATGTCCTCCAAAATTTGGTTCGTCCTTTCGGTTTGTCCATCTGTTTGTGGGTGGTAGGCGGAGCTGAAATCCAGTCGTGTACCCATGGTTTTCTGCAGCTTCCTCCAGAATCTAGAGGTAAACTGAGAACCTCGATTTGAGACTATCCTCTTCGGAACTCTGTGTCGGCACACGATCTGCTCCATGTACAACTCTGCCAATTGTGCAACGTTATAACTGATCTTTACCGGAAGAAAATGGGCAGTTTTCTTCAATCGGTCCACAATGACCCAGATGGAGTCGCATCCCGACTGAGTACGTGGTAATCCAACGATGAAGTCCATACTGATGTCCTCCCATTTCCATTCGGGTATTCTCAAAGGTTGCAACAATCCAGCGGGTTTTTGATGTTCGGCCTTTACCCGTTGGCATGTGTCGCATAGGGCAACGTATTCGGCTATATCCCTCTTCATACCATCCCACCAATAACAAGTTTTCAAGTCCTTGTACATTTTGGTGCTTCCTGGATGTATGGAATAGGGTGAATCATGTGCCTCCTTCAATATCATGTCGCGGAGGTGTCTTATGTTCGGCACACAAATCCTTTTTCCTAGCCAAAGCGTACCCTTTTCATCCTCCTTGAAATCCTTCTCTATTCCTTGTCGGATTCTTTCCTTGATCTCCTTGATTTCCTCGTCCGTTGATTGGCCCTCTCTTATTTCTTGCTCCAATGGGAAGTGGATCTCCATTATCTCCACGTTATTCAAGAATCCGAGGTGTAACCGTTCGAACTCCTTCTGTAGTTCGGGTGGTAGCTCCCGAACCGTGAGTTGGTGACAGGCTCCCTTTCTGCTCAATGCGTCCGCTACTACATTGGCCCTCCCGGGGTGGTAGTTGATTCCCACATCATAATCCTTGATGAGTTCTATCCATCGACGTTGCCTCAAATTCAAGTCCGTTTGTGTAAATATGTACTTGAGGCTTTTATGATCCGTATAATCTCACATCGATGTCCAAGGATATAATGTCTCCAAATCTTCAATGCATGCACCACTGCTGCTAGCCCCAAGTCATGCGTAGGATAGTTAAGCTCGTGCTTCTTTAGTCATGAGGCATAGGCTACCACTTGTCCTTCCTGCATTAGTACACATCTGAGCCCTTGTCTGGATGCGTCACAATATATGTCAAACCTCTTGCTTACGTCTGGCAATACCAGAACTGGTGTTGTGGTTAGCCTTTTCTTGAGTTCCTCAAAACCTTCTTGGCAGGCTTGGGTCCATTGAAAGACTTTTCCCTTCATTAGCAACTCCGTCATAGGTTTTGCTATCTTAGAGAAGTCTTTAATGAAGCGCCGGTAGTATCCTGCCATCCCAAGGAAACTCCGAATATCCCTCATGCTCTTCGGTTGGTCCCACTTCAGAACATCTCTCACCTTTCCAGGATCAACCGATACCCCTTCCTTGGAGATAATATGGCCTAGGAAAGATATTTCCTTTAGCCAAAATTGACACTTGTTGAGCTTGGCATACAATTGATGCTCACGCAACTTCTGCAAGGTCAATCTCAGATGTTCTCCATGCTCCTCCTCACTTTTTGAATACACCATAATGTCATCGATGAAAACCACAACGAACTTGTCCAAGTATTCCATGAAAACCTTGTTCATGAGGTACATGAAGTATGCGGGTGCATTTGTTAACCCAAAAGACATAACGGTATATTCATACGAACCATACCGTGTCCGAAAGGCTGTCTTAGGTACATCGGAGGGCTTAATCTTCAGCTGGAAATATCCCGACCGAAGATCAATCTTGGAGAATACTCGGGCTCCTTTCATTTGATCGAACAGGTCCTCTATATGGGGCAGAGGGTATTTATTCTTGATTGTCACCTCGTTGAGAGACCTGTAGTCCACGCACATTCTTTGGGTTCCATCCTTCTTGTCCACGAAGAGTACCGGAGCTCCCCATGGTGATGAGCTTGGACAGATAAAACCCTTCTCCAACTGTTCTTGAATTTGCCTTTTGAGTTCAACTTGCTCGTTGACGGGCATCCTATATGGTCTCTTAGCTATAGGTGCAGTTCCGGGTACCAAATCTATGGCAAACTCGATGTCCCGGTTAGGTGGCATTCCTGGAATCTCTTTCGGGAACACGTCCGAAAATTCCTGAACCACTGGAATGCTGTCCAATGTTGTTCCTTCGACGTGGTTCAAATTTGCCCGTTCGGTTGTTTGCTGGGCTGGCTCAAACTCGACACGAATACCGTGTTCGTTTGTCAACTGCACGCTCCTTTCAGCACATTGGATTACTCCATTGTGCTTGCTTAACCAATCCATTCCGAGTATGATGTCAATCCCGTGGGAGTCCAAGACAATAAGGTTGGCAAGGATGTCTACCCCCCTTATTTTAAGGCTTACTCTAGGACATACTATATTAGTCCTCATTTCTCCTCCGGGAGAATTAACTAACATAGCACATTCTAAGTGGGATACGGGTAGATGATGTTTGGCACCATATTTGGATGATATGAAGGAATGCGATGCTCCGGAATCAAATAAGATGGTGGCTGGGTTGGAGTTGGCAAGGAACATACCAATTGCGACGTCCTCAGCCTGTTGTGCTTCCTCAGCAGTGACATGGTTTACGTGGCCACGAGCATAGTTCTGCGGTCCACGTTTCCCTTGGTTGTCCCCTCCGTTTGGTTGCGGGTTCTGCTTGGGCACGTTACCTTGCTGTCCAGGGCCTCTCCTCGGGCACTGGTTAGCGAAGTGGCCTACTTCCCCGCATGCAAAGCATGCCCTATTGCCTACGGCAGCAGGTATGTTGGGGCGGGGGTTTTGAACAGGAGCACCATTGTTAGGTCGGGGCGCTGGAGGCATGGGCACACGAGGTGCCGGTGCAACGAATTGTTGCTGTGGTGGCTGACCAGGGCGGTACGCAGGAGTGGTCGGTCCATACTGCGGTGCAGGGGGCATGTACCTAGGTCATACGTTGCTCCCTTGGGGCTGGTATGGCATTTTCCTCTTGCACTCTCGCTCGATCTCTCGGATCTTGTTTTCAACCACAATAGAATTATCAACTAGCTTCTGGAAGCTTACGTAGTCATTGTTGAGGAGCTGAACCTGGATCTCATTGTTCAACCCTCTCATGAACAGGTACTGCTTCCTCTGGTCTGAGTTGACATCTTCGGGGGCGTACCGGGACAGTTGTATGAACTTGTTGAGATACTCATTCACACTCTTTTGTCCTTGGCGGAGACCTTCAAACTCCTGCCTTTTGAGCATCATTACACCAGCAGGGATGTAGTGAGAGCGGAAACTTTCCTTGAACTCAGTCCAAGTGATTGTCTCCGGGTTGGCATGGGCGTTGCTCAAGGCATCCCACCAGTCAGCAGCGGCTCCTGTAAGTTGGTGCGATGCGAAGAGAACCTTCTCTCGGTCGTTGCACTGAACAATGGCGAGCTTCTTCTCCATGGATTTCAACCAATCATCGGCCTCCATTGGATCGCTTGCTTGAGCAAAGGTGGGTGGTCGAGTCCTCATGAACTCTCCCAACCTGTTATGAGTCGGCAGTGGTGGTGGCGGTGGCGCCGAAACGGGGTTTTGGTTGGCCTGTAACTGACCCAAAGTTTGGATCATGGTTTGCATAAGCTGGTTTTGCATGGCCATCAACCTTTCCAGATGGTTTTCACCAGCTCCGGGGTTAGCAGGAACTCCCTCGTGGTCATCCTCCTGGACGTTCCTTCGGCTGGCGTTTCCTCTCACCATCTGTGAGAGAGAATGAAATAGAATAGAAGGTTAGAAGGTTAGGTAGGTCCCTTCAACTATATGCATCAAGGTGAGTTAGACTATATATATTAGCCCATATGAGGATGTGATCAAGTGCCGAAGCATTTCATACCTCTTTCTTCTTACGTATGGATATGGACAACGTTTTTGAGACGTCCCACAACTCGCATTAAGCACATAATCACACACAATCATTGCAAGGGCTCATACAGCTCCTATTCAAGGATGGTTTCCTATACCAAGGTGGTTTCAAGGCCAATCTAAGCTATTCACCCTAGGATGCTTCCTTTGGTCAGCGTGGCTTAGCTACCTGTGACTTCTATTTAGGGGTGTAACTTGCTGTTAACCCGTGGCTCTAATATCAATCTATGGTTTCTATCTAGGCGTGTAACCTACTGTCAACCCATGGCTCTGATACCAATCTGTGACGCCCTCAATTCTGTGGAAAACCACGGAACCAAGAACTAATGCATATGTGTGCCCAGGATGTTCATCACACATATACATATATTTCACAAACTGAATTCAGAATATATATAACCATGAATAACAGAGTTTATTACAACGTCTCATGAGTCTTGGACTCATGCTTACAGCGGAAGTCTTATTTCTATGCAGCGGAAGTCTTATTTTAATGCGGAAGCAAAACTAAGCAGAAGTGGCTCCATCTCTACTCCTTCCACAGGCAAGGTTGAGAACAGATCACACGCCATAATGCTCCACTTGGTCTTCATAATAGCCTTCTCTTGCTGTTGATGACGAAATAATAATGCAATTTTGAGTACAATGATGTACTCAGCAAGTGCGGGAAAACACATGATATGCAGCTCATAAACAAGGTAGGTATAAAAGGCTTATTTGCAGAAAAGCAGATTTGTAAAACCATGATAAAACAGCAACTTAACTTTAGATGTAATCCCAACATGTATTAAATTACCAACATACCTTCATCACTTCCCGAGTTCCATCCGAATATTAACCAATCCTTTATTCATACTCACAAATACCTCCTCGTATTCGCTACCATCTCACCTCGTAAATCAACCTCGTCTCACACCGAGACCAATCTCATGTCATGTCCCAACAGTCATGCAACCATCTCATCACCCAGACTCAACAGTCCCAACAACTAAACCATAACCAAATCCATAATCAAATCCATAACCAAGAACCTTCCCTATAACCATCCCAACTAATCATGGCAGTTTAGCCAGGTGCTCGTGACCGTAAGCTCGGTTATCATGATAGTTTTAGACTCTGCAGAGTGTGCACCTCTTTACCCACAAGTTTGTGATTTCGTCACCCGTCGGTGACTGCAGAACCTCCATTATACCAGTACACATCCGTCAGTGTATGGTCAAGAGATGACAAAATAGCCTTTACAAAGGGGTTACTAGATGTATGGACTCACTAAGGTTCACCGGCAGGCTAGAATCTCCAATTCTCCCACCCACAGGCCCCCTCTTGTGCCATGTAGTTCCCAGGGCAGTCCTCACTCGACTCCCATTCCCCGCGCCTTCCACAGTCCATAACACTCTAGCAACTTACCTAATTACTCAGCTAAGCCGCACCCATACTTGGCCTTGTGGTGGCACTGTTATCCTAGCATGTGCATGCATGAACCGGTCCTTAGATCTACGCAAGTAAAACCACCATCTCATGCTACCTCATTCACAAACCCAGGCTTGCCTAGATCTCCCTCCGATCCATGTTTATTAACATCATCAGTTTCTCATTATCATTACGAGTGCAGTTAGCTTGACACATCTATCTCGCTTCCCAATCCCATAGACTCAGCGAAGCATAAAGCAAAAACCATACCCGACTCATAAACTTCCCAGGCGACAAGGGTGGTTTAACCAATAATAGTAAACTCCTATAAAAAGGGTTTCCCATCATGTTTGACTCATCACACACACCTTTTTGCAAAACCAAATAGTTTTATCCAAACATAGGATCAATATGATCAAAGAGCACTTGCCTTGTTCTTGTGGTTCCGGTTGTTCTTGATTCTCAAAACCTGGTTGCTGCAGTTCGTCGTAGACAGCTCCCTGAGCTTGTCCTGCTAGGTAGGATCACGTGCATACAGATTCACAGCAATCAATATTTATGCACAAACCTTAAACTAGATGCGATGATGCATATGCATGCTATCTCATGATTAGTTTTATTAGATTGATCTGTACGTGTTCTTGCATGGCCTTGTATGGACAGGGGTGTTCGGATCAAAGGTGGACGTGGTGATGATCTTGTATTTAGATCAAACTGATCATCAAGTGATCTGCCCACGAGAAGGCTTCTGTTCGTAAGGAATTGGAGAAGAGATGCAAAGAGATGAACACAATGATATTGAAGTCCTACCTCACGTTCTTCTTGACTTCGAGGTCCTCCTCAGACCGCTCGGTTCTTCTTCGATGATCTCCCTTGTTGCGATTCAGCGATGGTTTCCTCGGCGAGTTAGGGCTAGGGCTCTAAGTCGTCGGCTCAGGAGTCAAAAGAGAAGTTTGTGGTTTCGGCCAGAGGTTTTGGGTTCTATTTATAATCGGGAAGAGAAGAGTCCTAATCTGATTGTATCCCGAATAAGAGTCGTATTCAGATCTTTGTTGGATCCTAACATCTTATCTTTAGTAACATCGTGGAATTTAGATCGGTTTTTGTTGCGTACCGATATCTTTACGCGTAAAAACCGCTCCAGAACTCGTTACATTCGCGGCGATGGGCTCCGAAGGCTCTACGTGTCCTCCAGGGCCTGGTGTCTCCTTTCCTGTAGAGACGAGCTTCGGTTGTGCCGCGTGTCAGACGAGCGAGACCTTCCTCTTCTTCAGAGGTGAGCTCCACGCACGCCACGTGTTGGCGCCGGTCTTCCCTCTCTTCTTTCCTCAGGGACGGCTCCGAGGTCGACACGTGTCCAGCAGCGACAGACCTTCCGGAGATAAGCTCCGGTGGCGACACGTGTTCGATAGATCCGGACTTTTCTGAGATGGGCTCCGAGGATGACACGTGTCTTGCGGGAATGCCTTTGCTTCCTCTGCAGAGGCTAGCTCCGTGGGCAACACGTGTCCCACAGGATCGGACCTCTCCCCTTTGTGGCGACGAGCCCCGAACCTGCCACGTAGCTCTTTCAGCGGCGGACCTCTCTTCACTTCGCAGGGACGAGCTCCGATCACGCCACGTGGCCAGCGGCCGCGGTAAGTTGTCTTCAGCGCTCTCGGAGGGCTTTATTGGCTATTCTTTTGATAATTCTCTCTGTTCCTATTTTTCATTAAAATGTTTCCTCTTCATGGAACATGAACATATGCTGACACCCGAGGCGAGGGTGTCACACTTATGTTGCTGCAGGTTTATTTCTACTTTTAAGTCAGTATCTTGGCGACAAGTTAAGCCTGAACTTGCTGCTCCGAGTCAAGTTGCTCGTCGACCTCCTTCGTCGTATTTCCTACCGACATGAATATGCACAGTTTTATGTTGCAAGTAAATACATTATAAAACAAATGTGTTTTAGGAACTAAGAATGGTTTAGACTAACTCTAAAGTGAGTGAAGAGCTCTGTTATGGACAACAACAGAGAACTTTAGCTGGGCAGTAGATGTTTGTTGGAGTAAAGTTCAAAAAGTGACATATAATGAACATAAGAAAGATATTGGAACAATCCAGAAGAAAACTGGAGAAGATGATCTCAACTTGCTCTTAAATTTTTACAGTGGTCCATAGATCATACAGAGGTATGGCTTGCAAAATTTCAGACAAAGTTGATGTAAGATGTGGCCTAGGGAATTTTCTTAACTATTTGACTTCTCTGAATTCCTATTGCAATTATAGTGTCTTGTCATGCTCCAAATGTGGTTGTTAATAAACTTGGGAGTCTCATGAGTCCATAGGACTTGGTTCCACCATTTTTGAAGCTTCCTACACATAGATATGGAATTTAGAAGTTGGAGCTAAAAGCTGGAAAATCTTTCTGTTATTTTTCCTAATTTTCAGAGACATACAAGATTGAATCAACATTTGTCCAAGCAAATGAAGTCCAATGCCTCTGAAATTTTTACTGGAGTTCAAGGAGTTTTGGGAGAATGTCTTGCCCAAATTTGGGAATTTTCCAATAAACAGAACTCCTGTAAAAATTCCTACCAGATTCTTTTTAAATGAATTAATGAGCCAAATCCAGAGATTTTCATAAATATTGGACTATACCTTTGTATAGTACTCTTTTAGGGGAATCCAACAAAATTTATTTCACAATTTTTGGAGGTTCCTACACAAAGGTATGGCTCTCTAAAGTTTGAAACGAATTAGGAAAATCTGGAAAAGTTTAAACACTGCCCATGGGTCCCATCTGTCATCCCTAACCTTCAGCCTCGCGCCAAACAGGGCAGTGGCGGCTCCCTCCGGCGAGGGTCACCAGAAAGGACCTTCCCGGCCACCTCCAGTCCCCCTGCTGGCCGCCCCCCATTTTCCCACACGCTGAACCTGTTGGTGAGGTCGCCGGCGGCTGAAACTCGCCGGAAAACAGGGCGCACCGGCAACAGCAAACCCTAGGGCTCTGGCGAGGTTGTCCACGGTGAATTCTCCACAAAATGGTCGGTTCTTGGGCTCTAAAGCACCTGGGAATCGTGTAGAATACCGACATGAGGTCTAAACAAGCCGGGGTGCGGTACAAACCTATCGGCACCGTGCACCCGACATGGTCCAGCGATATACCCTCGAAAAGAACTCGGATTCCTCGCTCTACACTCAATTTCTCGGTCTAAAATCGATGGAGGAGGTGTGCTAGGCAGTTAAGATCCGGTGTGTGAAGTTTGAAACACAACAAACACGATTTGAGGATGAATTTTGCAATTCCTTACCTCAAGGTCAGTTTCTGCCGTCCGGGAGAAAATCTTGAAATTCTCCCTCTGTGATCAATGGCTAGGGCTGAGCTTCAGAGGTGAGCAACTAGTCTTGTAGGTGCACTGATGGGGTGGCTTGCTTGGGCGTGATCACTCCTGGTTTGGGCTGGCCACGGCGACCAGTTCGGTTTTTTTAGCGTTTACCCGAGAGCTGCAGAACCTTTGCTGTTTTCCGGTGAAAACAAGCTCGGAACAGGGGAGGAGAAGGGCTTACCGGCTAGAGCACTGGTGGGCGCAGCTCTTTTCTGTTGGGAGCTCAAGCAATCGGTGCTCGGTTGCTTTGGTTGATCGGGAGAAGCTGAACGGCAGTGTTCTTCCGCGTTTTCTTTCGGGAGCAGAACCGCGAGGGTGAGAGCAAGCTGAGAGAGGCGAAGTCCCTCTGTTTCACTCGCGTGGAGGATAAGAGCTGGGGGGGGAGCCGCACAAGGGAGCAGGAGGTGGCGTCGGCAACGTGGGTTGGCGCCGGCGAGCAGGAGCTGGCGCGCGCGTGAGTGAGGAGATGAGTGGGTTGAAGCCTTTTGTGTATGACATGTGGGGTCCACTTCTCCCCCTTATCACCCAATTCCGTTTAAAATAGCGAACAAGCTCCAAATTTGATAAATCTCGGAAGATAGGCCAAAAGAAATGTGAGCAACACAATGGTGCACTCAGATTTGAATTTTCGGTGAAGTCAGAATTTGTAACTGAGATTTAAATTCAAACTCGAACTTTTCTCCCATTTAAATTCCAACAAATAGGAAATCCTTTTCAAATGCTCTGAAAATTTGCCGGGCTATTATTGGATGTGTGGAGAACCAAATGATAGCTTTAGTTCTCCATGTTCGGGAATTTTCGCAAGTTCAAGTTTAGACTTGGAGCTCACACCTTTAAATTCAAAAGTTTAAATTCCCTCACATTTTCTCTGTGTGAATTGTTGCTCCACTTGCTAGAATTTTGGGATTTCACATCCCTCCCCCCTTAAAAAGAATCTTGTCTCGAGATTCATAAAGAAGAGACGAAGCGGTAGAGAAGGAATTACCTTATATGAGCGGACAGCAAGTCCGGGTAGTTCGAACAGAGGTATTCTTCACTCTCCCTTGTTGCTTCCTCCGCGGTATGATTGCTCCATAATACCTTATAGAATTGGAGCGTACGGTTCCTTGTCGACCGAGACTTCTCATCAATAATCCGAATTGGATGCTCGGTATAAGAGAGATCCGGTTGCAATGTCTCGAGATCTTCATTGCGTACAGCAGTGGTATTCTTGAGACATTTCTTAAGATGAGAGACATGAAATATATTATGCACCCCAGCGAGATTCGTCGGTAGCTCAAGCCGGTAAGCTACGGGTCCACATTTCTCCGTGATAGCGAATGGACCGATAAACCGGGGAGCGAACTTTCCTTTTACACCGAATCGGTGAACTCCCTTCATTGGAGATACGCGGAGATATAAGTGCTCTCCGATGTTGAAGTTCAGCGGTCGACGTCGCTGGTCTGCATAAATCTTCTGTCGAGGTTGAGCAGCCTTTAAATTTACTTGTATGACCCGAACTCGTTCTTCGGCGTCATTGACAAGGTCAATCCCAAATGTCACTCTTTCACCAGATTCACACCAATTCAGTGGTGTGCGACATCTTCAGCCATAGAGAGCCTCATACGGTGCCATCTTGATACTCGTCTGATAGCTGTTGTTGTACGAGAATTCCGCCAACGGTAGATAAGTATCCCAATTCCTAACATGGTGAATGGCACACACTCTCAACATATCTTCCAAAACTTGATTCACCCTCTCGGTTTGTCCATCGGTTTGAGGGTGATATGCGGAGCTTCTAAGCAATTGGGTTCCCAAAGATGCGTGCAGCTGTTCTGAGAAACGAGAAAGAATAGTGCACCACGATCTGAAACTATTATTCTTGGAACTCCATGCTGGCATAATATCTGTTCAATGTATAACTCCGCATATTTCTTGGCGTTGAATCCCACATTCACCGGTATGAAGTGTGCTGACTTGGTTAATCGGTCAACAATTACCCAAACTGAATCATGCTTCCGAGATGTGAGCGGCAGTCCGACAATAAAATCCATACTCACATCTTCCCACTTCCATGCGGGAATATGAAGGGGCTGCAGCAAACCAGGTTTCTTCATGAGATCTTCTTTCACCCTTCGACACGTATCGCACTCGGATACGTATTTAGCTATTTCCCGCTTCATCCGTGTCCACCAAAACTTGTTTCTCAAATCTTGGTACATCTTATTGCTGCCCGGATGAATGGAAAATTTTGAGAAATAAGTTTCATCTAATATTTTCTTCCGAAGATTCATGTCATGGGGCACGACTATCCGGTTTTTGAACCATAGCGTACCATTCTCATCTTTCCGAAAGCACTTAGCTTCTCCTTTGTCTATTCTCTTCCGGATATGGGTCATGCCCTTATCTTTATTTTGAGCCTCTACAATTTCATCACGAATTGTAGGAATGAGGGCAAGGTTGAACAATGACCCATAGGGAACCAAGCGCAGGCTAGGTTCTTCTTCTTCCATTGCAACCATGGTTAGGTTATGAATATGTGATTTCCGATTAAGTGCGTCGGCAACCACATTTGCTTTTCCAGGATGATAATGAATCTCCAGTTCATAATCCTTGATTAACTCTAACCATCTTCGCTGCCTCATATTTAGTTCCTTTTGTGTGAAGATATATTTTAAACTTTTGTAGTCGGTGTAGAGGTGGACTAAGTTTCTAAGCAAATAGTGCCTCCACATCTTTAGAGCAAGAACCACATAAGCTAGCTCGAGATCATGTGTCGGATAATTCTGCTCATGATTCCGAAGCTGCCTGGATCCATACGCAACCACTTGCCCTTCTTGCATAAGCACGCAGCCAAGGCCGATGCCGGATGCATCGCAATAAACATCAAAAGCCTTAGTTGTATCGGGCTGCGCCAACACTGGGGCTGTTGTGAGGTGCTTTACCAATGCTTTGAATGCCTCCTCACATGCTTCACTCCACACATATTTGTTTCCTTTCTTCAGAAGTTCCGTCATCGGTTTAGAGACCTTGGAGAAATTCAGAATGAATCTCCGGTAGTAACCCGCTAAACCGAGAAAACTACGGACTCCATGGACTGATTTTGGCGAACTTCAATTCAGCACTTGGATAATCTTGCTCGGATCAACTGCGATGCCTTCCTACAAATAATGTGTCCAAGAAATGGCACTTGGTTGATCCAGAACTCACACTTACTGAATTTTGCATACAGTTCGTGATCCCGTAAGCGTTGGAGCACAATATGCAGATGTTCGGCGTGTTTTTCGTCCGACTTAGAATATACTAAGATATCGTCGATGTAGACCACGACGAACTTGTCCAGCTCCGGCATGAAGACTGAATTCATCAAATACATAAAATGAGCCGGAGCATTAGTGAGTCCGAATGACGAGATACTCATATAACCCGTATCTCGTTGAGAATGCCGTATTGGGTATGTCTTCCGCCCGGATTTTTATCTGGTGATATCTGGACTAAAGGTCCATCTTCGAGAAAACCTTAGCACCCACTAGTTGATTGAAAAGCATATCAATACGTGGTAGTGGATACTTGTTCTTGATAGTTACGGCATTGAGCGGACGATAGTCCACACATAACCTCAGAGTCTCGTCCTTTTTCTTGACGAACAGCGCGGAGCATTCCCATGGTGATGAACTGGGTCGAATGAAGCCTTTGCTTAACTAATCATTCAGCTGCTCCTTCAGCTCCGCGAGTTCCTTCGGTGCCATTTTATACGGCCTCCGAGAGATGGGTGTGGTTCCCGGTGCTAGTTCAATTTTGAACTCCACTTCACGTTCGGGCGGCATGCCCGGTAGATCCTCGGGAAACACGTCCAGATATTCCCGGACCACTGGAATGTCCTCCAGTTTCTTAGCTTCAACGGTGTGGACAGCAGTGACTTCCGGTGCAACATTTCTCAGAATCAACGTGTGTTGCCCGTGCTTCTTTGAATTCAGCTGCACCGTTCGTGAACTAATATCAAAGATAGCTTGGTGATGCGTCAACCAAGCCATTCCCAAGATTATGTCAATCCGCAAGCCTTCTAGGATGATAAGAGTAGTAGGATATATCCGCCCATCCAAACATATAGGCGCTCGCGCCACAATCCTGCCCGCTGTCCTACTACCTCCCAGTGAATTAATCTGATAAGATGCAGCCAAGGTGGTTGATGGTACTTGGTGCTTAACCACATAATCTTTGCTGATAAAATCATGTGTAGCACCCGAGTCGAACAACACGAGCGTGTGCTGATCATGTAGGCTGAACATGCCCGCCAACACGGGTCCTCCTACGGGAACATCTTCAACTGCCATATAGTTTACGTTTCCCACTTTCAGTGATGTTCTCCTTGACTGACCATAGAATTTCTTTGCAGCTTGAGATGACATATGACTGCTGCTCTGCTTGGTCACTTGACCCTCCTGAGGAATATGCTCTACATCGCTACATGTACCGTATGATGCGAGCTCAGGATCTTCACCATATGGAAGTGGTTGATATTCTTGTGCACTTTGCTGAGGTGGGGGTGCACAAACACTCATTTGCTGCTGTTGCAGCAGTGGCTGAATCTCCATGGGTGAATATGGACCGTATTTCATCTGAGGTGGTCCGTCAAAGGACAGAATCTCCACCCCGGATGGTAAGAAGTATATCACCGGTTGTTCTTGAGGATAATCACCCGTACTTACCAGTGCTAATTTTTCTTCCTCTTACTTTCCTTATGCTCGAGTTCAGCTATTTCTTGAATCATAGCGGCATTGACTAACTCGCTATAATTCCCTTTATTGCATTGTGCCACTTTTGTCCGAAGCGTCACATCGAGGCCTCGGAAGAAGTAATGACACTTCATCGTCTCGTTATGCACATAAGCGGATGCAAATTGTACTAAACGGTTAAATTCTGTAAAGTACTCCATAACACTCATGCCTCCTTGCTTGAGTTCATAGAACTCTTCAATTCTGGTTTTGACGATACCCTCACAAATATGACGTGCACGGAAAGCATCACGAAACTCCGTCCACGTCACACGATGGCCTTCAGCGATCTTAGCAAGATATTCAGACCACCAAGCCCCGGCGGATCCATGAAGTTGCTGAGCGGCAAATAAAGCCTTCTCATATTCATCACACTGGAGCATTCCCAGTTTAGATTCAATCACCCGGAGCCGATGATCTGCTTCCAAGGCTTCTTTAGCTTCCGAGAATACCAGTGGTTGTCTTGCTAGAAAATCCAGATAAGTATTCAGTGTGGGGTTTTGCTGTGAGGTCTCTTGTCGGATTCCTTGCTGCACCAACAACTCAAGAGACTCAGCCATTCTTCCCAACACCTCCGCCAGTCCGGTTGATGATGGCGGTGATCGTCGCTGCGACGAATCATTTCCACCCCGATTGGAACCACCAACTTGATACCCAGAATGAGTATGATCTATACTGCAAGAGTGAGCAATTTATGGTTAATATCCAAGAGTGTACTCAGCTTTAACTCGAAATTTTTAACCGCAAAAGCATCACATCAACTGTGCAGCATATATAAAGGAAACAAGGTTTTTGACAATTCTGAAATATGACCAATGATTGTTCAAGTTTGTCAAACACTTAAATCAACAGCAAGGAATGATGAAAGATAACTAATGACTATGTCATGGAACTTAGAGAAGTATAAAACCTTCATGTCCACAACAAGTCTGAATTTACTTGGCAATGAGCAATGCTCTGTTCAGATTGACCATTTGGCCTTAATCCCAGAATTTGATATGAAAATGGCAGTTTCATGTCTCAAGTTGAATATCAAAGTTATAGATAACTTCAATATATTTCCAACGAGTATTTTTTTGCCCTCATATCATTTCTGGATCAGGAGTCACGATATTTCAATGTTGACAGAAATCTGGAACAATTTTGACAGCACCTCCTCTGAAAGTGTCTGTTTTGTCCGGAAGATTTCATAAAGTTCTACACCAAATCTGTAGAAACTTTGAACTAAGTCGTAGCACATATCACAAAATTTCCAACGGTATATTACATGACCCTTAGAAATTTTTCTACAGGAAGTTATGGTCGAAATACAGAAAATTCCAGAGAATATTTTTGGTCTGCCCTGTTTCTGGACAGTTAACACTCATCTGAGATTTTCATCCATTTGGATGGAGATTCTGTTCTGGAGCCCTACAGAAAAGTTGTAGAAGACTTCAAAACATTTCCAGAAATGTATCCCTCACCTCCATTGGTTCAACCAAACAAAAGTTATGCCCTGTTCAAATTCAGCCAAATTTCTGCCGAAAACAGGAGAGATGGTTTCTAAATATTTGAGATGGAAACTATACTCCCAATTGACTCTTAGTTCAATATAGGAGTTCATTAACCACTACTGGAATCCTAGACTCCAAAATTTCTCTTTTCTTTGAAAACTTTCTTTTTTCATGCAGTTAAGAACATATTACGGTACTACGTTTCCTCACCAAATCAAAATCCTAACCGGCGTTACACCGGCATATACGTCTCAAGTGGTGGCACTAAAACGATCACTCACACATGTGTTCTAAATGACATGTTCTTCTCGTGGTTAAGGTACCTGCAGAAAAACAATCAATAGTGATGCACACAAAAGTTTCCATTTCAGGCAGGTCCATATCATAGTAAAAACATACGCCCTGTATCATTGCCATACGGGCCATCCTTGAGTCAAGTCACGTCTCAAGGTACATGGTCATGTTTTCACACCACACGACGAGGAACCCGAGTAGAGCGTGAACTGGTCGTCATGGTTGGGAATGATATCAACCCAACGGATACCACCTACTGCCTCATGACCTTTGAGGCACGCCGATGGCAAGCGCTGCGTATGGCCCTTTGAACATTGAACGTTCAAGAGTTGCATACTATCGTGTTGCTTACCACATGATGCGGTATTCTCACTTTTGCCTAAAGCACGATGGAGATCAGCGTTTTCATATGCTCTCAGAACCATAGAGAGGTTCAGAGACTCATATTAACTACCGTGCCAAGCCACAGTATACCATTCCATACTATTACTCGTATGGCGAGTTACCGCAATTGATCCGTCTGCGGTAGCGTACCTTACCTCTTACTGACGTAGGTGCGTCATTACAGAATGGAAATACTGAATGCAACACACTGTTAGCTTGCCACCTTAAGTAACTATGCTAACAATAGTCCTTATGTGGGCATACTACACGTTTCTCACTCGTATACTTCGAAGTTTTCAAAAATAAGCTCTTTTCGTGCGTGCTATTCCCAATGCGGCTCTGATACCATGCCTGTGGGAAACCCCTTCCGGGATCCACACTCCAGGATACACATTGGGTGGTGCCGTGCGATGCGGCACCCAACAGCATACACGAAAAGAACCATAAAGTACAAAGTCTTTTATTTCTCAAGATAGTGTCATTTAAAAAATAATGTACCACGGAGATACACGCAGCGAAATATACATACACACTTACTCTCGGTCCTAACTATGCAAAAGTATGATGCAATAACGACACGCCTACATGTTAATCCTTACTTTCAGTTTAATAGCAGCAGATTATTATGCCTTAGGAAGCCCTCACATCGGAAGTCCACAATCAAACAAGAAACACTTTCCTCCGATGTGGTGATGCCCAAAGTGGAATATAAACTTAGTGAGCTCTACAACTATAGCATACATGGTTGGCAATACAATGAATTTAAGAACTTCACATCAGCAATGATTTATTTCACTTCATCTGGAAATAATTACTACGTCACAACTCAGTGAACAAGTGGTAATCATATAACCGTGAGGGACGGTGATTGCAATCAGGACACACCCGGAATACACGAAACATACACCCGCCTCGAAAGACTCACGCGAGCTCTTTCTTACGTTGTATGCAGCAACCTTTCACCCGTCACTCCAATGCTGAACCAGTTCCGCCAACCCATCAGAAGGGCCACTACCCGGAACACGTCAAAGTTGCTCCGTTAGTGGGATTACACCTCTGACACCAACCCCCAAAGGACGGCTGTATAAGTTCCGACACGAGAGTACCCGAGTTACATCGGTTTCCTGGACCCCATAATTCCAGTATGCATCTGGTACTGTTCAAACTTGCTCAGCAGGGCGGCATACGCGTCGGTCCTTAACCGACACAAACAGAGCTATAGCCACACAGGCCCAACGTCCTGCTGCTCCTACTCTCTGCTCGGTCTCATTTTCCATTCCAGAACTCTCATTCTATAGAATCATACCCCGCTGGACCAACATCCTAAACTCGTGAGTAGTTTCCAACTACCCGACTTGTACCGGATCCTATACAACTTAAGCCTAGCAGAAAACTACACGAAGGTAACCTGTTCTACCCTGTAACCTCAAGGTTTTGTGGTCATGCATTTGGAGTATCAATCACCTTGACCTAATGCACAATACATACTAGACCCATAAAAGTGATACAAAGTAAAATATAAGTAAAAGCTGTTAAATGCAAACCAGGGCTTGCCTTATGTTGCTGCAGGTTTATTTCTACTTTTAAGTCTTAAGCCTCAACTTGCTCCTCCGAGTCAAGTTGCTCGTCGACCTCCTTCGTCGTATTTCCTAAGGACATGAATATGCACAGTTTTATGTTGCAAGTAAAGAAATTATAAAACAAATGTGTTTTATGAACTAAGAATGGTTTAGAGTAACTCTAAAGTGAGTGAAGAGCTCTGTTATGGACAACAACAGAGAACTTTAGCTGGACAGTAGATGTTTGTTGGAGTAAAGTTCAAAAAGTGACATATAAGGAACATAAGAAAGATATTGGAACAACCCAGCAGAAAACTGGAGAAGATGATATAAACTTGCTCTGAAATTTTTACAGTTGTCCATATATCATACATATGTATGGCTTGCAAAATTTCAGACAAAGTTGATGTAAGATGTGGCCTAGGAAATTTTCTTAACTATTGGCTTCTCTGAATTCCTATTGCAATTATAGTGTCTTGTAATGCTTCAAATGTGGTTTTTAAGAAACTTGGGAGTCTCATGAGTCCATAGGACTTGGTTTCACCATTTTTGGAGCTTGCTACACAGAGATATGGAATTTAGAAGTTGGAGCTAAAAGCTGAAAAATCTTTCTGTTATTTTTCCTAATTTTCAGAGACATACAAGATTGAATCAATATTTGGCCAAGCAAATGAAGTCCAATGCCTCTGAAATTTTTACTGGAGTTCAAGTATTTTTGGAAGAATGTCTTGCCCAAATTTGGGAATTTTCCAATAAACAGAACTCCTGTAAAAATTCCTACCACATTCTTATTAAATGAATTAATGAGCCAAATCCAGGGATTTTCATAAATATTGGGATGTACCTTTGTATAGTACTCTTTGAGAGGAATCCAACAAAATTTATTTCACAATTTTTGGAGGTTCCTACACAAAGTTATGGCTCTCCAAAGTTTGAACCAAATTAGGGAAATCTGGAAAAGTTTAAACACTGCCCGTGGGTCCCACTTGTCATCCCTAACCTTCAGCCTCGTGCCAAACAGGGCAGTGGCGGCTCCCTCCGGTGAGGGTCACCGGAAAGGACCTTCCCGGCCACCTCCAGTCCCCCTGCTGCCCCCCCCCCCCATTTTCCCACACGCTGAACCTGTTGGTGAGGTCGCCGGCGGCTGAAACTCGCCGGAAAACAGGGCGCACCGGGCAACAGAAAACCCTAGGGCTCCGGCGAGGTCGTGCACGGTAAATTCTCCACCAAATGGTCGGTTCTTGGGCTCTCAGGCACCAGGGAATCGTGTAGAAGACCGACATGAGGTCTAAACAAGCCGGGGTGCGCTCCAAACCTATCGGCACCGTGCACCCGACATGGTCCAGCGATATACCCTCGAAAAGAACTCGGATTCCTCAATCTACACTCAATTTCTCGGTCTAAAATCGATGGAGGAGGTGTGCTAGGCAGTTAAGATCCTGTGTGTGAAGTTTGAAACACAATAAACACGATTTGAGGATGAATTTTGCAATTCCTTACCTCAAGGTCAGTTTCTGCCGCCCGGGAGAAAATCTTGAAATTCTCCCTCTGTGATCAATGGCTAGGGCTGAGCTTCGGAGGTGAGCAACTAGGCTTGTAGGTGCACTGATGCGATGGCTTGCTTGGGCGTGATCACTCCTGGTTTGGATTGGCCACGGCGACCAGTTCGGTTTTTTCAGCGTTTACTCGAGAGCTGCAGAACCTTTGCTGTTTTCCGGTGCAAACAAGCTCCGGACAGGGGAGGAGAAGGGCTGGCCGGCTAGAGCACTGGTGGGCGCAGCTCTTTGCTGTTGGGAGCTCGAGCAATCGGTGATCGGTTGCTATGGTTGATCGGGAGAAGCTGAACGGCGGTGTTCTTCAGCATTTTCTTTCGGGAGCAGAACCGCGAGGGTGAGAGCGAGCTGAGAGAGGCGAAGTCCCTCTGTTGCACTCGCGTGGAGGATAAGAGCTGGGGGGGGGGGGCGCAAGGGAGTAGGAGGTGGCGTCGGCAACGTGGGTTGGCGCCGGCGAGCAGGAGCTGGCGCGCGCGTGAGTGAGGAGCAGAGTCGGTTGAAGCCTTTTGTGTATGACATGTGGGGTCCACCTCTCCCCCTTTTCCCCCAATTCCGTTTAAAATAGCAAACAAGCTCCAAATTTGATGAAACTCGGAGGATAGGCCAAAAGTAATGTGAGCAACACAATGGTGAACTCAGGTTTAAATTTTAGGTGAAGTTGGAATTTGAAACTGAGATTTAAATTCAAACACGAATTTTTCTCCCGTTTAAATTTTTGCAAGTTCAAGTTTAGACTTGGAGCTCACACCTTTAAATTCAAAAATTTAAATTCCCTCACATTTTCTCTGTGTGAATTGTTGCTCCACTTGCTAGAATTTTGGGATTTCATATTAGGTAGCAATCTATTCTCAAAAATGTATAAGGAAACATTTAAGAACTGGCTCACCTCTAAATTCAATTGCTGTGTGACAAGGTTGAGGACTTCGGCCCTCAGGGATGAAGTGGGAAGACATCCTACAAAGGATGATGAAGCAGGCCCGAGCCTGAGCTCTAGAGGAGGCGAGATGAGGAGCCCAGGGCCGACCCCAGGGTGGGATGCAAGACCCACCCTCCAAGCGATCCAGAAGGAAGTAAGAGCCTCGAAGAGAGGACCCGAGCCCGACCTCGAGTAGGAGAGAAGCAGGTGGCCTTCAATGCAGAGAAGGCGCCGCCTCAGCCAAGTGGGTGGGCACTCGAGTGCCCCCTGGCCTCGGCATTGATTGCCCGTCACCTCCAATGGAACCAAAGAGGAGTGGAACGCGGGGCACGCATGCGCCTCAGTATGGACTACCCCTTAATGAAGGGACGGGAGCAGGTGTAGCAGCAGGCTACGAATACGGCGGCTCCATCAAGTACCCTGTCGAGCGTGCGACAGGACAAGCCACCCCTGCACCCATGACTCATCTCAACCACTACAGTACAGAGGGAGAGGAGAGAGAGAGTATAAATAGAGGGACCTGTTGACCCGAAGGGACAGGCCCTCGCCTTTGTAAGAACCACCCCCATTCTTGAGTAAGAACAAGCGACACACCCTTGCTGGATGTAGAGCACCTTGCCCAAACAAGGATAAATCCTTTGTGTTCTTATCTTGGCCACCTCGAGGTAGAATGCGCAACACATTCGATTACTAGTCAGAAATCCAAACGCCGACAGTTGCTGCGCTAGGTAGGGGGATTGGCGCGCGTTCTGTCTCTTTATCACCTCGATGGCTCCACTCCGATCGACCTTCGCACTTGGCATGGAGGTGTCCTTTGGCGAACTCGACTTCATCGCCGGCGACGAGGACCTCCTGGATTACGCTCCTCCTTTCCCCCGGGTGTGCTTGTTACCGACCTCACTCAACCTTCTGTCCGCACTAAAGAATCGTGACCAAGTCGCCCGATCGAGCTCGGCCTCCAGGCAAACGTCGCTGAGACGGGGTGGCAGGCCCCATACGTAGAGTACTTGACAACCAGAGGACTCCCCGCCGAGGAAGCCGAGGCTCAGCGAATCGCACGCCAGAACAAGACGTTCGTCATCATAGAAGGCGAACTCTCCCAGCGATGCGTCACCGGGATCCTGCAGCGTTTTATCTCGAGCGAGCGAGGAAAGGGGCTACTCCTCGACATTCGTGAAGGGGTCTGCAGACATCATGCGGCCCCAAGATACCTGGTCGGGAAGGCGTACCGCCAAGGTTTCCACTGGCCAATCACCGTCTATGACGCCAAGCGAATTGTGCGCGCCTGTCAGGGCTGCTAGTACATCACCTGACAGATACACGCCCTGGCCCAGGACCTCCAAATTATCTCCCTCACGTGGCCTTTTGCCTTATGGGGGCTCAACCTCCTCTGTCCCTTCAAAAAGGTGCCTAGGGGCTTCACCATCCTCCTCGTCGTGGTGGACAAGTTCACCAAGTGGATCGTGGCAAGGAAATTCGTCACAACATCGTCAGAGCAGGCGGCGAGCTTCATCCGCAACATCGTCTACCGCTTCGGAGTACCGAACTCCATCATCACCGACAACGACACCCAATTCACGGGATGAAGTTCCTCGAGTTCTACGACAGCTTCCATATCGGATCGACTGGGCATCGGTAGCCCACCCGTGGACCAACGGGCAAGTCAAGCGAGCCAACGTCCTGATACTGCATGGGCTCAAGCCTCACACCTTCGATCGTCTAAGCAAATGCGCAGGGCGTTGGGCCACCGATCTACCATCCGTACTATGGAGTCTGCGTACTACAACTAACTGCTCCACTGGTTTCACGCCTTTCTTCGTGGCGTACGACGTGGAGGCCGACTTACCGACCGAGCTCGAGTACGGCCCGCCTCGAACCAAGGCATATGAAGAAACCTGATCTGAGCGAGCAAGGCAGGACTCCATCGACCAACTTGACGAAGCCCGCGATGTCACACTATTGCGATCGGCTAAATATCAACAAGCATTTCGGCGCTACCAAGAACGGCAAGTCCACCCTCTAGCTCTCCAATCAGGGGATCTGGTCCTCCAAAGGATTCAGACCAATAAGGACAGACATAAGCTATATTCCCCATGGGAAGGCTCGTACGTCGTCTCTATTGTTCTCCGACCCTGTGCCTACTGCTTGGCTGATGTTAACGGCAATTCCCTCCCCAACGCATGGAACATCGAGCAACTCAGACGATTGTACGCATAAAAACGTCAAGCCCCAACGCGGCATCAACAATCGACCGACCGCGAGGTACGCCAGGTGGCAGATAAAATAGATCTCCTGCCCCGCAGCGCTCGGGGGCTACACGACCACATGGGGCCTTGAAAGCTTACATTGAGAAAATTAACCCCCCCAAGTCGCGTGACTAATGGCTAGGGCACAACGAAAACCCTGCGCGAAGCCACGGTCCAAATAAGACAGAGGGGGCATCTTTCTCAAATCACGCGAGACCGGAAGACTCACGCCAGGAAACCTGAACATAGCAAGTCCGGAGCCATGCGACCCATGGCCAAGGGACAACGACAACCCAGAGCGTAGTCATGGTCCAAACGAGACACAACGGATGAAGCGCCCATGCCCTTTCCGCCCGAGCCGTGCCTCGTGACTCATGGCCAAGGGACAATGACAACCCAGAGTGTAGCCACGGTCCGAACAAGGCACGATGGACAAAAGCTCAGGCCCTCAACGATCACACAGTCTACAGCCAGGAGGCAACGAAAGTACCCAAAAGAAACAACGACTCGAGCAAGCAAACAATGTAAGTCGAGAGTCTTCCCTTTCTTTTCATTCCTTAACAAAAGCATTGATACAAGAAAAAAGGGGAGAGATACAAGACTATGGACGGACTACACCAGCCGTTGCCTCTCCACCTCCCCCATCTGCCGAATGCAGTCGTCAGGAACTAGTTCCTGCAGAGGCCAGGCCACCGGTCCAACCTGCCTAAGGAGTTCCCCCAGTTCCGGATCGTAGGGGCCGTAGACGAATCCCTCTCCAACAGCTTCGAGGTCGACCTCCGAGTAGTGCGATAGCACCATGCCCAGGGCCATACGGGCCCGCAGATAGCTCCAGCACCTTCGTAGGATGACAGACGAGTCGCCATCCAGTTCCCGACGGACAACACCTCTGCGCCGAGCCTCTCCTCCGAGAATTCACTGAGTACTGCACGACAGACGAAACACCCAGCGTCCCGAAGGCTGTCGAGGCCCACCCGAAGGGCGCCGAGCTCCTTGGAAACCTTACCCAGCCGCGCCCTGATGGAGTCACTGCCCTAGGAGGCCTCTTTGGACGGACCCAGGACCAGATTGCAGGTGGCAGCTGCCGGAGCATGAATCCTTGCAGCTCCGTTTTGTGAGGACCCAATGGTCCCGACATTCCAGGATCTTGCTGAGGGGTGCTGCGATAGACAGCACGGATAACACACATCAAAGACAATAAGCGGAAGCAAAGTTTTATTACATAATCTCATTTATGAGTAGTTACATCAAAATATCATTATAGTCTACACTCACGGACGTAGACTATGCAAAAGAGTTCACGTTCAGCCCGTGAACGTGTCCTCACTAGCACACATGCACACTCTACCACGGCGGCGTGCAACGCTCCCATTCGACGGTGGTTCCCTCTGAGGGATCCGTCTCCTGCTCGGGAGCCTCCTCCTCATAAACACCTGCAAATACTTCAACAACAAGCAGTGAGCATGAAGGCTCAGCAAGACTAACCCGTCTCATCCAAACATGCAACTCTACATGTTGGAATTTAGGTGTACAATGCGAAAGTACTTTGCATAAGGACTTGCCTAATTAGTTAACTCTTACTTTTATGTTTTTAGCCTCAAGTTAGTGGAAAACCTTGTGCTAAGCACATAGAAAGTCCGCAATCAAATAAGAAACACATTCCTCTTATGTGACCTGCCTAAGGTTGAAAAGAACATTGATTTTCTCTAATCTAAAGAACTTCATTAACAATCAACGTAAAACTTCCAAACAACAACTTTTATTCATGACATCTAGCCTGTTCTTTCTAGCTCACGGTACAGTGAACAAGTGGTACTCACTGATCGCAAGGGATGACGATTATAATCGATTTACACCTGTAGGGTTACCCGAATAACACGTCACGTATGCCCGTACACGATGTTGCCGACAACAACCATCCTGGACGTCGTATGCAACCACCTTTCACTCATTAGCCAAGTGTTGAACCGGTTCTATCGTCCCGAGTAGGAGGTCCCTACGCGGAGCAACCTACGTGCCCGCTAGCGGATTTACACCTTGCTGCTCCCAGCCAACCCCTTTGGACGACAAGCAATGCCTCAACATATCGCTACCCGAATTACATCGGTTTCCCAGTTCCCATATAGCCGGTATGTCTTCGGTACAGTTCTAGCTTGTTCAACAGGCCCGCACATGCACTACAGGAATCCCGACAATAGACGACGGCCAAAAACCGTCGTCTATAAGCACAGTGCCGTCGTCAATAACTTATTGACGATGGTAAACTGTTATAAACGACGGTTTATGGCTGTCGTCAATTATTAGTCGTCAATAAGCTTATTGACGACGGCCAGGGTTTGTTTGTCGTCAATAAGCCAACTTATTGACGACGGTAGGTTTACACCGTCGTCAATAACAATGGCTTATTAACGACGGTTTCTGGTACCTGGCCGTCATCAATACTAATGGCTTATTGACGATGGCCAAGTACCAGAAACTGTCGTCAATAAGCTTTGCAATTTCTTTTAAAAACAGAAAATCCTGCCCTGGCTTCGAGGCCAGCCCTGGCTCGATGGCCAGATCACAGGCAATCAAAACATACATCAAAGGCAGGCACAAAAACACTATACGCACGCCACACTACCCTACGCTACCCCGACCGCTGCCACCGGAGTCCAGGAAGTCATCGCGCGCTCGTCCAGACGCCGGATGCTGAGGGGATGGAGTTTCCTGAGCCTACGTCGCCGATCCCTGTGATGTACATGTATAGTTAGACAAATTAGAAGTTCACAAATGTGTATATGACTAAATAAACTCATTACAAGTTAGAATTGAGCAAGTTAGCTAGATTTGGCTATGTTTGAGTAAGTTTGCTCATATTTTACTAAGTTTGAGAAGTATGGACTAGTAGTGTTTATGTTTGAGCTAGTTCAACTAGTTTTGGCTATGTTTGAGTAAGTTTGCTCATATTTGACTATGGTTGAGTAAGTTGTACCATATTTTACTCAGTTTGAGGATGTTTAACTAGTTTTCCCTAAGTTTGAGTAAGTTTGATCAAATTCAACTAAATTTAAGCAAGTTTAACTAGTTGCAGCTATTATGAGAAATTTTGTACCTGTGCTCCTGACGTCGGCCCCTGTGGTAGCTGTATCGGTGGCGGCACCCACTGAGGAAAGATAGCCGGCTGTCCTGCGGCCATAGCCTGCAAATATGAAGTAAATTATTATACATGTCATTCATATATTAGAAATGTTGTGTACAACGATCTGAACTTACCTGCATAGCAGCTTGCAGCTGTAGCATGTACGAGTGTTGATACTCGTCCCTAGCCCTGAGCTCGGCTGCCTATCTCTCGTCCCTAGCTCTGAGCTTGGCTGCCTGCCTCTCGTTCGCGAGCCTCAGAGCTTCCTGCGTCCTCTGGAGCTCCTCCTGGACACTTTGGAGCTCCAGATCTCGGCTGCCACGCCTGCTAGATCCACCCTGTGATGAAGAGGCCCTCGAGGAAGACCGTGCATCCCTCGAGTCGACTACTCCATCGAAGATGGCCAACCTACACAACGAAGTAAGAGTATTAAAGTTTCGTGTCTCGAAGTTCATGAAAGTAAATGAAAAACAACAGAACTCACCGACCGTGAGGTTTACCGCCACCGCTTGCATAGGCGGCTTCAAGTACGATCGGCGAGTTCTGCCAACCATAATCGTCGCCTCGAAGCCTCCGCACCTCCTCCCCATACTTTTCCTGAAATTACAGAAAATTAAAGTCATCAGAAGTTTTAAAGAGAATACAATTAAGTTAACTAAAGTACTCACCAACGTCTCCGTCATCGTCTGAGAAGACAGCTGATCAGGCTGCGAGGGGTCATTTCCCATGTGACCCCTCCTCGACACCTGGATAGAGGTCAGCTCCTGACCGATCTTGCGCTCCTATCGATACGTGTTAGCACAATGATAGCGATAGAAATTAACTAGAATAAAATTCGAGTATCACTTACCATCCGTTTAGCAAGGCGTACGTAGCCGTCCCCGCCAAGACGGTGTTTCCCGTCCGTCCCTCGACTCTGTCGACGGGTCATCGACATGCCTTGGAAGCCCTGGCTCACCCAACGAGCACACATGGAACTGTAAGCGTCCAGACAGGACTCAAGCCACAGTACGCTGACCTGCACACATTTGTTATTGGATGAAAACATTGATCAAAATTGGATAATGAAGCAAAGTAAAATAAACATTTTACCTCTTTATACTGTGCCTCCGTCAAGTACTTGTCTGCCACATTCCTAAACTGCCCCGGCTCACCCTCATCCGGATGCAACTTATAGTACGCCTTCGTAGCCTGAATGCGAGCCGTTGATATCGACTGCGTCAGGAGCTTCCTAGCGTTGTTGTTGAAGACCAGGCGAGCGTGATCCAGCTGGGCCTCGTCCTCCAAATGGTAATATTTCTACAAGAAGAAATATACAAGTTAATGTATTTAACATATAATAGGTTCGCATTTAACGAATAGACGATTTACTTACCATGAATTCATGCCACACATGCTCCTGGTGGTTGCCGTAGGTAATGTCCTGGGCCGTAGCGTAATCGTCCCAAGACGTAGCAGCCCATCCGTTCACTAGACCGGGCTAGTGACAACGGATGAGCTGGCCCAGGACAGCGTTGACTTGGCGGTGGCATCCTTGACCTGTGAATGAGTCATCGGCCCAAGACCTAATACACGATTCTCAATTAGTACATATATAAGTGTTAAAATATCTAAATTGATTTGTTATAGATTTACTTACCTATCGCCAACCGGACGAATAATGACCCGATCTTCTGGCCGTGCAAGAACCAGAGGAGGAGCCACGTAGTGGCTCCTCCTGTAATGCCGCTGTGGAGCCGGCTCCACATCAGGCTCTGTGGAAGGCTTCGAAGCAGGGTCCGAAGCCTGCGGTGCCGGAACCTGAAGAGGATCCAAAGCAGGATCCAAAACAGGCTCCGAAACATGTGGTGTCTGAAGAGGACCCCTGACCTCTATCTCCTCAGACGTAGAGTCATCCTAAAAATTTGAAGATTTGTAATATAGATTTAAGAAGTTACTTATATAATTTAATGTTCTTTACCTGTCGTGACCGCTCTCGTGGCCCCTGGCCTCTGTCGAGGCCCAACAGCTGAGACAGTCTACCATCGCTAGACTGACAACCCTGGAAAACAGAGTCTGCTCTCGGGGGCAGAAAGCCCCGCGTCCCCCGTCGTCTACTGCTCGACGACATCCTGATGAAAGGAAATTTAATAATGAATTTAAAGGAAAATATAGAAGACGAAAGAAGAGATGAAGGAAATGTTACTTGTACTCAATTTCAAAAGTCATCAGTATCACAATCATGTACTCTACTTCGTAAACTGGACCATCGATCTTTTGTCGTGGTTGTTTGTCGTTTTCGTTTTTTCACATTATGAGTTACATCTTGTGCGTCTCCAACTAATTCATCGAGTCGTAGACCAGGCTCAACGACAAAAGAATCCGGCAACTCTTGTTCTCGTTGGCATGCTCTCTCCAAAAAAGCATGCAATTGTCTAGACAAATATCAATCTTCTCATATTTCATATCCAGACCAGAAATCAACTTCTTAGACTGATACATATCTTTAGGCGCTTTATGTGGTTGTGGAAGGATATCGCTGATCAATTTGATGAGATCGTTGTAGCAGTTATTGGAGAAGAAATACTTAGACTTAATGGCCATAAATCTAGTCATGAAAGTAAGAAGCGTCACTTCGGTGTGTTCATGCAACAGCTCTTCTGAAGCTTTGAGAAGCGTGAAAAACTCTTCAACCTCCGTTGTAGGAGGATCCTCCATCAATTCATGATTTATGGCATCAAGCATCTCGTCCATCCTATCGACCCCCGTGTTGTCATCCTCATCTGAAACTTGTAAGGGGTTAGAAGATGTCTCACCGTGAAAGGTCCACACCTCATAATCTTGCATGAAACCGTATCGACACAAGTGAAACGCTAAATTCACTTTGTCCCAACACTTTGCACCCTGACATTTCATGCATGGGCAACACACCTTACTGTAGTGTGACTTAGAAAAAACTCGTTGTATGGAATCATCCGTCTTGGTGAACCACTCATCTGATGACTGCCATCCCTTTTCCAACCAGTATACATCCAATTGCGGGCTCCAGCCATGTTTTAGGGTATACCTTCAAAGCAAACAAATCATTATTAATTTCCTTTTTACGTTATGTCACGACCCTACAACTAGGCAGATAGATCCTAACAATTAATCTAAGCAACCTAATCATGTAAATATAACAATTAATCTAAGCAACATAAACAGAGAGGAGAGCATTATTGATTGATGAAGGCAAGGTCCTGTTAGATTTGGCCCATCGAAAGTCGAGGTCCTGTTAAAAGCCTGCCGATCTGTGTTGGAAAGAATGAGGGTTATTAGGAACTCCGACGATCTTGTTCTCCGATACAGATGGACAAAAAATCTTGGGACATGATCGGTTGGCTTCACAGAAACCTAAGAAGTGCTAAACTAGTTGGCTACGGCGGCGGCGGCCATGGCCATGGCACCAACGGCGCTTCTTGATCGAAACCACAAGGTTCTCAATGGTTGTCTCGGCAGTGGCCATGGCCATGGCCATTGACCTTTAAATGGCCCGTGTCAGGCCATATATGGGTTGTGTCGGGCTGAGTCGGCCCGAAGCCCGTTTATATATGTATATATATATATATATATATATATACACACACACACACACACTCAAGCAATCAAATTAAACTAAAATTTCTAACTTAATAATCAACTAACTCAAAATTTTAAAAGAAATATAAAACTAACTTAATATTCAACTAAACCAAAATTAAGTAATCTAATTAAGTCATAAATTAAATCATTAACTAAACTAATTAATAAAAAACTAAATTAAGAACTAAATGAACTAAATTAATTAATTTATACTAAATGAACTAAATTACTTACTAAATTAATTACTAAATGAAATAAAATGAACTAAGTTACTTAGCAAATGAACTAAATAAACTAAATTAATTACTACACGAACTAAATTAATTACTAAATGAACTAAATAAACTAAATTAAATGAACTAAATTAACTAAATTAATTACTAAATAAAACATACTTCGAAGTGGCGGCGAAGTGGAGTGGGCTTGGGGCCTAGCGGCGCCGGGACGACGCGTGGCGGCGGCGCGGCCGGGGGAGCGCGGGGCGGCACAAGCTGTGGGGCGGCGTGGGGAGGCGCGCAGGGCGGTGCGGGGGGCGGCGGGGCGGCCGGGGGACCTCGGGGCCACTGCACTGGGGAGGCATGCGGCGGCGGCACTCGGGCCTTGCGCGGGGCGGCGGCACGGCCGGGGAAGCGCGGGTAGGCGGGGCGGCGCGTGGAGGCGCGGCGCAGTGGCAGCAGCGGCGGTGCGGGCTCGGGCTTAATGAGCCCGGGCCGGGGTGGCGGTTAAAACCCACAATTTACGACGGCCGCTTAACTTACGACAGCTGTAACCTAAGCCGTCGTAAGTTACTCTTAGTTTATGACCACATTTTAACTTATGACGGCTTAGGGTTACGGCCGTTGTAAGTTACACGTAACTTACGCCAGCTATGGGCCTAAGGCCGTCGTTAGTTTACTTACAAAGGCCCACAGCAACCGTCATAAGTTAGCTTACTTACGACGGCTAGCCGTCATAAATAACTTGGCCATCATAATGTGTTAGGTTTCCTGTAGTGGAAATTGTTTTTGTGTCCTCAGAAATATGGATTGTTAAACCAGCCAGCTCTTGTGCTCGTCAACCTCTCCTTGAACGTCATCACCTCATTACCAGCACCCCTAGTTTGCCTTGATACACTCGGCCAAACCTAAGCTACTCTAATCGCCCCCATCTAATTCTAGTTACGAAGCTCTGTAATGTGCTTGTGCTCCAAGTAGATAGAAGTTAGTGCAACGATATGGACACCCTTGATTCTAGGGTTCCTTCTTAAGCAGACTGGCATGTCTCCTTAAGATAGCAAACTGTAAGCAAACAACAACTACTCTAAGCACTGCATTTACAGGGTTAGCATTGACTACTCTAGGCCTTGCATGCACGTGTATCATTCAAAATGGTTATATCTGGATTATAATCATGCCCACGTCAAAGTCAAGTCTTGAAACAAGCGGGGCATGCATGCTACTTAGATTCTAAAATCGGCCGCAATATGGAGGCATAAGTCGACGACGTCAAAGTAAAATGTTGAAGCAAGGAGGATCTCCTCTCTGACCTGGCAGACCTTCAAAATCTTGTCCTGACTAAGCATCAGGCTCGACCCATAAATGTCATGTTGAGGTAGCTCGAAGATCATGACTATATATCGATGCATATTGTTGCATATGTTCACTACCATAAAAACGTTTTCAGTGATATTTCCCGAAACACTATAGTGACGGTATTGAGCAACCAGGCTGATAAAATCACCACTGTAGTGGCCAGATTATGGGTCTTACATAACGCCCTCCACTGTGAAGAAACCTACAGTAATGACGGACGCGCCTTATAACACCTGTTCTGGTACATGTCACTTTTTTGCAGTGGTGATCCTGTTAAATGTGAATGAAAATTATATCACTGGTCTAATGTATCTTTAATGAAGGATCACATAAAGGCTCACCACTAAATCTAGTGACGGGTCTCACATAACTGCCCACTGTTAAAAAAAGTCTTTCGTGGAGGATGCATGAAGTCAGCAGTCAGCCACTAAAATCGTATTTCTGGTGGCAGTGCTGTCACTAAAAATGTAACCTTCAATGACGGGCTACTGAGGTCATGCACCCTCCATTGAAGAAAGATTACTTTTATTGGCCTTTTCTCAGCGGCGGATGCGATGTCCACAACTACAGGTGGTTAAGGCCTGTTAAAAAAACCTGTTTGTAGTAATTTGGTTCTATCAGGAGCGGATTTAATGGTCTAGCTCAGAGTGAGGCTCGAGGCCCCCTAGTGACGATCACTCCATGGAGCTTATTCTTAAGCCCCATATAATTTTTGCAAGGGAAACAAGATGAGAAATAAGGAGAAAGACGAACCCCTACTTTTGTTTCTATACTCGTCACTGTATTATATATATGTTAAGAAAATGTTATACAACGTTATATATTAAACTTACTAGTCTACTTTAAGATATTAATATCACTACCCATTTTACTCTCAACAATTCTAGAGGCTAATAATAACCACATACATGCAACACATCAGAAACTCACCCTGGAGTAGTTGTACGTGTTCGGTGTGTGTGTGTGTGTGTGTGTGTGTGTGTGTGTGTGTGTGTGTGTATATATATATATATATATATAGAGAGAGAGAGAGAGAGAGAGAGAGACTAGAGAGAACCAGCACTACGTACGTAGTCTCTTGCGCGTATATGCGACGACACAACGCCATGTGGTCAGACAAAGATACAACATCACGTGGACAGGGGCCGGTGCGGCCGGGCGGCCGCTGGCCGGCGGCTCGGCCGGAGCGGGGAGGGGCCTGTCCAGGGGGGGGGGAGGGGGTGGGACAGGGGCCGGCGCGGCCGCTGGCCGAAGGCCGGCGGCTCAGCCAGAGGGGGGACGGGAGGTGGCGGCGGCGGGGATGGGCGGCGGCGACGGGGACGGCCGGCGGCGATGGAGCAGAGGCGCGAGTCGGGAGGCGGCACTCGCCGCCTCCCGGCTCTCGTATGGGGTATATGTGCCGTTATTGATGACGGTGCAAGGTCACCGCCGTCAATAAGAAGCTTATTGATGACGGTGACAGGTGACCGTCGTCTATAAGGAACTTATTGACGACGGTGCTAGGTCACCGTCATCAATAACTCCTCGTGTGGGCCCGGATTAAGTTAAAGATAACGGCCCTCGTCGTCAATAATTTATTGACGACGGCTCTCGTCTAGCCGTTGTCAATAACTACGTTATTGATGACGACTTTATCTAGCCGTCGTCAATAACATTAAGGACGACGGCCCCGTTGTCAATAAATTTAGCCGTCGTCAATGATCGTTTTTCCTGTAGTGATGGCTCTGTCTCAACTGACACAAGCAGAACTATGGCACACAGGACCCAACGTCCTGCTGCCCTTACTGCCTGCTCGGTCTCATTTCATGCCATGTGATTCATTGTCTATCTTTCTAACCGAGTGGTGTGCTTCTTCGCCTATTCTCGCGAGTCGTCCCAACTACTCGACTTGTACCGAATCCTATACCATTTGAGCAATGCAGTGGCTACTCGAGATTCAAATCTTAGACATAAACCCCCTGGTTCTCTTGGCTATGCATTTGTGTTTCAAACAAGACTCTAATGCACACAATACATTGAGTTAGTAAAGTAAGTGATAAAAATAAGACTTTGAAATAACGATTAATGCAAAATGGAGAATGCCTTGCTACTGGTCATTGACTAAAGGTTCTTTCGGAGGGATAAAGTCCCAAATCTCTGGGTCTTCTTCGACCTTAGTGACAACACGAAATGAAAATACCAAATGCATGTCAAATTTAAATGCAATGTGTTGAAGTGAAGAGGTAAAGACTATAAGTATGGCTAGACAGTATTTCTAACTCTAAATTTTTTTACTGTGGTTGGGTGACAACCTAAACAGAAACTTGGCCAAATTTCATTTGCAGCAAAGCTCATTTGAGCCCTGCACAAATAATTGTATTATTGGCCATAATTAGAGCTTCTATGGTTTTCTAGGGATTTTTGTGGAGCAAGCCATTATTTTTTGGAAACTAGAGTTTATGATGGTTCTAATGGAATTGGTTTCATGTGATCTGAATATTCCTAGAGAAATTTATGAGCTAAAGAAATTTTAGAAAATTCTGAAAAATGTTTCTGTACATTTTTCCTTTTCTCTGGGTCAGTTCACTTAATCACACCATTAGGAGGACCTAATAAACTCGGATGGATCTGAAATTTTTAATGTGAATCAAGGATATTAAGATTAACAACATGGCCAAATTTAAGAATTTTCCACAAAGTGCATGTCCAGTTAAAATTCCCAACATTTTAAACTTTGGAGAATTAATTTTGGAGAAATAATCGTTTTGTAAGGGCCTCAGTTGTTGACACACATTTGCAGTGTTCATCACCACACCACACACCTCATTTGAGGAAGAATGATGAACACAAATGAAGAGCAAGTAACAATTATCAACATGCTCATTAGAGAACAAACTCACACATTGCAAAAGTGGTATTTCCCACATGTGATATAGATGGGCTGGACATATGAAAACTCCTACACTTTACTAAGGATGTCCATCCAAGTTTCACCCAAATTCAAAACCTTTTTGAGGTCATTTTGGGTATAGTTAGGAAGAGGGCAGTTTGAAACCATATTAAAATTCAAACTGTTTTTATCCCATTAATTTAAAAGTGGGAGGCATATTCTTACTCAGCACATTTTTGTGAGCTCACACACCAATTTTCACTCCATTTGGAGTTGATCTTGACATGAGCTAAGTGGGAGAAATTCAAACTTTATTTGAATTTCAAACTGAACTTGTGCTGAAATTCATTCACACCAAACCTCATTTGAACTTTGATCAATTCAAATGGCTCATGGGGTTCACTGTTTACAACAGTGATTAGGAGTAAATTTCAGAGGTTAAAACTGGAAGTGGGACCCACATGTCAGTCACTGCTCAGATCAAACCGACTGAGACTTTTTCACTCGGGTCGCCGAGCCGCAGCGGTGATCGCCACCGAGGGCAGCCGCCGCACCAGCAGCTGCTTGCCCACGCGCGGACGTGAGGCGGTGCAGAGCCTTCTTAAGGCGCCTGCCCCCCTCCTCGGCCGAGGCACCGCCGTTCTTCCCCGCAAGAACTCAGCGCCGACCAAAAACTTCCGCAGCTCGGACTCGATCGGAGAACGCCGATCGCAGCTCCCTCCATCCACTCCAGAGCCCCAGCAAGGTACTAGAGACCTTCGTCCGTCCTCCCCGTTGCTAGAATTCGGTTGAAACCGATTGATATCGGCTGTGCCGAAAGATCAAATTCGGGACTTGGAACCGCCGCACCTCGGGCTCTCATGGACAGCCCAACCAGGGCGTTGTCACGCCCGAGCCAAGGCACCCTTGGACGCGCTGGTGACCGGTGCTGCTCATACCCGAGCCACAGCTCGAGTGGTTGCTCACCGGCGGCAAATTTCCACTTTTCCCCTTTCTTTGTGCAGAACGACCTTCGGGTATGATTCTGTTTAATTCGTGCTCTAGAAAGGATTAGAGGGCCTCAAGCCGCTCTCACACGAGCTAGACACGGTAACGCACAAGTTGCCTTCACAACTCTGGGCCGGAGAACCTCTGTACCCGGCGTAATTTGAGGTCTACCAATGGCGGAATGAACGAGCGGCATTGGGCGCACGGTGAGGACCTATTTTGGGCCTTCCCCGAGCTGCCTCGAGCTCATGTCGACCTTCTCTGAGGTCCACTGATGCTCCCCGACCAATTTCCCAAGTAGCTGAGGTGCTAGAGGGGTCAGCCGACATGGTCGAAGTTGTTCCGAGGTGGCGGCTCGTCGCCGACCATGCTCCGGTCATTGTCATGAGCAGCTGACCCTAGAATCCTGTTCCCCGAGTAAAAGTAGGCAGGGGCGGCCAGAATCGAGAAGTTTGGAGCTGTACAGCAGCCGGCGGCGAGCTCTCCGGCGAGGTCCCTCGGCGGCGGAGCGCGGGCGTCGCGAGGTTGAAGAAGGGGGTGGACCCCAGCTGTCAGCGGGAGATATTTTGAATCGGGATCCGGCTGCGGCCGGGATCGGGTGTGCTGGCGCGCAAAATCCTTGTGGACCGCGGTGTGCTGTCGCCTCAGCGTGCGACGCGTGTCCCCGGGGCCCCCGCGCGAGTTTAAACTTTTCCCCGATTTTCAGATTTCCTTCAAACTTCAAATCCTCATACCTTTGGCTAGAAAGCTCCAAATTGAGTGAACCAAATTTTTCTGGATTCAGCTCTCCGAGTACTTTCCAGCAAATCAAGTTTCACTTCATGAAAACCCTTAATTCTCCAGAATTAATTCCTCAAAGTTTAAACTGTTAGGAATTTTAACTGGAGAATCCTTTGGACGAAAATCCTGAAATTTTGCTGGGATGTTCACCAAAATATCCCTGAACTACCATAAAAATTTCAGATCCATTTGAGCTCATCTGATCCACCTAATGGTGTGATTAGTGAAACTGTTCCAGAGAAAATAGAAAATGTTCAGAAACATTTTCAGAATTTTCTCTGAAATTGTTTAGCTCATAACTTTAGCTAGGAATCTTCAAATTAAGTGAGACCAACTCCAGTAGAACCCTCTGAAAATCTAGTTTTCAGAAAGTCATAGTTTGCTTCATGAAAATTCCTAGAACACCCTAAGAGTTCCAATTAAGGTCAAGGACATAATTAATTGTGGAGGGCTCAAATGAGCTTTGCTGCAACTAAAACTTGACCAAGTCTCTGTTTAGGTTGTAACCAAGCCACAGTAAAAGTTTCACAGTCATTAGGTCTGTCTAGCAAGGGTTATAGACTTCACAACTTCAAAGTTAATATAAATGCATTTAAATTGATACATATATTGCTCTTATCATGTAGTCGCTAAGGTCGAGGAGGAACCCGAAGTCCTAGACTTCGTTACTCCGGAGGAACAGCTAGCCTACGACCAAGAGCAGCAAGGCAAGCTCCGGTTTGCATTAACCTTTTTACAAATGTTTATTGTTTTGAGCACATCTTTGAATATTGTGGTGATTCTTTGCATTAGAGTCTTGATTGGAAACCCAATTGCATAGCTGAAACCATGGGTTGGGGTTAGGATTGAAAACCTCGTTAGCCACTGCATTGCTAAGATAGAGTAGGATTCGGTACAAGTCGAGTAGTTGGAACTACTCGCGAGCATAGGCTAGAGGCACTCGACTCGGGTAGTGATAGCACATGAAACACATGGCAAGAAAATGAGACCAATCGGAGGTTAAGGGCAGCAGGACTTTGGGGCCTGTGTGCTGTAGCTCCACTTGTGTCGATTGAGGACCGAGCCGTGTGCGGGCCTGTTGAACAAGCTAGAACAGTACCGAAGACCTACCGGCTATATGGGAACCGGGAAACTGATGTAACTCGGGTAGCTGGGTGTTGAGGCATAGCTGGTCGTTCAGAAGGTAGGTTGAGAGCTCGAGGTGTAAATCGGCTGGCGGCACTGAGATGCGCATGCAGAGACCTCTTGCTTGGGATGATTGGACCGGTTCAACATTTGGCTAACGGGTGAAAGGTAGTCGCGTACGACGTTCATGATGGTTGTTGTAGGCAACATCGAGTACGGGCATACGTGACGGGTTGTTCGGGTAACCCTGCAGGTGTAAATCGATTATAATCGCCGTCCCTCGCGGTCAGTGAGTACCACTTGTTCACTGTACCGTGACGTGGGAAGAACAGGCTAGTCACATGTTAAAATGTTGCTGATTGAAAGATGGACATTGATTGTTAATGATATGCTGTAGCTTAGAGCTAACTAAAGTTCTTTTCAACTTTGGGCAAAGTACATGAGAGAAATGCGTTTCTTGTTTGATTGCGGCTCTCTCATGTGCCTTAGCGTAAGGTTCTCCACAACCTGCTGCTAAAACTGGAAAGTAAGGTTCTACTAATTAGGCGAGTCCTTGCAACTGATTTTTACCTCATGTAGAAGTTCCATGTTTAGGTGAGACGGGTCAGACTTGCTGAGCCTTCGTGCTCACTGCTTGTGTTTGAAGCTTTTGCAGGGTTCTATTAGGAAGGGACTCCCGAAGAGGAGACAGGACCCCAGGAGGGGAACCCCGTCGAGTGGGAGTCGTGCACGCCGCAGAGTTAGTGTGCCTGTGTGCTAGCAAGGACACGTTCGAGGGCTGAACGTGCACTTGATGCTTAGTCTACGCCCGCGAGTGTAGACTGAACTTATTTTGATGTAAACATGTTCATAAACCTTTTTATGTAATAAAATTTCTGCTTCCGCTTTGTACCTTTGACGTGTGTTATCCGGTGCTGTGCAACGCAGCACCCCTCAGCGTGATCCTGGCTCGACAGGACCAATGGGGTCGTGTCAGCGCTGGTATCAGAGCTCGCTTGAGGTTTAACACAGTACAAAGGTCTTCTTTTTCAAAAATCCAGTGAGGAACGAGTTAGTAGCCCATATAAGGATGTTATTAGCATATAGAAAGTGGCATATTAACCTATTTGATTATGTCGGAAAATCGTGCATCTCGGGACGTTTATGTCCTGGGGGGTGCACGTAAGCGCTGTCCACCAGTGCGCACAAGCTGAAGGGTGGAGCCCCACGGGTGGCAGGTAACCCGACCCGCTTTAGTATCCTCTACGACTCTTCATGTCGTTTGGGGTATTCGAGCAACGTCTGTCCCTGGCGTGCGTGGTGCAACCTGCGATACCCCGTCACGTGGTCTGAAACGTGAACACGTAACTCAAGGCGTGGTTGGCTTGAGAACATCCGGGCGAGTGATGAAGGCCGGGTGTACGAACTGTATGGATTCCGGGCTCAGTGTGCAGCCGAGTCTGATGATTGTTTGAGTTTCTGCAGGTAGCCTGACCATGAAACGGTAGACGTGTAGCATCCGTGTGCGAGTGACGTTTAGTGCCACTGAAATAACGAAGCCGGCTAAGTCCGGTATAGGTTTTTCTTTGTGAGGACGTAGTACCGACATAATCTGGTGACACATTGACGTCACACCCAACTAAATAAACAACTTCATTGTAAAAACTGGAAGGTTTTAATCCAAAGTAGTAGAATTTGATGTAACTCCTTCCCTTGAACAAGATATTCAAAGTTAACAAGTTTTCAACTTATAGGTTGTTAAGGATAGAGCACTCTGTTTTTAGCTGAATCAAGGCTGAAATTAATCAGAGGTTAGAGGTTGAGTTCTTTCGAGGTTGGGGTCGTATTATACATTTCTGGAAAGCTTTGGAAGAGCTTTACAACTCTTCTGTTGAGGTACAGAGGTGTTTCATCCCTTAACCAATCGAAAAATGCAGTAGAGTTGAAACTGTCCAGAAAACAGGGCAGAGCAAAGACTCTCTGTAAACTCTCTGTAAATTAAGCATAACTTCCTGCTTAAAAATCCAAAAATAGAAAATGAGGTAGTTCTGGAAATCTTATGAGATGGGTTACAACTTTGTAACAGAAAGTTTTGTCAGATTAGGAACGGAATTAACTGGGATTCTTGGATCAAATCAGTACCTAAAGCAGGGAGGTGCTGTCTAATTTTCTCCAGAAAATTCTGTTAACTTTGACATCTCATAACTTTTGAACCAGGATAGATCTTAGGCCAAGCAGATACTTTCTGGACATCTATTGGAGTTAGCTTTAACTTTGATGTTGAGCTCCAGAACTGGTTTTGCATTTAACATGGCCTAAATCAGGTTGAAATGGAAACTGGTCAGGGCTGTCATGGGAACAGCAGATCAGCAGTCAAATTTATTTAAAATTTGAACTATGTTTCCAAGTTTTATGGGTTCAATGACATGTTTTATGTTATAACTCAGCAGTTTACTGTTTAAATAAATATTTGACATTTCTCAAATATATTTTTACAGATGACAGCAGATAAGCAACTGGAGAACGGGTGGGTGATGTCCCACTGTTCTCACTGTAACGGCTACCCGGAAGCATTGTGGCAAATGCTCCAATATTTCGGGTACAACCAGATGTCGCAATACTTCACCAAGGAAGAAGGCGAAGAGGGGAACAAGACGTGGACGATCCATGTCGAGGTTCCTGCAGGACCTACGCCACCCGGTTGGGTGCCATTCACCGTCACGGTGAGAGGAAGACAACCGGAAGGGGTGTGGCAAGTGGCAGCCCGTGACACTATGTCACGTTTCTGCCAACTACACGTGCAGGCTATGGAGGGCACTCCATACGCACTCGTTCCGGTGGAGGGACGAGCTCAGCATGTGTGGGAAGAGAGGTACCTGGAGGCAACGGACCCGAGTTGCCCAAGGTACAACCCCGCGGAGGCAAATCTCAGCCTCCAGATGAGGGCGGGAAACGCCGTGATGGACAGCCAAGCTGTTCATACGGAGCATCTCGCCACAAAGCTCAAGGAGAGCACAAGCCGTGGAGATCATTTTGAGATTGCTCACAGCGCACTCCGCAATATGCTCCTTCCGACGATCAAGCGACAGAATGAACAACACAATCAGTTGCGTCATCTGAAGAAGGCAAAGAAGAAGAGCCGTGTTGACATCGCGGCGTTGCAAGAGCTGGTGCAGACCCTAACCCAGCAGAATGAGGACCTTTCTCAAGAGCGGGACGACTCTATTGAGGAAGGACAAGGCTGGGAAGAGGACTACAACCAGGCTATGGACGAGGTGCATGCTTTGCAGGACCTCGTACCCCTGGTTTTAGGCGTACCGGTGGTCTTGGGTCTTCCAGCAATGGGAGAACCCGGAATGGGAGAAGAGGTGGTAGATCCCGAGCCACCAGCAGAGGTACCGGAGGAGGACGACCCACAGGAGGTCGAGTTCTACTCCGAGTAGGGAGTTACAGTTGCCATGTAGGGCAGCCAGGGTAGCGTGACCCAACTTTTGTAATCAGTGACATGTCGTTTAGACAGTAGCGTATGAATAGGTAGTGACGACATGAGCACAACTTCTCGGAGACTCGAGAATAATGTATCTTGTATAAAGTTTATGCTTTATCAATATATGTGAATGTTGTGCAAATTAATCATGTGTCACTTCAATACCTACTGTTGCTTATGGAATTTTAAGTAAGACATGTGCTAATTGCTGCTGTTTCGAATTACAGAATGACGCGTACTCGTGCCAACCCTGACGTTGGGAGTACCAGTCAAGGGGGAGAGACCTCCCAACCACCTCCCGAGGACTCCTCGGGACAACAACAGCAACAGCAGCAACAGTAACAGCAAACACCGCCACCGCCACTGCCAACGGTTACATTGGCCGACATCGTCGCGGCAATGGCGGGCTCGCATCAGCAACACACAGAGTTGCTGCAGACTCTTATTGCGAATACGTCTTGCCCAGAGAGACGTCAAGACCGTGAGGAGCGTCAACAGAGCTCCTACTCCGACTTCCTGGCAACTCATCCCCCGGTATTCTCAAGGGCGGATGAACCACTTGACGCGGACAATTGGCTCCGCGCCATAGAGATGAAGTTCGGGCTGCTCCAGCTCAGCGAGCAGCGCAAGACTCAGTTCGTGGTCCAGCAGCTCCAAGGATCCGCGAGCGCGTGGTGGGCCAACTTCTGTGCTTCACAGCCCACCGACCGAGTGATGACCTGGACGGAGTTCCGGACGGCCTTCAGGGCCTATCATATACCGCCAGGTCTAATGAAGAGGAAGACGCAGGAGTTCTTACACCTGCAACAAGGGAGCCGGAACGCGCTGGAATACTCCACGGCGTTTAACGATCTCGCGCTATATGCGTCGTATCATGCTGATACCGACGAGAAGCGGCGGGACCATTTTTACCAGGGGCTTAACCCGCTCCTGAAGGACAAGTTGGCGATGTTCAATCGCGGCAGCCTCAACGACATCATTGATGCTGCGATTGTTCAGGAGGACTCCACCAAGGAGTTGGCGGCGGCAGAGCGAAAGCGAAGCGCGCCGCAGAGCAGCGGAGAAGGAGGCGGTCCTTCTCAGAAGTTTCGGATGGTGAATCGCCCACCATCAGGTCCACGCTGGCAGCCACCACAGCGGTCGATGCCATTCCGCAGTCGGCCGTACTCTTCACTGGCATTCCGGCCGGCACTGCCAGTACCACCGCAACAACAACAGCAGCAGCGGACGATGCCGCGTGCGTTTGCACCTCAGCAACGCATGCCGGGCTTTCGTCCACCGAGCACTCCACCAGCAGCGGCCATATGTTACAAGTGTGGTCGTCCAGGGCACTTCGCGAGCAGTTGCCCAGAGAGGCAAGGCGGCGGAGTGGCACCACAATTTCCGGGGAGGAATCAACCCCGGAACCCTACTAATGCGCGGCGGGCAAACCCTAGGCTCGGCACCGTCCACCAGCTTGCCATTGAGGACGTGCCGGAGGGCGAGCCAATCCTTGCGGGTATGTTCCAACTCCACCAGCATCCCGCTATAGTACTATTTGATTCAGGCGCCACGCATAGTTTCATTAGCCAAGCTTTCATTGATAAATATAGCTTGCAAATACTACCCACCGATAGTCCTTATGTGATCTGTTCACCGGGTGGGAAAATTTCAGCAAGCATGATGGTCCCAAAAGCGCCATTGTGCTTAGAGGGTAGAGTTTACCCTACGTCTCTCATAATCTTAGTGGGACAAAAGGTCGATGTCATCTTAGGGATGTCGTGGTTAACCCGCCACGGCGCTGTTTTAGACACCGTCCTCCGAGTCGTGCACTTGAATTCAGAAGTGCACGAGTCTCACTCATTATTTCTGGATAGTCCAGAAATAAAACTTCCAAGTGTCTATCAAGCCACAACCATCAGAATGGAAGATATTCCGGTGGTCCGAGAGTTCCCTGATGTATTCCCGGACGATTTGCCGGGGATGCCACCCGATAGAGAGGTGGAGTTCAAGATTGAACTTGCACCGGGAACCATGCCAATATCCCGAAGGCTGTACAAGATGGCGCCCAAGGAGTTGGCTGAACTGAAGACTCAGCTCACGGACCTTCTGGAGAAGGGTTTTATTAGGCCGATCTCCTCGCCATGGGGTTGTTCGGCATTATTTGTCAAGAAGAAGGATGAGACGTTGCGGCTTTGCGTGGACTATCATCCATTAAATGCCGTAACCATCAATAACAAGTACCCGTTGCCACGGATCGACATGTTGTTTGATCAGTTGGTCAAAGCAAAGGTCTTTTCCAAAATGGATTTAAGATCCGGGTACCATCAGATTAAGATAAGGGCTGAGGACATTCCGAAGACGGCTTTCTCGATGAGGTACGGACTTTATGAGTACCTGGTCATGTCCTTTGGCCTCACCAATGCTCCAGCTCACTTCATGTACTTAATGAACTCGGTATTCATGCCGGAGCTGGACAAGTTTGTCGTGGTCTTCATCGACGACATTCTGGTGTATTCCAAGTCGGAGGAAGATCACAAGAAACATCTGCGTATAGTCTTGCAACGGCTGCGGGATCACAAGTTATACGCAAAATTCAGCAAATGCGAGTTCTGGATATCGCAAGTGCCTTTCCTCGGGCATATCATCTCAGTGGAGGATATCGCTGTGGACCCGAGCAAGATCACTCAAGTGCTGAATTGGAAATCCTCGAGAACTGTTCACGAGGTACGGAGTTTCCTCGGACTCACGGGATATTATCGGCGGTTCATCCCGAACTTCTCGAAGATTGCCAAGCCAATGACAGAGCTGCTGAAGAAGGCTACCGAGTATGTTTGGAGTCCAACATGTGAAGCAGCATTCAAGGCTTTAGTCAAGCACCTGACATCAGCACCGGTTTTGGCGCAGCCAGACACAACAAAACCGTTCGATGTGTACTGCGATGCATCCGGCATTGGGCTCGGATGTGTGCTGATGCAAGACCGAAGAGTGGTCGCGTATGGATCACGGCAGCATAGAAACCATGAGCAAAATTATCCAACTCACGACTTGGAGCTCGCTGCTGTGGTACTTGCACTGAAGATGTGGAGGCACTACCTACTCAGTAACCTCGTACATTTATATACCGACCACAAAAGCCTCAAGTACATATTCACTCAGAAGGAGCTGAACATGAGGCAACGAAGATGGTTAGAACTGATAAAGGATTACGAGATAGAGATCCATTATCATCCGGGCAAGGCAAACGTAGTGGCAGATGCGCTGAGCCGCAAGTCACACGTCAATACTCTGACCATCACACCGTTGGAAGAGAGCGAGCCACCACTACATGTGATTCCACACGGAGCTCTCTACAACCTAGCTTTAATCCCCACCATCCGTGAAGAGATAGCGGATGCTCAGAAACATGACAAGGGCATGTCGCATTTACGGAGACGTGTAGACAGTGGGGAGCTGAAATGTTTCCGGAAGGACGGAGACGGCGTCCTATGGTTCAAGGACCGTATCGTCGTACACCGAAACCCGGAGTTACGGAAGAAAATCTTTGATGAGGCTCACTTATCAAAGTTTTCTATTCACCCCGGCAGCAACAAAATGTATCAAGAACTTAGAAGCAAGTTTTGGTGGACACGGATGAAGCGTGAGACTGCAAAATACGTGTCCGAGTGTGATACATGTCGAAGGGTGAAGGCAGACCACATGCGGAAACCAGGACTGTTGCAACCACTGGGCATTCCTGCCTGGAAGTGGGAGGATATGAGCATGGACTTCATCGTCGGTTTACCCACCACCTTGCAGAAACATGATTCGGTGTGGGTGATCATCGATCGGCTCACCAAAGTTGCCCATTTCATCCCGGTCAACACCAACTACAACGCCAAGAAGTACGCTGAACTGTACATCTCACGGATCCTATGCTTGTACGGCGTACCCCGTACTATCATTTCGGATCGGGGCACTTTATTTGTGTCCCGTTTTTGGGAGCAGCTGCACGCTGCCTTGGGGACGAAGCTGATCCGTAGTTCAGCCTACCACCCGCAGACGGATGGACAAACCGAGCGGGTAAATCAGATTCTAGAAGACATGCTACGAGCTTGCGCTATCAACCACGGCAAGAATTGGGATGATCACTTGCCGTTAGCTGAGTTCTTGTACTACAATGGGTACCAAGCCAGCATCAAGATGGCGCCCTACGAGGCGCTATATGGTAGGAAATGCCGCACACCTTTGAACTGGTGTGAGTCTGGCGAAAGGGTTACCTTCGGGATTGACCTCGTCAACAACGCGGAAGAAAAGGTTCGACTAATTCAAGCGAACCTAAAAGCCGCTCAATCCCATCAGAAACAGTATGCGGAACGGAGAAGGCGCCCATTACAATTCGAAGTTGGAGATCACGTATACCTACGGGTGTCTCCAATGAAGGGCGTAAACAGATTTGGGGTGAGAGGAAAGTTGGCACCCTGATTCATCGGTCCATTTCAGATTACCGAGAGATGTGGATCAGTGGCATACCGGCTGAAGTTACCAGAAGCACTTTCCGGTGTGCACAACGTCTTTCACGTTTCCCAGCTGAGGAAGTGTCTCAAGCTATCAACTACCATTCAGCTGGAAGACATTGAAGAACTGCAACCGGATCTCACCTATCGGGAGGAACCGGTGCAGATTATTGATGAAAAGGCCCGAACCACACGCAACCGTACGTTGTGGTTCTACAAGGTTCTATGGAGTAATCACTCCATGGACGAAGCGACATGGGAGAGCGAAGAATTCCTTCGCACTAACTACCCCAACTTTTTCACGTCGCATATCCGGTAATTTTCCACCGTCCTCTCTCTCATTTTCACCTTATAATCTCGGGACGAGATTCTTTTAAGGGGGGAGGAATGTAAGGGCCTCAGTTGTTGACACACATTTGCAGTGTTCATCACCACATCACACACCTCATTTGAGGAAGAATGATGAACACAAATGAAAAGCAAGTAACAATTATCAACATGCTCATTAGAGAACAAACTCACACATTGCAAAAGTGGTATTTCCCACATGTGATATAGATGGGCTGGACATATGAAAACTCCTACACTTTACTAAGGATGTCCATGCCAAGTTTCACCCAAATTCAAAACCTTTTTGAGGTCATTTTGGGTATAGTTAGGAAGAGGGCAGTTTGAAACCATATTCAAATTCAAACTGTTTTTATCCCATGAATTTAAAAGTGGGAGGCATATTCTTACTCAGCACATTTTTGTGAGCTCACACACCAATTTTCACTCCATTTGGAGTTGATCTTGACATGAGCTAAGTGGGAGAAATTCAAACTTTATTTGAATTTCAAACTGAACTTGTGCTGAAATTCATTCAAACCAAACCTCATTTGAACTTTGATCAATTCAAATGGCTCATGGGTGAATAATTTGAATTGCCAAGGGTAGTATGGGGTTCACTGTTTACAACAGTGATTAGGAGTAAATTTCAGAGGTTAAAACTGGAAGTGGGACCCACATGTCAGCCACTGCTCAGATCAAACCGACTGAGACTTTTTCACTCGGGTCGCCTAGCCGCAGCAGTGATCACCACCGAGGGCAGCCGCCGCGCCAGCAGCTGCTTGCCCAAGCGCGGACGTGAGGCGGTGCAGAGCCTTCTTAAGGCGCCTGCCCCCCTCCTCGGCCGAGGCACCGCCGTTCTTCCCCGCAAGAACTCAGCGCCGGCCGAAAACTTCCGCAGCTCGGACTCGATCGGAGAACGCCGATCGCAGCTCCCTCCATCCACTCCAGAGCCCCAGCAAGGTACTAGAGACCTTCCTCCATCCTCCCCGTTGCTAGAATTCGGTTGAAACCGATTGATATCGGCTGTGCCGAAAGATCAAATTCGGGACTTGGAACCGCCGCACCTCGGGCTCTCGTGGACAGCCCAACCAGGGCGTTGTCACGCCCGAGCCAAGGCACCCTTGGACGCGCTGGTGACCGGTGCTGCTCATACCCGAGCCACAGCTCGAGTGGTTGCTCACCGGCGGCAAATTTCCAGTTTTCCCCTTTCTGTGTGCAGAACGACCTTCGGGTACAATTCTGTTTAATTCGTGCTCTAGAAAGGATTAGAGGGCCTCAAGCCACTCGCACACGAGCTAGACACGGTAATGCACAAGTTGCCTTCACAACTCTGCGCCGGAGAACCTCTGTACCCGGCGTAATTTGAGGTCTACCAATGGCGGAATGAACGGGCGGCATCGGGCGCACGGTGAGGACCTATTTTGGGCCTTCCCCGAGCTGCCTCGAGCTCATGTCGACCTTCTCTGAGGTCCACTGATGCTCCCCGACCGATTTCCCAAGTAGCTGAGGTGCTAGAGGGGTCAGCCGACATGGTCGAAGTTGTTCCGAGGTGGCGGCTCGTCGCCGACCCTGCTCCGGTCATTGTCATGAGCAGCTGACCCTAGAATCCTGTTCCTCGAGTAAAAGTAGGCAGGGGCGGCCAGAATCGAGAAGTTTGGAGCTGTACAGCAGCCGGCGGCGAGCTCTCCGGCGAGGTCCCTCGGCGGCGGAGCGCGGGCGTCGCGAGGTTGAAGAAGGGGGTGGACCCCAGCTGTCAGCGGGAGATATTTTGAATCGGGATCCGGCTGCTGCCGGGATCGGGTGTGCTGGCGCGCAAAATCCTTGTGGACCGCAGTGTGCTGTCGCCTCAGCGTGCGACGCGTGTCCCCGGGGCCCACGCGCGAGTTTAAACTTTTCCCCGATTTTCAGATTTCCTTCAAACTTCAAATCCTCATAACTTTGGCTAGAAAGCTCCAAATTGAGTGAACCAAATTTTGCTGGATTCAGCTCTCCGAGTACTTTCCAGCAAATCAAGTTTCACTTCATGAAAACCCTTAATTCTCCAGAATTAATTCCTCAAAGTTTAAACTGTTAGGAATTTTAACTGGAGAATCCTTTGGACGAAAATCCTGAAATTTTGCTGGGATGTTCATCAAAATATCCCTGAACAATCATAAAAATTTCAGATCCATTTGAGCTCATCTGATCCACCTAATGGTGTGATTAGTGAAACTGTTCCAGAGAAAATAGAAAATGTTCAGAAACATTTTCAGAATTTTCTCTGAAATTGTTTAGCTCATAACATTAGCTAGGAATCTTCAAATTAAGTGAGACCAACTCCAGTAGAACCCTCTGAAAATCTAGTTTTCAGAAAGTCATAGTTTGCTTCATGAAAATTCCTAGAACACCCTAAGAGTTCCAATTAAGGTCAAGGACATAATTAATTGTGGAGGACTCAAATGAGCTTTGCTGCAACTAAAACTTGACCAAGTCTCTGTTTAGGTTGTAACCAAGCCATAGTAAAAGTTTCACAGTCATTAGGTCTGTCTAGCAAGGGTTATAGACTTCACAACTTCAAAGTTAATATAAATGCATTTAAATTGATACATATATTGCTCTTATCATGTAGTCGCTAAGGTCGAGGAGGAACCCGAAGTCCTAGACTTCGTTACTCCGGAGGAACAGCTAGCCTACGACCAAGAGCAGCAAGGCAAGCTCCGGTTTGCATTAACCTTTTTACAAATGTTTATTGTTTTGAGCACATCTTTGAATATTGTGGTGATTCTTTGCATTAGAGTCTTGATTGGAAACCCAATTGCATAGCCAAGGAAACCATGGGTTGGGGTTAGGATTGAAAACCTCGTTAGCCACTGCATTGATAAGATAGAGTAGGATTCGGTACAAGTCGAGTAGTTGGAACTACTCGCGAGCATAGGCTAGAGGTACTCGACTCGGGTAGTGATAGCACATGAAACACATGGCAAGAAAATGAGACCAAGCGGAGGATAATGGCAGCAGGACTTTGGGGCCTGTGTGCTGTAGCTCCACTTGTGTCGATTGAGGACCGAGCCGTGTGCGGGCCTGTTGAACAAGCTAGAACAGTACCGAAGACCTACCGGCTATATGGGAACCGGGAAACTGATGTAACTCGGGTAGCTGGGTGTTGAGGCATAGCTGGTCGTTCAGAGGGTAGGTTGAGAGCTCGAGGTGTAAATCGGCTGGCGGCACTGAGATGCGCGTGCAGAGACCTCTTGCTCGGGACGATTGGACCGGTTCAACATTTGGCTAACAGGTGAAAGGTAGTCGCGTACGACGTCCGTGATGGTTGTTGTAGGCAACATCGAGTACGGGCGTACGTGACGGGTTGTTCGGGTAACCCTGCAGGTGTAAATCGATTATAATCGCCGTCCCTCGCGGTCAGTGAGTACCACTTGTTCACTGTACCGTGACGTAGGAAGAACAGGCTAGTCACATGTTAAAATATTGCTGATTGAAAGATGGACATTGATTGTTAATGATATGCTGTAGCTTAGAGCTAACTAAAGTTCTTTTCAACTTTGGGCAAAGTACATGAGAGAAATGCGTTTCTTGTTTGATTGCGGCTCTCTCATGTGCCTTAGCGTAAGGTTCTCCACAACCTGCTGCTAAAACTGGAAAGTAAGGTTCTACTAATTAGGCGAGTCCTTGAAACTGATTTTTACCTCATGTAGAAGTTCCATGTTTAGGTGAGACGGGTCAGACTTGCTGAGCCTTCGTGCTCACTGCTTGTGTTTGAAACTTTTGCAGGGTTCTATGAGGAAGGGACTCCCGAAGAGGAGACGGAACCCAAGGAGGGGAACCCCGTCGAGTGGGAGTCGTGCACGCCGCAGAGTTAGTGTGCGTGTGTGCTAGCAAGGACACGTTCGAGGGCTGAACGTGCACTTGATGCTTAGTCTACGCCCCCGAGTGTAGACTGAACTTATTTTGATGTAAACATGTTCATAAACCTTTTTATGTAATAAAATTTCTGCTTCCGCTTTGTACCTTTGACGTGTGTTATCCGGTGCTGTGCAACGCAGCACCCCTCAGCGTGATCCTGGCTCGACAGGACCAATGGGGTCGTGTCACGTTTCATGGGTGAAACTTGTTTTGCTGGAAAGTACTCAGAAAGATAAATCCAAAAAAATTCGGTTCACTCGATTTGGACAATCCTAGCCAAAGTTATGGGCTTCTAAAGTTTGGAAAATCTCTGAAAAAAGAAAAACCTGCCACACACACTGCCAGTGGGGCCCCCTCGGTCAGGGTCCTCTTCAACCTCGTGCCGAGGGCGACCGCGCACCGTACAGGGATATGGAGTGCACCGTTGTTCGTGCAGGAGTGCTCATTTTCGACAAAATATTGCCCTACACGATCCTCAATGCCTAGCCTAGCAGCCGGGCAAGTTTGTGCGCTATGAAAATGCCAGGAAACAGGTCAGCACTGGCGGCGCGGCGCTGACGGTGGACACCATGTCCCTGGCCTTTCCCGATGATCTTAGCGGCCGTAAAGCACCACTAGGGTCCATGGAAGGTGATGGTGCACTCAAACCTCGCTGCAAACGACCGGAAGTAGGAGCTCGACGGTGACCCAAGCTCTTTTTACCGGTGGGGCGAAATTCCGGCGCACAGCTTATAGGATGGATGGTTCTTCGTGGTTTTGGGCCAGGGTGATCATGAGGAGTCCTAGATGCTATGGCTAGACCAGACTTGGAGTTGATCAACCATGCGAGATGAATTTCCCGTTTCGGATTGCCTCTGTTCTATACAGTGATCAGCGGAAAACTTAAAATTCCGGCTAGCCGGCGCTACGAGGGAGCTAGGGGGTCCGGGAGAAGCAACTAGACTTCATGGCTAACCTCTGGGTGCAGTTGGTCGTGCCGGAGGAGCTCGGAGCTGTCTGGGCGACGGTGATTAGTTGGAGGCGCGGCGGTGTTGAACAGGGGAAGAAGAAGGAGCTTGGTGTAGCTCGAGGAACACCGGTCACGAGCTGCTGAGAGATGGAGAACGTCGAGTGAAGATTGGCGCAGCCTCTGAGCTGCTCAGCCAAGTGTGAAAACCACCAGAGCAGGGTGATCACCAAGGGAGGCAGAGGCACGGCCGTGCAGCTGTTCTTCGGTCGAGCGGTGTGAGCAGGGAGTGAAAGGATCGGTGAAATGGTCCGGGACACGTCTGAGGGTGAGGCTGAGGAGACATGGAAGCAGCTCGGTGGCCAGAGGAGGCAGGCAGCTGCTGGCCGAGATGTGCTCGCCGTGGCGTTCGGATGTGAGCGCGCAAGAAACTAAGCAATTGTGCGGAGTCTGGCTGACGGGGGGGTCCCAGCACCACCTTTTTGTCCTCAAAAATTCAATTTTCCACTGCTCCAAATTTTTTGTGACCTCACTGTCCTTGGAAATTTGATCAAACCACAATTTGGCCATTTGAATTTGAAAAATTCAAAGTGTGAAATGGTTTGGATGAATTTGCAGCAAATGTGAAGCTGAAATTCAAATTTGGTTTGAATTTACTCTATGTATCTCATGCCAAGATCAATCCCAAATGGGATGAAAATTGGTGTGTGAGCTCATAAAAATGTGCCGAGTTTGAATATGAATCCCTCTTTTGATTTCATGTGATGGAGGTAGTTTGAATTTGAATTTAAGTTCAAACTAGCCCTTTTAATGATTGTATCCAAAAGTAACTCAAAGAGGTTTGGATTTGCATGAAATTTGGTATGAGCATTCCTATGAAAGTTTAGGAGGTATTCGTGAGCTCAGCCTCTAAAGAGTTCCTGTGGGAAATGCCACTTTTGGATTTGGTGAGTTCATCTCTTAACAACTCTATTGACGGTGGTTACATGCTCTTCAAACGTGTTCAGGTGTTATCCACAATTGAGCTGTGGTGTGTGTGATGAAGAACACTTTTAGCAATTGAAAAACTTGTGCCCTTATACGTTTTGGCCCCGGAAAGCCGGGAACAGAGATCCGTGAGCTCCGTGTCCCGGTCACTGAGCACCTTCTCCACCTCAGCCAGGAGACCCTTTTGTCTCTGAAAGAACAAAGCAAAGGTAAGTACGAAGACACCGGGAGAGGCAACGAGAGCAAAGAGAAGGATTTCCAGAGAGCTGTCGATCCGCCGGAACCACGTCATCTAGATCAACTCGGGCCTCTTTGGCGTTGGACTCCGCAGCCGCCCGTGCGTGGGCCGCTTCATCCAAAGCGGTCTGGGCTGCGTCGCCAAGCCCCGGCGATCTTGGCGTCAGCCGCTGCCGCTAGGGCAACCGCGGCCGTCCTCTCCTCAGAAGCCTGGGTGGCCTTCTCACAGGCGTGAGCAAGATCCACCTGCGCCGCCGCCAAAACTGACTCCGGCTCTGTCCGGCAAATCTTGCCCTCTCGGGCGAGGCGCGACATTTCGGCGGCTCATTGGATCAATCCCTGCAAAGAGAATATGAAGTTCAAAGTCGAAATAAGATTGCCCGAGCCGATGAGGCAAGAGCAGAACTGAGATCCTCACCTAGCCGCCAAGAGCGGCTCTTGGAAGCCGGTCGAGTGCCTTTCCCACACACTCATAATCAGTCATAAGGCTCGCTCAAGCAGCAGCAAGCTCGGCGTAGGAGTCTTAACGTCGAGTGCCGGACATCCCCTTTCTTCGGAGGTGGCTCTGGGTGTGCCATGTGTCAATTCCGGACCTCCCTCTCTTTGGAGGTGACCTCCGTGAGTGCCACGTGTCCCGTGTAACTAAACCTTTCTCTACGCAGCGACTAGCTCCGCAGCCGACACGTGTCCTGTGGGACTGGCCTCGCTTCTCCGCAGAGGCTAGCTCCGGGGGTAACACGTGTCCCACGGGGGTCAGACCTCTCTTCCTTTTGCGGGGATGAGCCCCGAGCCTGCCACGTAGTAAATTTAGTGGCGGACCTCTCCCCATTTGCGGGGATGAGCTCTGGACACGCCACGTGGCCCGCGGAAAATGTCTACGGCGCTCTAGGCGAACTGGAATTGGCTCCTTTTGGCTATCTTTTGATTCTTCTCTGTTTCAATCTTATAAAAATGTTTATGAAACATGAATATTTACAGAAATCGAAAATGAGGGTGTCACAAATCTACCCCCCTTGAATTTAATCTCACCCTCGAGATTCGATAGTAGAAAATAAATTAGGGAATTCTGTCTTGAGGTCTTCTTCCCGTTCCCATGTAGCTTCTGTTTCCATGTGATGGCTCCATTGTACTTTGCACCATCGGATCACTTTGTTCCTCGTGACCCTTTCTTTCATGTCCAAAAGTCGGATAGGGTGTTCTGCATAGGTTAGATCCTCCAGAAGTTCGAGATCTTCCATTGGTACTTGCTCTTCTGGCACTCTTAAGCACTTCTTGAGCTGAGATACATGAAACACGTCATGTACATCGAAGAGGTGCGTTGGGAGCTCTAGTTGATAGGCTACTTCTCCTCGCTTGTCTAAAATCTTAAATGGTCCGATATAGCGAGGTGCTAGCTTGCCTTTGATGTTGAAACATCGTTGTCCATGGATAGGTGATACCTTGAGGTATACATAGTCTCCGACTTCGAAAGTCAACTTTCTTCGTCTATTGTTCGCATAGCTTTTCTGTCATGACTGAGCAGCCTTCAAGTTCTCCCGTATCGTTTGGACTTGCTTTTCAGCTTCTTGTAGCACTTGGGGTCCACACACTTGGTTTTCTCCGGCCTCATTCCAAAACAACAGCGTTCTACACCGTCTGCCATATAATGCTTCGAAAGGTGACATCTTCAAGCTGGCTTGATAGCTGTTGTTGTAGGAGAATTCCGCGTATGGCAAGCTCCTATCCCAACTACGTCCATATTTCAAGGCACAGGCTCTCAACATGTCCTCCAAAATTTGGTTTGTCCTTTCCGTTTGCCCGTTGGTCTGCGGGTGGTAAGCGGAGCTAAAATCCAGTCGTGTACCCATAGCTTTCTGCAGCTTCCTCAAAAATCTAGAGGTAAACTGAGAACACCGATCTGAGACTATCCTCCTCGGGACTCCTTGACGGCACACGATTTTCTACATGTATAACTCGGCTAATTTTGCAACATTGTACTTGGTCCTTACAGGGAGAAAATGGGCTGTTTTCGTCAATCCGTCCACGATAACCCAGATGGAGTCGTAACCTGACTGAGTACATGGCAACCCGACGATGAAATCCATACTGATGTCTTCCCACTTCCACTCGGGTACCTTCAAGGGTTGCAACAATCCAGCGGGTTTTTGATGTTCGGCCTTCATCCGTTGGCATGTGTCGCATAGGGCAACATATTCGGCTATGTCCCCCTTCATACCATCCCACCAATAACAAGTCTTCAGGTCCTTGTACATCTTGGTACTTCCTGGATGTATGGAATAAGGTGAATCATGTGCCTCTTTTAATATCATGTCGCGGATGTGCTTCACGTTAGGCACACAAATCCTTTTTCCTAGCCAAAGCGTACCCTACTCATCTTCCTTGAAATCCTTCTCTATTCCTTGTCGGATCCTTTCCTTGATCTCCTTAATCTCCTCATCCGTTGCTTGGCCATCTCTTATCTCTTGCTCCAATGAAGAGTGGAGTTCCATCACTTCCATCTTGTTCAAGAATCCGAGGTGTAACCGTTCGAACTCCTTGCGTAGTTCAGGTGGTAGCTCCCGAACCGTGAGTTGGTGACATGCTCCCTTCCGGCTCAATGCATCAGCTACTACATTGGCCCTTCTAGGGTGGTAGTTGATTCCAACATCGTAATCCTTGATGAGTTCCAACCATCGACGTTGCCTCAAATTCAAGTCCGTTTGTGTGAATATGTACTTGAGGCTTTTATGATCCGTATAGATCTCACATCGATGACCAAGGATATAATCTCCCCAAATCTTCAATGCATGCACTACTGCTGCTAGCTCCAAGTCATGTGTAGGATAATTAATTTCGTGCTTCTTTAATTGTCGTGAGGCATAGGCTAGCACTTGTCCTTCTTGCATGAGCACACATCTGAGCCCTTGTCTTGATGCGTCACAATATATGTCAAAGCTCTTGCTTACGTCCGACAATACCAAAACTGGCGCTCTGGTTAGCCTTTTCTTGAGTTCCTCAAAGCTCTCTTGGCACACTGATATCCACTGGAACGCTTTTCCCTTCGTTAGCAACTCCGTCATAGGTTTTGCTATCTTAGAGAAGTCCTTGATGAAGTGTCGGTAGTATCCAGCCATCCCAAGAAAACTCCGAATATCTCTCACGTTTTGCGGTTGGTTCCACTTCAGAACATCTCCCACTTTTCCGGGATCAACCGATATTCCTTCCTCGGAGATAATGTGGCCTAGGAACGATATCTCCTGTAGACAAAATTGACACTTGTTAAGCTTGGAATACAATTGATGCTCGTGCATTTTCTGCAAGGTCAATCTCAAATGTTCTTCATGGTCCTCCTCACTTTTTGAATACACCATAATGTCGTCGATGAAAACCACGACGAACTTATCCAAGTACTCCATGAAAACCTTGTTCATAAGGTACATGAAGTATGCGGGTGCATTTGTTAACCCAAAAGACATGATGGTATATTCATACGAACCATACCGTGTTCGAAAGGAAGTCTTGGGTATATCAGAGGGCTTAATCTTCAGCTGGAAGTATCCCGACCGAAGATCAATCTTGGAGAACACTCGGGCTCCTTTCATTTGGTCGAATAGGTCTTCTATACAGGGCAGAGGGTATTTGTTCTTGATTGTCACCTCATTGAGAGACATATAGTCCACACACATCTTTTGGGTCCCATCCTTCTTGTCTACGAAGAGCACCGGGGCTCCCCATGGTGACGAGTTTGGACGTATAAAACCCTTCTCCAACTGCTCCTGAATTTGCTTCTTGAGTTGCACTAGTTCATTGGTGGGCATCCTATAGGGTCTCTTTGCTATGGGTGCAGTTCTGGGTACCAAATCAATGGCAAACTCAATGTCCCGGTCAGGTGGCATACCTGGAAGCTCTTCCAGAAACACGTCCGAGAATTCTTGAACCACTGGAATGCTGTCCAATGTTGCTCCTTCGACGTGGTTCAAACTTGCCTTCTTGGTTGTTTGTTGGGCTCACTCAAACTCGAAACGAATACCGTGCTCGTTTGTGATCTGCACGCTCCTTTCAGCACATTGGATTACTCCGTTGTGCTTGCTTAACCAATCCATCCCGAGTATTATGTCAAGCCCTTGGGAATCCAAGACAATGAGGTTGGCAAGGAAGTCTACCCCCCTTATTTTAAGGCTTACTTTCGGACATACTATATTAGTCCTCATCTCTCCACCGGGAGAATTAACCAACATAGTACAATTTAAGTGTGATATGGGTAGATTATGCTTGGCAGCATACTTGGATGATATGAAGGAATGTGATGCTCCAGAATCAAATAAAATTGTGGCTAGGTTGGAGTTGGCAAGGAACATACCAATTACGACGTCCTCAACCTGTTGTGCTTCCTCAGCAGAGACATGGTTCACGTTGCCGCGAGCATAGTTCTGCTGTCCACGGTTTCCTTGATTGTCCCCTCCGTTCGGCCGTGGGTTCTGCTTGGGCACGTTGCCTTGCTGTCCAGGACCTCTCCTCGGGCACTGGCTCGCGAAGTGTCATGTTTCGTCGCATGCAAAGCATGCCCTGTTGCCCACGGCAGCAGGTATGTTGGGGCGGGGGTTTTGAACAGGAGCGCCCATGTTGGGTCGGGGCACATGATGCAAAGGCACACGAGGTGTTTGTGCAACGGGTCGTTGCTGTGGTGGCTGATTAGGGCGGTATGCAGGAGCGGTCGATTCATACTGCGGTGCAGATGGGGGCATGTACCGAGGTCGTACATTGCTCCCTTGTGGCTGGTATGGCATCTTCCTCTTGCCCTCTCGCTCGATCTCTTGGATCTTGCTTTCAACCACTATAGCCTTGTCAACCAGCTTCTGGAAGCTTGCGTAGTCATTGTTGAGGAGCTGAACCTGAATCTCATTGTTCAACCCTCTTATGAACAGGTACTGCTTCCGTTGGTCTGAGTTGACATCTTCGGGGGCGTACCGGGACAGTTGCGTGAACTTGTTGAGATACTCATTCACGCTTTTCTGTCCTTGGCAGGGACCTTCAAACTCCTGTCTCTTGAGCATCATTACACTAGCAGGGATGTAATGAGAGCGGAAACTCTCCTTGAACTCACTCCAAGTGATCGTCTCCGAGTCGACATGAGCGTTGCACAGGGCATCCCACCAGTCAGCGGCAGCTCCCATGAGTTGGTGCGAAGCAAAGAGAACCTTCTCTCGGTCATTGCACTGAACTATGGCAAGCTTCTTCTCCATGGATTTCAACCAGTCGTCGGCCTCCATGGGGTCGTTAGCTTGAGCAAAGGTGGGGGGTCGAGTCCTCATGAACTCTCCCAGTCTGTTATGAGCCGGCGGTGGTGGCGGTGGTGGTGGCGGTGGTGCCGGAATGGGGTTGTTGTTGTTGGCCTACAACTGACCCAAAGTTTGGATCATGGTTTGCATAAGTTGATTCTGCATGGCCATCAACCGTTCCAGGTTGTTCTCACCAGCTCCAGGGTTAGTAGGAACTTCATCGTGGCCATCCTCTTGGTTGCCACGGACGTTCCCTCCTTGGCGGCCGGCGTTTCCTCTCACCATCTGTGAGAGAGAACGAAATAGAATAGAGGTTAGATGGTTAGATGGATCCCCCTAACTATATGCATCAAGGTGGATTGGACTATATATATTAGCCCATATGAGGATGTGAACAAGTGCCGAGGCATCTCACACCTCTTTCTACTTATGTGTGGATATGGACAACGCTTGAGACGTCCCACAACTCACACTAAGCACACAATCACAACAATCATCACAAGGGCTCACACAACTCCTATTCAAGGCTTATTCAATGGGGGTCCTATATGGCTTAGGGTGATGCCAATCTGTGATCCAACTATGGCTTCCCCTAGGCTTGTATCCTATGTCAAGGTAGTTCTAATGCCAATCTATGCATCCTAGGCTTGCATCCTATGGTTAGCGTGGCTTCTAATACCAAGGTGTTACTAGGGTGCGTCCTACAGTCAATGTGGCTCAACTACCAATCTGTGATCATTCTAGGCTTGTGACCTACAATCAACCGTGGTAGCTTGGTACCAATCCGTGGATGGCACCAACCCGTGACTAGGCATGGCGGCTCTAATATCAATCTGTGACCTATCTAGGTTGTGTGATCTACGATCAACCCATGGCAGGTTGATACCAATCTGTGTCTGATACCAACTTGTGACTTCTATCTAAGCGTGTAACCTACCGTCAACCCGTGGCTCTGATACCAATCTGTGACGACCTCAATTTCGTAGGAAAACCACAGAACCAAGAACTGATGCATACGTGTGCCCAGGATGTTCATCACACATATACACATCATCCACAAACTGAATTTCAGAATATATATAACCACGAATAACAGAGTTTATTACAAGGTTTCATGAGTCTTGGACTCAGCTTGGCAGCAGATGTCTAATCTTACAGCGGAAGTCTTATTTCTATGCAGCGGAAGTCTTCTAACTAGTGAGGAAGCAATCTAAGCAGCAGCGGCGGCTCCATCTCTACTCCATCCCCACAGGCAAGGTTGAGGAGAGATTGCACGCTTAATGCTCCACTTGGTCTTCATAGTAATCTTCTCCTGTTTCTGATGATGAAATATAATGCAAGTTTGAGTACAATGATGTACTCAGCAAGTGCGGGAAAATATGATATGTAGCTCACAACAAAGTAGGTATAAAAAGGCTCATTGCAGAAAACAAAGTTATTTATCAAAACCATGATAAAACAGCAACTTAACTTTAAGTGAACGTAATCCCAACATGTATTAAAATACCAACATACCCCCATTATGTTCATCACTTTCCATGTCCCAACCAGCACATTAATCAACTTCATTCTTGCTCACGAATACCTTCTCGTATTCGCTACCGTCTCATGAATACCATCTCGTATTCGCTACCATTTCATCTCATAAACAATTCCGTCTCACACCGAGACCAATCTCGTTGCCATGACTCAACAGTCATGCAACCAAATCTTATCACCCGGACTCAACAGTCCCGAAAGCCAAACCATAACCAAAACCATAACCAATAACCATCCCAACTAATCATGGAAGTTGGCCAGGCGCTCGTGACCATAAGCTCAGCTATCATGATAGTTTTAGACTCTGCAGAGTTTGTACCACTTTACCCACAAGTTTGTGATTTCGTCACCCGTCGGCGACTGCAGAATGTGACACCCTCACCTCGGATGTCAGCATATGTTCATATTTTATGAAGAAGAAAAACATTTTAAGAAGAGTAGAAACAGTGACAGGTACCAAAAGGATAGCCAATAAAGCTCTCCGAGAGCACCGAAGGCAATTTCCACGGCCAGCAGACCACGTGGCATGTTCGGAGCTCATCCCCGAGAAATTGGGAGAGGTCCGCCGCTAAACTAGCTACGTGGCAGGCTCGGGGGTCACCTCCGCAATTGGAAAGAGGTCCAACCCCGTGGGACACGTGCTACCGCGGAGCTAGCCGCTGCGGAAGAAGCAAAGGCATTTTTTATAGGACACGTGTCATCCTCGGAGCTAGTCCTCGCGGAAATCAGAGGACCATTCGCGGGGGATACGTGTCAATTCCGGAGCTCATCTCAGAGAAGTCCGGATCTATCGAAAACGTGTCGCCACCGGAGCTTATCACCGGAAGGTCCGTCGCAGCTAAACACGTGTCGACCGCGGGGCATGTCCCTGAGGAAAGAAGAAGAGGAAGACCGGCGCCAACACGTGGCGTGCGTAGAGCTCACCTCCGAAGAAGGGGGAGGTCTCGCCGAGACACGCGGCACAACCGGAGCTCGTCTCTGTGGGAGAAGAGATACCAGGCTCCGAAGGACACGTGGAGCTTCCAGAGCTCTTCACCACGGAAGTAACGAGTCTGGAGCGGTTTTTACGCGTAAAGATACCAGTACGCAACGGAAACCAATCTAAACTCCACGATGTTACCGAAGGTAAGACGTCAGGATCTAACAAAGATCTGAATGAGACTCTTATTCGGGATCCAATCAGATTAAGACTCTTCTCTTCCCGATTATAAATAGAACCCAAAACCTCTGGCTGAAATCACGAACTTCTCTTTCAACTCCTGAGCCGACGACTTAGAGCCCTAGCCCTAACTCGCCGAGCAAAACATTGCTGAAAGCACAACAAGGGAGATCATCGGAGGAGAACCAAGCGGTCTAAGGATGACCCCGAAGACAAGAAGAGCATGAGGTAGGACTTCGATACCACCTTACGACATCATTGTGCTCATCTTTGCATCTGTTCTTCGATTCCTTTCGAACAGAAGCCTTTTCGTGTGCAGAACACTCGATGATCAGTTTGATCTAAAGACAAGATCATCGCCACTTTCACCTTTAATCCAAACACCTCTGACCATGCAAGCCATGCAAGCATACGTACAGATCAATCTAATAAAACTAATCGTAGGATAGCATGCATGTGCATCATCGCATCTAGTTTAGGGTTTGTGCATGATATTGATTGCTGTGAATTTGTATGCACGTGAATCCTACATAGCAGGACAAACTCAGGAAGCTGTCTACGACGAGCTGCAGCAACAAGGTTTTGAGAATCAAGAACAACCGGAACCGCAAGAACAAGGCAAGTGCTCCTTGACCATGTTGATCCTATGTTTTGGGTAAAACTGTTTTGTTTTGCGAAAAGGTGTGTGTGCTGAGTCAAAACATGATGGGAAACCCTTTTATAGGAGTTTACTAGTTTTGATTAAACCATCCTTGTCGTCTGGGAAGTTTATGAGTCGGGTATGGTTTTTGCTTTATGCTTCGCTGAGTCTCTGGGATCGGGAAGCGAGATAGATGTGTCTAGCTAACTGCACTTGTACTGATAATAAGTAACTGATGACGTTAATGAACATGGATCGGGGGGAGATCTAGGCAAGCCTGGGTTTGTGAATGAGGTAGCATGAGATGGTGGTTTTACTTGCCGTAGATCTAAGGACCGGTTCATGCATGCACATGCCAGGTATGGGTGCGGCTTAGCTGAGTAATTAGGTAAGTTGCTAGGGTGTTATGGACTGTGGAAGGCGCGGGGAATGGGAGTCGAGTGAGGACTGCCCTGGGAACTGCATGGCACAAGAGGGGGCACGTGGGTGGGAGAATTGGAGATTCTAGCCTGCCGGTGAAACCTTAGTGAGTCCATACATCTAGTAACCCCTTTGTAAAGGCTATTTTGTGATCTCTTGACCATACACCGACGGATGTGTACTGGTATAATGGAGGTTCTGCAGTCGCCGACGGGTGACGAAATACCAAACTTGTGGGTAAAGAGGTACAAACTCTGCAGAGTCTAAAACTATCATGATAGCCGAGCTTACGGTCACGAGCACCTGGCTAAACTGCCATGATTAGATGGGATGGTTACTGGAATGGTTATTGGAAAGGTTCTTGGTTATGATTATGGGTTTGGTTATGGTTTGGTTTGGAATTGTTAAGCCTGGATGATGAAAGGGTTGCATGACTGGTGGGTCATGAAATGAGATTGGTCTCGGTGCGAGATGAGGTTATTATATGAGGTGAGATGGTAGCGAATACGAGGAGGTATTCGTGAGTATGAATAAAAGATTGGTTAATGTTCGGATGGAACACGGGAAGTGATGGAGGTATGTTGGTAATTTAATACATGTTGGGATTACATTTAAACTTAAGTTGTTGTTTTATCATGGTTTTTACAGAACTGCTTTTCTGCAAATAAACCTTTTATGCCTTCCTTGTTTATGAGCTGCATATCATGTGTTTTCCCGCACTTGCTGAGTACATCATTGTACTCAAACTTGCATTATTATTTCTTCATCAACAGCAAGAGAAGACTACTATGAAGACCGAGTAGAGCATTATGGCGTGTGATCTGTTCTCAACCTTGCCTGTGGAGGGAGTAGGGATGGAGCCACTTCTGCTAAGCTTGCTTCCGCATTAGTTTTTGCTTCCGCATTTAAATAAGGACTTCCGCTGCATAGAACAAAGACTTCCGCTGTAAGCATGAGTCCAAGACTCATGAGGTGATTGTAATAAACTATGTTATTCGTGGTAATATATAATCTGAATTCAGTTTGTGGAACGTATGTGTATGTGTGATGAACATCCTGGTCACACATATGCATTAGTTCTCGGTTCCGTGGTTTTCCACAGAATTGAGGGCGTCACATAGAACCTCCATTATACCAGTACACAACCGTTGGTGTATGGTCAAGAGATCACAAAATAGCCTTTACAAAGGTGCTACTAGATGTATGGACTCACTAAGGTTTCCCCGGCAGGCTAGAATCTCCAATTCTCCCACCCACAGGGCCCCTCTTGTGCCATGCTGTTCTCAGTGCAGTCCTCACTCGACTCCCATACCCTGCGCCTTCCACGGTCCATAACAATCTAGTAACTTACCTAATTAGTCAGCTAAGCCGCACCCATACTTGACCTTGTGGTGGCACTGTTATCCTGGCATGTGCTCGCATAAACCGGCCCATAGATCTACGGCAAGTAACCACCATCTCAGGCTACCTCATTCACAAACCCAGGCTTGCCTAGATCTCCCACCGATCCATGTTCATTAACAATATCAGTTTCTCATTATCATTACGAGTGCAGTTAGCTAGACACATCTATCTCGCTTCCCAATCCTATGGACTCAGCGAAGCATAAAAGCAAAAACCATACCCGACTCATAAACTTCCCTGGCGACAAGGGTGGTTTAACCAAAACTAGTAAACTCCTATAAAAGGGTTTCCCATCATGTTTGACTCAGCACACACACCTTTTCACAAAAACAAAATAGTTTTCCAAAACATAGGATCAATATGGTCAAGGGGCACTTGCCTTGTTCTGGCGGTTCCGGTTGCTCAAAATCTTGTTGTTGTAGTCCGCCATAGGTAGCTCCCTGAGCTTGTCCTTCTATTCGCGATCATGCATATACAAGATTCACAACAATCAATATCATGCACAAACTGTACTTTAAGATGCAATGATGCATATGCATGTTAATCCTATGGTGCAGTTTTGGTTTGTACGTGTTCTTGCATGTTTGTATGGGTTTTTTATGGAAAGCAGAGGTGTATAGATCAAATGTGGACGTGGCGATGATCTGGGCTTAAGATCTAGATCAAACCGATCAAAACTTGATCTGTCCATGAAAAAGCTTCTGTTTCGAAGGAATTGAGGAAACAGATGCGAATAAAAACTGTGATGATGTCGTAAGGTGATAATGGAGACCTACCTTATGTTCTTCTTGATCTCGGGGTCCATCTCCTAGCAAGACAGATCGTTGGGGCTCTCTCCCGGCGATCTCCCGCGACTGAACTCCGGCGAAGGGTTTACTCGGTGAGTTTGGGGCTAGGGCTTCTAAGTTGTCGGCTCAGAGAAGATGTTACGACCAAGGGGTTTGTTTCGGGTTCTATTTATAAGAGGGAAATGAAGGGTTCTTATCTGATTGGACTTCGAATCAGAGTCCCATTCAAACTGTTTTTGAATCTTAACAACTTATCTCTTGCAGATTTGGTTTGGTAACATTGTGGAAGTCGTGTCGGTTTCCTCAGTGCCGGGGATTCCAACGCATACAGAAGAAAAACTTCTTCAGAATCATGGTGATGAGCTTCGGAAGCTCCACGTGTCCATCGGGGGCCTGGTCTCCCTTTTCCGCAAAGACGAGTTCCGGTTGTGCCATGTGTCAAGCGAGCGAGACCTTCCTCTTTCTCAGAGGCGGGCTCCGCGTGCGCCATGTATCCTGGGGGGTCGGGACCCCTCTTTATTCAGAGATGTGCTCCGCGCACGCCACGTGTCAGTGCCGGACCTCCCCTTTCTTCAGAGGTGGCTCCGGGTGTGCAATGTGTCAATTCCGGACCTCCCTCTCTTCGGAGGTGAGCTCCGTGAGTGCCACGTGTCCCGTGTAACTAAACCTTTCTGTCTGCAGCGACTAGCTCCGCAGCGGACACGTGTCCTGTGGGACTGGCCTCGCTTCTCCGCAGAGGCTAGCTCTGGGGGTAAAACGTGTCCCACGGGGGTCAGACCTCTCCTCCTTTTGCGGGGATGAGCCCCGAGCCTGCCACGTAGTCAATTTAGTGGGGGACCTCTCCCCATTTGCGGGGATGAGCTCCGGACACGCCACGTGGCCAGCGGCCCGCGGAAAATGTCTACGGCACTCTAGGCGAACTGGAATTGGCTCATTTTGACTATCTTTTGATTCTTCTCTATTTCAATCTTATAAAAATGTTTATGAAACATGAATATATGCAGAAATCGAAAATGAGGGTGTCACACCGGCCCTCAGGGAAGAAGCGGGAATACATCCTACGAAGGACGACGTAGCAGGCCCGAGCCCGAGCTCGGGAGGAGGCTGGACGAGGAGCACTGGGCTGACCCCAGGGTGGGACACAAGACCCACCCTCCAAGCAATCTAGAAGGGAGTAAGAGCCTCAAAGAGAGGACCCGAGCACGACCTCGGGTAGCAGAGAAGCAGGTGGCCTTCAATGCAGAGCAGGCGCCACCTCAGCCAAGTGGGAGGGCACTCGAGTACCCCCCTGGCCTCGGCATTGAATGCTCGTCACCTCTGATGGAACCAAAGAGGAGTGGAACACGGGGCGCGCGTGCACCTCGGTATGGACTACCCCATAACAACGGGACGGGAGCAGGTGTGGCAGCAGGCCATGAATACGGTGGCTCCATCAAGTACCCTATCGAGCGTACGACATGACAAGCCAGCCCTGCACCCACGACCCGTCTCCCCACTACAGTTCAGAGGGAGACGAGAGAGAGAGAGAGAGAGCGAGATAGAGAGGGAGAGAGAGAGTATAAATGGAGGGACATGTCGATCCAAAGGGACACACCCTCACCCTTGTAAGAACCACCCCCATTCTTGAGTAAGAACAAGCGAGACACCCCAGGTGGATATAAGGCACGTTGCCCGAACCAGGATAAATCCTTTGTGTTCTTAACTAGGCCATCTCGAGGTAGAACATGCGAAACATTTGATTACTAGTCGGAAATCCAAACGCAGACACTGTGTGAACTCTAATGATTGCATCTTGTATGTTCAATGGAGTGTTGTGTGTATCTATAGAAGTGATGTCATCATCCTCCCCCCCTCTTGAATTGGAGTCGTCCTCGACTCAAACTCATATTCTCTCATGTGTGGGTCCAAATGTGAACACCATCAATTCCTCTTGTGTGCATGAAAGGAGGAGGCCAAGGTGGTGGATGACATAGTGCACCATGTCAATGTTCTCCATCAAATGAGCATGCATGTTCACTTGAGCCAGGATCCCAAACAAATAAACACCATGCCATGTTTGTATGTGCAATGATGATGTGCATGATCTCATCATTCTCCCCTTCTTGATGACATGCCGTCTTCGGCTTGCTCGTATGTCCAGTAAAGAGGCTTGCTTTGGGGATATAATGAGCGCTGTCCATATTGCACAACCGCAGCGAACAATGCTCCTCTTTTAGATGTTGTCCCAGCAGCAAGAAAAAAGGACTAGAAAAAGTTGACAAGGCATTATTAGCATTAGTGCATCCATTTACTTTACCATGTTGTTGCAGCACAAAAGGAGCTTTCTCATTTGAACATATGTAAACTTTATGCACCATAAACACACCACTATGTTTATAGTTGCCTATAGCATGAAAACTATTTTTTGTCAAAAAAGGCAATTCAGTTTTTAAAAATAATCTTCTCTCTACAGTATGCAGATCACAAAGAGGATCAAATTTAATATAACCCAAAGTATTTAGATAAGACAATACTTTCAGATCATCAAGTTCACAAGTAATTGGAATCAAATGCTTAATTTCAGCACAAGTGGGCGACAAAATTTCAAGTTCATCCACCTGTTTTCGCATAGAGATAATAGAATTATCAGCACACAACTCTTTCTTTGCGCAAGGATCAGTAGGAAAATCAACATGTGAAAATGGTGTATCAATATAAGATCCCACTAGTTCCTCCTCGACAATAGCATGATTAGTGGAAAACTTCAGATCCAAAAACTTCTCACCTTCAACAAGTGTATTGTGATATTTTGTTACCTTCATTCTAATTTTAAGCAGTAATTTGAGGTGCATTATGAAGTGATAGATCTGAACTTTCACAAGAGTTGTTGAACACCTCATTCTCTTTTGCATTTCCTACATTTATTTGTTCATGTTCCTACAAAAGGTTAGGCATAAGAGAAGTTACAACAGGAAAATTCTTATCAAGTTCATGTATTTCATCTTTGCAATTAGATACATTAGCAAAAGTTTCTCGCATAAGAATTTTCATATCACTCCATGTTTGAGATCTTTCTAAATCACTTAAGTTCTTCCACCATGTTAATGCAAAATCAATTAATGCACTAGCAACATTCCTAAGCTTTCTCCTTTCACACAAACGATATTGTCTAAAAATTTTATCAATCTCTATTTCCCAAGCAATATATTCATTCCTAACCAAAACCATCATAAGAAGGAAGAGATTGAAATATATAATTACTTCTTGTGGAAGGAGTTGTGGAGGTGGTCTGAATATCATGTGAAGCCTTGGTTGATATGTGATCCAAATTTGTCAATGTGACCATTGTTGAAGTTTGATTCTTAGTGAGCAGTTCCATTCATCTTCATCATGTCAATCATCTCAACAATTAATTTACGATTCTTGCTTTTACCTGACATAGTTAGTAGCAAACAGAAGGCAATAAGAATATGTTATCCCTATCAGCTACAAAGAATAATGGCAAAGTGGAAGTAGAATCACACACTCTCAAGCGTCTTACCACACTATTACAAGTGTTATTACCGACAGTGCAGGTGGAAAACGATGGCCGGTGTGAAGAACCAATCGAGCATGGGATGATTGCAAATGTGTACGAATTCAACTCAAGAGAAAAGTATAGCTTGGACGGCACTTTATATCGTAGCAAGGATTTAGCAACAATGAAACGAATAGTAAAGTTGAATGTGTTCCAAGTAGAAAGACATGTAACAAAACCAGATGACACAAAGGATGCAAGCACTTCTGTGTTTGTTTTGTTGTTTTTTCTCCTTTTTTGTGAGGCATTTGTATCTTGTTTTGCACTTGCCTTTTTTATTTCGTCTTCCTTTTTTTTCAAATTTGCTGCAAAAGAAGAGAACAATTCAAACCAATCAAAGATATCTCATTATTGGTCTGTCATAGATTCTCTACTCAATTTTCCAAGAACAATTAGACACCCTTAGAAGCCCCAAATCAGAAAACTTACAACAGCAAGATTATATATGTCTATCTTTCCTATTTTTATTGAAGTATATAAAAGACCTATTTTAGATCAGAACAATAGGACATATTACACCCGAAATACAAACTGTTCATAAATTCTAGATCAAGAACAGGTTCAGATCTAATGCAATTTTGACCATGATAACTGTATTTCCTGGAAACAATATGCATACGAATGTTGTAGATAACTTCTCAAGTTTTCCATAAAGTACAAGAACACAAAACTCCGAGTTCTTATGGTCGAGATATGATCGAAATACTGAACTGGACAGAGATGAATCTAATCTAGACATGATGACGTGATTCAAAAGGATGAATCAGCACAATGCAAAACTCAAACTAAAACCAAAAACACTTTCTATGACTTAAGCACAGACACAAACTCAACAAAACTAATCTGAAAAACAAAGTTGCAAAGGTTGAATGGTGGTTTGGACAAAGTGATGAACAGATGAACTAAACTATATGTTTTTTGTGGACTCTAGGTATGAAAATGTGAGATCTATGTGTGCTGAATACATGGGCAATTAGAATAAAAGTGAGGATTTACATTCAAAGTTTTTAATATTGCCGAAATACCCGCTTCGAATTGTCGGAACTTTCTCATTGCATTTCAGAAGTAATTGTCACTGCATAGCATCTGTTTTCATAGTGTTTATTTTTCAGCCACTCTGTTTTTAACTTGCAATGTTTTGAACTTGCTTGTTGGTTTATGGAATGTTTGCTTAGTATTCTCTTACTAAGTTTTTGATGTGTTATGGCTGATTATGGTGGTTAATACATTGCTATGGTTTGCAACATGCTTATGTGAGGTGCTCATGTAAGGTGTTGTGGTTTTCAAACTAACGTGAGTCAAGTCGCGGACTTGTGCTCGAAAAAATTGGATGTTTGTTGATGTGCAGGTGTTGCTTGAGGTCAAGACATGGCTTATTATGGAGATCCTTGAACTAGTCTTAGGGAGAAGATGATGTTCAACAACCAGGTTCAGGAGGAATTGTTATTGAGCTGATCGGGAGGTCACGCAGCATATTTGGATCAAGAACCATGCATATGAAGGTGTTGTGAATGTTTTGGAAAGTGTTTGCACGTATGCAAGGGGAGCATGGACATGGCTACATTGTTCCAAGGCATGGTGAAGAGATATGGAAGTGAAGATATGGTTGAAAAAGTTCAACCGGCTGGATTTTGCGCTCAGGCTGCGGCTGAGGCGGTTATTGTTCGTTTATGGAAAGTTTCGAGCTGGTTATAAGAGGATTTCGTGTTAGGCATGAAGTAAAGTTGTTTTAAGAATGTTTGGAACATTCCTAAGGTGTTTGGAAGTCTTAATATTTCTTCTATCTGCTTATAGAAGAGTCTTGAGCAGTTTTGAAAAGTTAGAGTTTGAATCCAAGTAGGAGTCCTAGTTTGAATTGGGTTAGACTTAGGGCTGGTTATATAAGCAAGGGAGGCCAAGGCTCGTGGCGAGCACGACTTGTGGCTGCTTCTCTTTAAGTTTTGATCAATAAAATTCGTATTTTAGAGGAGCTTTGGTGCCTTGTTCGTCCGACTTGTTTCAGACAAGTTTTTCCTCGGCGAGTTTCTGGACAGACCGACATTGCTTCGGTATTTCGATCATAACTCGTGTTTTACTGATCCAATTGACGTGATTATTTTTGGGTTGTCTTCACAACATGATTATATATCATCTGAGAAAATTTCACGATCATTGTATTTGTGGTTCTTGATCTACATGAGTTTCTTTGCAGCATTGCAGATCTGTTTTTAAAATCGGGTAGAACAGATTGACCTTCGTCTAGTCTTTCGATCATAACTCAAGTTCTACTTAGTGTTTTCATGTGATTCTTGTTGCAGTGGATTCATGAATTGATTCTATATAATCTACACTTGCTTAGTCACGTTTTAACACGTTGAAATCAGTACCACAAATGGTTTCTTTATCAGATCAATTTTCTACCCAGAGGTTTTGTGTAGCTTCCGCATAAAAAGTTTTAATCTACCATTCACCCCTCTGGTAGCTTTTCACGTGCTCTTCGATCCTACAATCGGTAACAGAGCCATGGTGCTCTAATCTCATTGATTTGTACGTGTTTCCGCTAATCAACATGGAGAAATACTCCGCAAAACCTTATGTGTTTGATGGCGTTGATTTTCAGGTTTTGAAGGCTCGTATGGAGGCTTACATACAAGCACAAGGATTCACCATATGGGAAAAGGTATACAAGTCCTTCGACGTGCCATCAAACGATCAATTTATGGCTGTGAACATGAGGGATGTTGACAACAATAGCAAGGCTCGTAACTTGATCATCCAAGGATTGACTCAAAGCGATATCGATCGTGTTGCACACCTCCGTTCTGCATACGATGTGTGGAAAGCACTTTGTGACTACCATGAAGGATCCAACACGATCAAGGAGGTAAGGCAATATATGTTCAAGAAAGAATATATGCACTTTGAGATGCAACCAGGTGAGTCCGTCGATGATTTATTTGCTCGCTTTAATAAAATTCTCAGCAACTTGCGTAGTGTCAATGTTAATTTTTCCGATGCTGAAAATTCTAGGCAATTGTTAAGTGCATTAGACATGTCAATTTGGGAGATGAAAGCTACATCTATTCGTGAATCCACTGTCATGAGTACACTTACTTTATATGTGCTATATTCTAAATTTAAAACTCATGAAATTGACATTATCTCACGTAAGAATCCCAATAAGTCTCTAGCTTTTGTTTCCCAACGTGACATGCCTAGTTCTAGCAATTCTTCATCTTGTGATATACTTTCTTTGCGGTCCTCTCTAACCCTTGAACAGATTATAGAGTTTCTGGAGGAGGATCTAGCTTCTCTCTACTCGGTTCTCAAAAGCATTGTAAAATGTGAGAACAAGAAGGAGAGGAAGTGGCAGCTCTCAACGATGCTTCAAATGTGGTAAGACAGGACATTTTCGTACAGATTGCCCTAACCGTTCAGGTCCTACTTTCCGTAATGAAAAATTAACAAGGATGAAGCACTCCTCTGCCAACTACAACAAGAAAAAGAAGTGTTTCACTCAACGTCACGTCATGGACAAAATTTTCTCTGCAATTCAAGAGTATTGCTAGAGAGATGCTGATATTGTAAGTGATGAACATGAAGACACCGTGGCAAATACGTGTTTCATGGCGAGCAAATCAAGTTCAAACTTGGAGGAAGACAAACAAATCAGCGACAATGAGGAGGTAAATCCCTCTTACAATGAATTGTTTGATGCTCTTTATCGTGCCACTACCATACTTAGGAAAAAGGACAAAAACTTAAGCAAAGTGATGTTAAAATTGAATCACTAGAATTCATAATTAAACATTTAAAAACTTTGATTCCTAGTGATGATTCTTGCTCATTTTGCAAACTTATTTATGCACAATTGTCCTCTTTAAGAAGTGTGCACACCTCCACACTTGATAGACTTGAACTTTAAATTGAAAATAACAAAAGATTGCTGCACTTAATGATAAAAACATGAAAGATGCTAGTTGTTCTACAATTGATTTGCATTCTTCTAGCTGTGATGACCTTAATAAGAAACTACGTGATGCTACGGATGAAATTTTTTTCTTTGAACAATGCTTTACGTGTTCATGAAAAACTTGATGACATGCATAGGATACTAGAACGGTTTTGTAGTGCAAACAAGAACCTAAACTTGCTGCTGAATTTATCTAAGTCTTGCAATGATAAAACTGGCTTAGGTTTTGATTCTCATGCTCATGCTAAAGCACATCCACCTAAAATTATAAAGTCATAAGGAAATGGTTTGATTCAAACTGTTCCTAAACAAAAAGAAGTGGTTTTCAAATCTGCAGGAGTGTTGTCTCATTCGGTTTCTAATAAACATGTTGCTTGCTCATCTAGACATGAACATAAGGTTACTTTTCATTGTACATACTGTGGTAGAGATGACGATGTCAAAGATTTTTTTATAGACTAGCTAAACAATATAAAAAGGAAAGATTGATTGCTAGATCATATAACAACCAAGCAAAACTTGTTGTACATGCTGAATCGATTGTTAGGAACATGCAACCTGGAGTCATAAAAATGCAAAGATTGCTACTAAACCTACTGTTTTTCGTGCTACGCATAACACACTTCATAAATCAGTAGTTGGGAACAAGAATTCTCAAAATTTGGCTCATAAACCTTCTGTATATTCTCAGCTTTCGCGTGCTATTCCTGCTGGACGTCATGTGACTCAGTACTGGATTTCTAAATGCCTTTTGACTAACCCCCAAAATTGAGTCATCGACGTATTGTGCTGCTATGTAGGTTACACGCTTGAGGAAGGAGAACATTTGGATTGCGGATTCAGGTTGCTCACGTCACATGACCGGTAACAAAGAATGATTCTCCTCCCTCTCTTTTGTGTCACATGTAGAAAATGTTACTTTTGCCGATAATTCTTCAACTCCTATAATTGCTAAGGTTTCGGTTAGAGTAAATAAACACTACACTTTGAAGGATGTGGCACTTGTTAAAAATTTGAAATACAACTTTCTTTTCGTTTCACAATTGCTAGATGAAGATCTAGAAGTTAACTTCACTAAAAATTGCTGCAAAGGTTGTAGATTCAAAAGGTGAGCTTTTGTTTAACATGTGTAGGATTGGAAGAGTTTTTAAAGCTAATTTTGATATGTCAATTTCTAAGCATAGGTGTCTAGATGCTAATGATTCAAATGACTTATATTTTTGGCATCGTAGGCTTGGTCACGTAGGCTTTGATCACCTCACGTGTTAGTGGTCTTGATCGCATGCGTGGGCTACCTAAGCTTTAAGAACTTCACATCAGCAATGATTTATTTCACTTAATCTGGAAATAATTATTACGTCACAAGTCAGTGAACAAGTGGTACTCATATAACCACGAGGGACGGTGATTGCAATCAGGACACACCCGGAATACACGACACATACACCCGCCTCAAAAGACTCATGCAAGCTCTTTCTTACATTGTATGCAGCAACCTTCCACCCGTCACTCCAATGCCAAACCAGTTCCGCCGACCCATCAGAAGGGACACTACCCGGAACACGTCGAAGTTGCTCCGCTAGCGGGTTTACACCTCTGACACCAACCCCCAAAGGATGGCCGTATAAGTTTCGACACGAGAGTACCCGAGTTACATCGGTTTCCTGGACCCCATAATTCCAGTATGCATCTGGTACTGTTCAAACTTGCTCAGCAGGGCGGCATACGCATCGGTCATTAACCGGCACAAACAGAGCTATAGCCACATGTAAAAGTCCCAAAACTTGTAAATGGAAAACTTTAGTGATGAATAAAGTTGAGTTTAAATCCAAGAAATGGGACTTGCAAAAGCTTTTCTAAAACATGGAACATGGTCATGAGCAAGCACATGCATTCAAGTTCCCTTTTAATTCAAATGATCATGTAAATGCAAAGGTGGTCAATTTTAATGAAGAATGCAAACTGTGGTTGTAAACCTCCCCTTTGCAGCCACCAAATTAAAAGTTTGAATCCATTTTTGAATTCTTCAGGTCCAAATTATGAGGAAGGCAAATTTTGAGAAAAATTGGAGGTGATTTGATATGTATATCAAAGAGACTTGTGAATTTCATTGAAATTTGAATTTAAAATTTGAAACTGAGGTAAAACTTGTCAATTTGCCAAATGGGTTTCAAATTTTAGCTCCACATGAGTGAAGTTTGCACTGTGCCAAAAATTGGGAGATCTTTTGGGAGGAACAGGGGTGGACCCCACATGTCATAGTGCCATCTAAACTTACACTCGAAGCAAATTATCTGTTCCTCACCCGAGCTGCCGAGCATGCTCCGAGCGCCACCGAGGATGAGATTGCCGCCAGCTCCCAGCTATTTGAGAAGCGCTGGAGAGCTGCTCGTGGGCCTTCTGAACCCCCAGTGTGATCTTTTCGCACCGGCAGAAGCAGCAGACTTTGCCTCCTCCGCGTGCACACTTGGCGAACACCGAACGGCGCCGCTGCCTCGGTCTTGATCGGGAGCCAAGGAAACTCGAGCGGGCAGAGGCCAGCTAAGCCGAAAAACCGCACTGTGAACTTCTCCTCCTCCTCCTCCTAAGCACAAAATCCAGTGAGTTGTCGCCTTCCCAACCCGAGATTAGCTCGTTGCCGCGGCGACCTAACTTCACAGCGACTTGGTGTGCTCGTGGACAGCCCACACCGGGTACTTTCACGCCCGAGCAAGGACACCCCCGGACGTGCTGTTGAACCGTGCTGCTCACCCACAAACCACAAGCAAATCTATGGGCTACCGAGTGAGAATTCGGGAAAACTTTGCCGGCGGCCACAAAGCGATGTTCCGGTATGAAATCTCAAAATTCCCACTCAATTCTAGTCTTTATTTCACTAAACTGTGCATAGATGAGATAGGCTCGCTGGCAATCCGGTCCCCTTCACAATCCTAGCTTGAAACCCTGTGTTAGTGGCCCATTTCAAGCTTTCCGAGCGGCGGTCATGGCGGGAACGATCGGTCGCCCGGTGGAACCGTAGTAACCGCTGTTTCTGAGCCATGTTGAGACCATGATGAGCTAGCCCATCCTCTACTGGTGCTTTTGAGCGGTTCGGTCAAGCTTTTGGCGGGCTATAAGGGCCGGGCGACGGCGCCGAGTTTCACCGAATGCCGCCGCACGTTGCCGGCCTACTTCCGGTCACCGGCAGCCTGAGACACCGCACCAATGGCTTTCTTGTAGCTGGAAACCCCCAGGCGGCGAGTACCGAGCCGAGAGGCGGCCGGGAAGCCGACTCCGGCGAGCTCCGGTGGGATTCCGGCGAGGGGGTAGCGCGGGAGAGGAAACAGCCCGAGGAGGAAGAAGGTCGGGTGGGTCCCGCGTGTCAGTGACGAAAGTTTAAAATTGCTGATCTGCTGCGGCTCCGTGATCCCTTGTGGCTGCACGGGATGGGTTCTGTGGCCCCATGTGGCTTGGTTTCAGCGGTTGACACATGTGCCTGGGACCCACGGTCAGAGTTTAAACATTTCCCGGTTTAATTTGAATTTCAAATTCAGTTCAAACTTTAGAACCTCATAACTTTTGCTAGGAAGCTCCAAATTTAGTGATTGAAATTGGGTTGGATTCAGGATTAAAAACTCAATCTAAATATGCAACCGAATTTATATGAAAATCATTATTTAATTCTGGAAAATTCTTTAAATCTTTTCAGAAAAAGAATTTTAGAGGGAGTTTGGTTCATCCAAAAATCCCCAAATTTTGCTGGAATATTCCTTAGGATGTTAGGGAACACCTGTAAAAGGTTCAGCTCATTTGGAGTTGATTTAGTTAGGAGAATTCTGATTGCAAGTTTCTGTGTTCTAATGAATACAGAAACATTTTCAGGGAATTTCCAAAACATTGAAATTCAGTTCTGAGCAGAAGCTCCAAAACTCCTAGGAAAATTCATGCATGCTCCCTGAGCTATGTTTGAAATTGTGGTTCACTTGAATTTGCATGAATGTGCAAATTTTTTCAGAATTAATTCCGTTTTGCTTAAATGCTTAGGGAATTGTTCTGAGTGATCTACTGAGTGAAAAATTCTAAATTTTGGTCCAGATTGCTTTCTTGTGACAAGGAACTCACAAGAAAATTTTCAGCTCCATTGGAGCTTTGGATCATCACTGTCCTGTTCTACTTCATTAAGTGATCAACACACAAGTGATGAAACACACTTATCAGTTGATCATAGTGCTTGAACACAAACCCAAACCACTAGCACCATTGTCATTTTAAATTCTTAAACAGAGTTCCAGTTTTAAACTTGTCTTTAGCACTTGTTAGTAAAAGTTTTACAATTAAACATATATGCATATTCATAACGTGTAGTGATTAAACGTGGAAGAGTGGAGGAAAAGTGAAGCTTGGATCAAGGGGCAAGAAGGCAGTGATTAAGCTTCAATTCATCAGCAACTAACTTCACAATTATCTGACTTTAGTCACCTGCAAAACCAAGGCAAGCTCCGGTTTGCATTTAAGCTATTTTATTAAGTTTTTACTTTGTTTACTATGATGGTTAGAGTTTGTATATGCATTAGGTCAAGTATGTTTTATACTCCACTTGCATAACCAAAATGAACCCTAGATTCAAGGGTAGAAAGGTGTCATCGTTGTATAATAAGGCCGTCCTAAATAGACTAGGACATCCGGTAGAAGACGAGTAGTTGGAATCTACTCGCGAGCAATAGTTTAGGATTACATAAGTGTGGTTGGAAAAGAGGCAAACTAAAGTTTACATTTCTAAAGATGAGACCGGGCAGGAGGGTAGGCAGCGACAAGACGCGGTCTTGGTCGAGTAGCTCTGCCTGTGTCGGTTAAGGGGCGATGCGTGTGCCGCATCCAGGAGCAAGTACTGAGTTGTGTACCAGATGCTTACTGCTATATGGGACCCAGGAAACCGATGTACCAGGTTAACTGGATTGTAGAGACATACCACATTGTCTCGTTAGACCTATGAGCCCGAGACGGCGTGACCGGTTCTACAGTCGAGTGTCCTGCGAAAGGTTGCCACATACGACGTAATGAAGGACGCCAGATTTGGGTCTTCAGAGGTGGGCGTATGTGTCGAGCTATCCGGCAGTGTTTGATTCGAATCACCGTCCCTCGTGGTTATTGAGTACCGCTTGCTCCCATGTTGTGACGTAGTAATCAACTTGTGTGGAAACAGTTTGCAAATTTTTAATTGCTGCTATGATTATTGTAAATTGCATGAAAACCCTGTTTGAAGTAGAGATAGAGCAAACTAAAGATATGTTCCACCTTGGGACAAGTAACATTGGAATGAAGCTTTTCTTGTTTGATTGTGGAGTTCCAATGTTGCTGGGCGCAAGGTCACTACTATTCTGGCTAAAATCTGAAAGTTAAGGATGAACTCGTAGGCGAGTCTTTTTGCAACTTATATGTTTAGGTCTTAAGTTACTTTCATGTAGAGTTGCATGTCTTAGGAGAGACGGTTAAGTCTTGCTGAGCCTTTGTGCTCACTCTTGCTATATGAGTGGTTTTACAGGTTAATATCGACGCATATAAAGAAGGTTGTCCGGTGAGACTCGGAGACTTCCGAGTCATGTTACACATGGAGGACCTAGCCGCCGCCATGTCTTCGTGCTGCTAGCGAGAGGAGTCCGCGGGCTGGACCTCTTCTCAGGTGCTTCTTAGTTATTCGACGTGAGCTGTTTATAGACTTCCGCTGTAGTTAATTTATGTAAATTATTCACAAAGAATATTGTAAGCTTCCGCTTTTGATTTATGTAATACAGTTTTCCATATTTGTGTGCTGTTGGGTGCCGCATAACACGGCACCACCCAATGCGATTCCCGTGCGAGGTGCCCCATCCCCGTGACTGGGTCCGGGCCCTCATACCACACAGGCCCAACGTCCTGCTGCTCCTACTCTCTGCTCGGTCTCATTTTCCATTCGAGAACTCTCATTCTCTAGAATCATACCCCGTTGAGACAACATCCTAAACTCGCGAGTAGTTTCCATCTACCCGACTTGTACCGGATCCTATACAACTTAAGCCTAGCAGAAAACTACACGAGGGTAACCTGTTCTACCCTGTAACCTCAAGGTTTTGTGGTCATGCATTTGGAGTATCAATCACCTTGACCTAATGCACAATACATACTAGACCCATAAAAGTGATACAAAGTAAAATATAAGTAAAAGCTGTTAAATGCAAACCGGGGCTTGCCTTATGTTGCTGCAGGTTTATTTCTACTTTTAAGTCAGTATCTTGGCGACGAGTTCAGCCTCAACTTGCTGCACCGAGTCAAGTTGCTCGTCGACCTCCTTCGTCGTATTTCCTACCGACATGAATATGCACAATTTTATGTTGCAAGTAAAGACATTATAAAACAAATGTGTTTTAGGAACTAAGAATGGTTTAGACTAACTCTAAAGTGAGTGAAGAGCTCTGTTATGGACAACAACAGAGAACTTTAGCTGGGCAATAGATGTTGGAGTAAAGTTCAAAAAGTGACATATAAGGGACATAAGAAAGATATTGGAACAACCCAGCAGAAAACTGGATAAGATGATCTCAACTTGCTCTGAAAATTTTACAGTGGTCCATATATAATACAGAGGTATGGCTTGCAAAATTTCAGACAAAGTTGATGTAAGATGTGGTCTAGGGAATTTTCTTAACTATTTGACTTCTCTGAATTCCTATTACAATTATAGTGTCTTGTCATGCTCCAAATGTGGTTTTTCAGAAATTTGGGAGTCTCATGAGTCCATAGGACTTGTTTCACCATTTTTGGAGCTTCCTACACAGAGATATGGAATTTAGAAGTTGGAGCTAAAAGCTGAAAATCTTTCTGTTATTTTTCCTAATTTTCAGAGACATACAATATTGAATTAACATTTGGCCAAGCAAATAATATACAATGCCTCTGAAATTAATACTGTAGTTCAAGGATTTTACGGAGAATGTCTTGCCCAAATTTGAGAATTTTCCAATAAACAGAACTCCTGTAAAAATTCCTACCAGATTCTTAATAAATGAATCAATGAGCCAAATACATTGATTTTCATAAATATTGGGATGTACCTTTGGATAGTACTCTTTGAGAGGAATCCAACTAAATTTATTTTACAATTTTTGGAGGTTCCCACACAAAGTTATGGTTCTCCAAAGTTTGAACTGAATTAGGAAAATCTGGAAAAGTTTAAACACTGCCCGTGGGTCCCACCTGTCATCCCTAACCTTCAGCCTCGCGCCAAACAGGGCAGTGGCGGCTCCCTCCGGCGAGGGTCACCGGAAAGGACCTTCCCGGCCACCTCCAGTCCCCCTGCTGGCCGCCCCCCAATTTTCCCACACGCTGAACCTGTTGGTGAGGTCGCCAGCGGCTGAAACTCGCCGGAAAACAGGGCGCACCGGCAACAGCAAACCCTAGGGCTCCGGCGAGGTCATGCATAGTGAATTCTCCACCAAATGGTCGATTCTTGGGCTCTAAAGCATCAGGGAATCGTGTAGAAGACCGACATGAGGTCTAAACAAGCCGGGGTGCGCTCCAAACCTATCGGCACCGTGCACCCGACATGGTCCATCGATATACCCTCGAAAAGAACTCGGATTCCTCGCTCTACACTCAATTTATCAGTATAAAATCGATGGAAGAGGTGTGCTAGGCAGTTAAGATCCTGTGTGTGAAGTTTGAAACACAACAAACACGATTTGAGGATGAATTTTGCAATTCCTTACCTCAAGGTCAGTTTCTGCCGCCCGGGAGAAAATCTTGAAACTCTCCCTCTGTGATCAATGGCTAGAGCTGAGCTTCGGAGGTGAGCAACTAGGCTTGTAGGTGCACTGATGGGGTGGCTTGCTTGGGCGTAATCGCTCCTGATTTGGGCTGGCCACGGCGACCAGTTCATTTTTTTCAGCGTTTACCCGAGAGCTGCAGAACCTTTGCTGTTTTCCGGTGCAAACAAGCTCGGGGCAGGGGAGGAGAAGGGCTGGCAGCTAGAGCACTGGTGGGCGCAGCTCTTTGCTGTTGGGAGCTCGAGCAATTGGTGCTCGGTTGCTGTGGTTGATCAGGAGAAGCTGAACGGCGGTGTTCTTCAGCGTTTTCTTTCGGGAGCAGAACCGCGAGGGTGAGAGCGAGCTGAGAGAGGCGAAGTCCCTCTGTTGCACTCGCCGGGGGGGGGGGGGAGCCGCGCAAGGGAGCAGAAGGTGGTGCCGGCAACGTGGGTTGGCGCCGGCGAGCATGAGCTGGCGCGCGCGTGAGTGAGGAGCAGAGTCGGTTGAAGCCTTTTGTGTATGACATGTGGGGTTCACCTCTCCCCCTTATCCCCCAATTTCGTCTAAAATAGCAAACAAGCTCCAAATTTGATGAAACTAGGAGGATAGGCCAAAAGAAATGTGAGAAACACAATGGTGCACTCAGATTTGAATTTTCGGTGAAGTCGCAATTTGAAACTGAGATTTAAATTCAAACTCAAATTTTTCTCCCGTTTAAATTCCAACAAATAGGAAATCCTTTTCAAATACTCTGAAAATTTTCCGGGCTATTATTGGATGTGTGGAGAACCAAATGATAGCTTTAGATCTCCGTGTTCGGGAATTTTTGCAAGTTCAAGTTTAGACTTGGAGCTCACACCTTTAAATTCAAAAGTTTAAATTCCCTCACAATTTCTCTGTGTGAATTGTTGCTCCACTTGCTAGAATTTTGGGATTTCACATTAGGTAGCAATCTATTCTAACAAACGTATAAGGAAACATATAAGAACAGACTCACCTCTAAATTCAATTGCTGTGTGACAAGGTTCAGGACTCCCGCCCTCAGGGAAGAAGCGGGAAGACATCCTACAAAGGATGATGAAGCAGGGCCGAGCCTGAGCTCCGGAGGAGGCAAGATGAGGAGCCCAGGGCCAACCCCAGGGCGGGATGCAAGACCCACCCTCCAAGCAATCCAGAAGGAAGTAGGAGCCTCGAAGAGAGGACCCGAGCCCGACCTCGAGTAGGAGAGATGCAGGTGGCCTTCAATGCGGAGAAGGCGCCGCCTCAGCCAAGTGGGTGGGCACTCGAGTGCCCCCTGGCCTCGGCATTGAATGCCTGTCACCTCCAACGGAACCAAAGAGGAGTGGAATGCGGGGCACGCATGCGCCTCAGTATGGACTACCCCCTAATGAAAGGACAGGAACAGGTGTAGCAGCAGGCTACGAATACGGCAGCTCCATCGAGTACCCTGTCGAGCGTGCGACAGGACAAGACACCCCTGCACCCATGACTCATCTCCCCACTACAGTACGGAGGGAGAGGAGAGAGAGAGTATAAATAGAGGGACCTGTCGACCCGAAGGGACAGGCCCTCGCCTTTGTAAGAACCACACCCATTCTTGAGTAAGAACAAGCAAGACACCCTTGCTGGACGTAGAGCACCTTGCCCAAACAAGGATAAATCCTTTGCGTTCTTAGCTAGGCCACTTCGAGGTAGAACACGCAACACATTCGATTACTAGTCGGAAATCCAAACGCCGACAGTTGCTGCACTAGGTAGGGGGATTGGTGCGTGTTCCGTCTCTTTATCACCTCGATGGCTCCACTCTGATCGATCTTCGCGCCTGGCATGGAGGTGTCCTTTGGCAACCTCGACTTCATCGCCGGTGACGAGGGCCTCCTGGATTACGCTCCTCCTTTCCCTGGGGTGTGCTTGTTATCGACCTCACTCAACCTTCTGTCCGCACTAAAGAATCGTGACCAAGTCGCCTGATCGAGCTCGGCCTCCAGGCAAACGTCGCTGAGACGGGGTGGCAGGCCCTATACGTTAAGTACTTGACAACTAGAGGACTCCCTGCCAAGGAAGCCGAGGCTTGGCGAATCGCATGCCAGAACAAGACGTTCTCGTCATAGAAGGCGAACTCTCCCGACGATGCGTCACCGGGATCCTACAGCGTTGTATCTCGAGCGAGCGAGGAAAGGGGCTACTCCTCGACATTCGTGAAGGGGTCTGCGGACATCATGCGTCCCCAAGATACCTGGTCGGGAAGGCGAACCACCAAGGTTTCCACTGGCCAATCGCCGTCTCTGACGCCAAGCGAATCGTGCGCGCCTGTCAGGGCTGCTAGTACATCGCCCGACAGATACACGCCCCGGCCCAGGACCTCCAAATTATCTCCCTCACGTGACCTTTTGCTGTATGGGGGCTCAACCTCCTCTGTCCCTTCAAGAAGGTGCCCAGGGGCTTCACCGTGCTCCTCGTCGCGGTGGACAAGTTCACCAAGTGGATTGTGGCAAGGAAATTCATCACAACATCATCAGAGCAGGCGGCGAGCTTGATCCGTAACATCATCTACTGCTTCGGAGTACCGAACTCCATCATCACCGACAATGACATCCAATTCGTGGGATAAAGTTCCTCGAGTTCTACGACAACTTCCATATCGGATCGACTGGGCATCGGTAGCCCACCCGTCCACCAATGGGCAAGTTGAGCGAGCCAACGTCCTGAAACTGCATGGGCTCAAGCCTCACACCTTCGATCGTCTAAGCAAATGTGCGGGGCGCTGGGCCACTGATCTACCATCCGTACTATGGAGTCTGCGTACTACACCTAACTGCTCCACTGGTTTCACGCCTTTCTTCATGGCGTACGACGTGGAGTCCCACTTCCTGACCGAGCTCAAGTACGGCTCGCCTCGAACCAAGGCATATGAAGAAACCCGATCCGAGCGAGCAAGGCAGGACTCCATCGACCAACTTGACGAAGCCCGCGATGTCACACTCTTGCGATCGGCTAAATATCAACAAGCATTTCGGCACTACCAAGAACGGCAAGTCCACCCTCTAGCTCCCCAAGCAGGGGATCTGGTCCTCCAAAGGATTCAGACCAATAAGGACAACATAACTTATATTCCCCATGGGAAGGCTCGTACGTCGTCTATATTGTTCTCTGACCCTGTGCCTACTGCTTGGCTGATGTCAACGGCAATTCCCTCCCCAACGCATGGAACATCGAGCAACTCAGACGATTGTATGCATAAAAACGTCAAGCCCCGACGCGGCATCAACAATCAACTGACCGCAAGGTACGCCAGGTGGCAGATAAAATACATCACCTGCCCCGCAGCGCTCGGGGGCTACACGACCACATGGGTCCTTGAAAGCTTACATTGAGACAATTAACCCCCCCCCCCCCCCCCAAGTCGCGCGACTAATGGCTAGGGCACAACGAAAACCCTGAACGAAGCCACGGTCCAAACAAGACAGAGGGGGCATCTTTCTCAAATCACGCGAGACCGGAAGACTCATGCCAGGAAACCTGAACATAGCAAGTCCGGAGCCACGCAACCCATGGCCAGGGGACAACGACAACCCAGAGCGTAGTCATGGTCCAAACGAGGCACAACGGATGAAGCGCCCGTGCCCTTTCCGCCCGAGCCGCGACTGGTGACTCATGGCCAAGGGATAACGACAACCCAGAGTGTAGCTACGGTCCGAACAAGGCACGATGGACGAAAGCTTGGGCCCTCAACGATCACACAGTCTACAGCCAGGAGGCAACGAAAGAACCCAAAAGAAACAACGACTCGAGCAAGCAAACAATGTAAGTCGAGAGTCTTCCCTTTCTTTTCATTCCTTAACAAAAGCATTGATACAAGAAAAAAAGGGAGAGACACAAGACTATGGACAGACTACACCAGCTGTTGCCTCTTCACCTCCCCCATCTGCCGAATGCAGTCGTCAGGATCTAGTTCCTGCAGAGGCCAGGCCACCGGTCCAACCTGCCTAAGGAGCTCCCCCAGTTCCGCATCGTAGGGGACGTCGATGAATCCCTCTCCAACAGCTTCAAGGTCGACCCCCGAGTAGTGCGATAGCACCATGCCCAGGGCCATACGAGCCCCGCAGATAGCTCCAGCGCCTTCGTAGGATGACAGACGAGTTGCCATTCAGTCCCCGACCAACAACACCTCTGCGCCGAGCCTCTCCTCCGAGAATTCACTGAGTACCGCACGACAGACAAAATGCCCAGCATCCCGAAGGCTGTCGAGGCCCACCCGAAGGGCGCCGAGCTCCTTGGAAACCTTACCCAGCCGGGCCCTGATGGAGTCACTGCCCTAGGAGGCCTCTTTGGATGGACCCAGGACCAGATTGCAGGTGGCAGCAGCCGGAGCATGAATCCTCGCAGCTCTGTTTTGTGAGGACCCGATGGTCCCGACATTCCAGGATCTCGCTGAGGGGTGCTGCGATAGACAGCACCGGATAACACACATCAAAGACAATAAGTGGAAGCTAAGTTTTATTACATAAACTTGTTTATGAACGTAGTTACATCAAAATATCATTATAGTCTACACTCACGGGTGTAGACTATGCAAAAGAGTTCACATCCAGCCCGTGAACGTGTCCTCACTAGCATACACGCACACTCTACCACGGCGGCATGCACCGCTCCCATTCGATGGTGGTTCCCTCTGAGGGATCTGTCTCCTCCTCGGGAGCCTCCACCTCATAAACCCCTGCAAATACTTCAACAACAAGCAGTGAGCATGAAGGCTCAGCAAGACTAACCCGTCTCATCCAAACATGCAACTCTAAATGTTGGAATTTAAGTGTACAATGGGAAAGTACTTTGCATAAGGAGTCGCCTAATTAGTTAACTCTTACTTTTAGGTTTTTAGCCTCAAGTTAGTGGAAAACCTTGTGCTAAGAACATAAAAAGTCCGCAATCAAACAAGAAACACATTCCTCTTATGTGACCTGCCTAAGGTTGAAAAGAACATTGATTTGCTCTAATCTAAAGAACTTCATTAACAATCAACGTAAAACTTCCAAACAACAACTTTTATTCATGACATCAAGCCTGTTTTTTCTAGTTCACGGTACAGTGAACAAGTGGTACTCACTGATCACGAGGGACGATGATTATAATCGATTTACACCTGTAGGGTTACCCGAATAACACGTCAGGTATTCCCGTACACGATGTTGCCTACAACAACCATCCTGGACGTCGTACGCAACCACCTTTGACTCGTTAGCCAAGTGTTGAACCGGTCCTATCGTCCTGAGTAGGAGGTCCCTACGCGGAGCAACCTACATGCCCGCTAGCGGATTTACACCTTGCTGCTCCCAACCAACCCCTTTGGACGACAAGCAATGCCTCAACATATCGCTACCCGAATTACATCGGTTTCTCGGTTCCCATATAGCCCGTATGTCCTCGGTGCAGTTCTAGCTTGTTCAAAAGGCCCGCACATGGCTCGGTCTCAACCGACACAAGCAGAACTATGGCACACAGGGCCCAACGTCCTGCTGCCCTTACTGTCTGCTCGGTCTCATTTTCATGCCATGTGATTCATTGTCTATGTTTCTAACCAAGTGGTTTGCTTCTTCGCCTATTCTCGCGAGTCGTCCCAACTACAAGACTTGTACCGAATCCTATACCATTTGAGCAATGCAGTGACTACTCGAGGTTCAAATCTTATACATAAACCCCCTGGTTCTCTTGGCTATGCATTTGGGTTTCAAACAAGACTCTAATGCACAATACATTGAGTTAGTAAAGTAAGTGATAAAAATAAGACTTTGAAATAATGGTTAATGCAAACTGGAGAATGCCTTGCTGCTGGTCATCGACTAAAGGTTCTTTTGGAGCGATAAAGTCCCGAATCTCTGGGTCTTCTTCGACCTTAGTGACTACACGAAATGAAAATACCAAATGCATGTCAAATTTAAATGCAATGTGTTGAAGTGAAGAGGTAAAGACTATAAGTATAGCTAGACAGCATTTCTAACTCTAAATTTTTTACTGTGGTTGGATGACAACCTAAACAGAAACTTGGCCAAATTTCATTTGCAGCAAAGCTCATTTGAGCCCTGCACAAATAATTGTATTATTGGCCATAATTAGAGCTTCGATGGTTTTCTAGGGATTTTTATGGAGCAATCCATTATCTTTTGGAAACTAGAGTTTATGATGGTTCTAATGGAATTGGTTTCATGTGATCTGAATATTCCTAGAGAAAGTTATGAGCTAAAGTAATTTTAGAAAATTCTGAAAAATGTTTCTGTACATTTTTCCTTTTCTCTGGGTCAGTTCACTTAATCACACCATTTGGAGGACTTAATAAACTTGGATGGATCTGAAATTTTTCATGTGACTCAAGGATATTAAAATGAACATCCTGGAAAAATTACAGAAATTTCCACAAAGTGGTTATCCAGTTAAAATTCCCAACATTTTAAACTTTGGAGAATTAATTATGGAGAAATAATCATTTCATGGGTGAAACTTGTTTTGCTGGAAAGTACTCAGAGACATGAATCTAAAAAAATTTGGTTCACTCGATTTGGACAATCCTAGCCAAAGTTATGGGCTTCTAAAGTTTGGGAAATTTCTGGAAAAAGAAAAACCTGCCACACACACTGCCAGTGGGGCCCCCTCGGTCAGGGTCGTCTTCAACCTCGCACCGAGGGCGACCGCGCACCAGACAGGGGTATGGAGCGCACCGTTCTTCGCGAAGGAGTGATTATTTTTGACAAAATCTTGCCCTACACGATCCTCAATGCCTAGCCTAGAAGCCGGGCAAGTTTGTGCGCTACGAAAATGCCAGGAAACAGGTCAGCACCGACGGCGCGGCACCGACGGTGGACACTGTGTCCCTGGCCTTTCCTGATGATCCAAGTGGCCGTAAAGCACCAATAGGGTCCATGGAAGGTGATGGTGCACTCAAACCTCGCTGCAAACGACCGGAAGTAGGAGCTCGACGGTGACCCGAGCTCTTTTTACCGGTGGCGGCAAAATTCCGGTGCACAGCTCATAGGATGGATGGTTCTCCGTGGTTTTGGGCCAGTGTGATTATGAGGAGTCCTAGATGCTATGGCTAGACCAGACTTGGAGTTGATCAACCATGCGAGACGAATTTCCCGTTTCAGATTGCCTCTGTTCTATACGGTGATCAGCGGAAAACTTAAAATTCCGGCTAGCCGGCGCTAGGAGGTAGCTAGGGGGTCCAGGAGAAGCAACTAGACTTAATGGCTAACCTCTGGGTGCAGTTGGTCGTGCCGGAGGAGCTCGGAGCTGTCTGGGCGACGGTGATCAGTTGGAGGCGCGGCGGTGTTGAACAGGGGAAGAAGAAGGAGCTTGTTGTAGCTCGAGGAACGCCGGTCACGAGCTGCTGAGGGATGGAGAACGTCGAATGAAGATTGGCGCAGCCTCTGAGCTGCTCAGCTGAGCGTGAAAACCACCAGAGCAGGGTGATCTCTGAGGGAGGCAGAGGCGTGGCCGTGCAGCTGTTCTTCGGTCGAGCGGTGCGAGCAGGGAGTGAAAGGATCGGTGAAATGGTCCGGGACTCGTCTGAGGGTGAGGCTGAGGAGACATGAAAGCAGCTCGGTGGCCAGAGGAGGCAGGCCGCTGCTGGCCGAGGTGTGCTCGCCGTGGCATTCGGATGTGAGCGCGCAAGAAACTGAGCAAATGTGCGGAGTCTGGCTGACAGGGGGGGTCCCAACACCCCATTTTTGTCCTCAAAAATTCAATTTCCGCTGCTCCAAATTTTTTGTGACCTCACTGTCCTTGGCAATTTGATCAAACAACAATTTGGCCATTTGAATTTGAAAAATTCAAAGTGTGAAATGGTTTGGATGAATTTGCAGCAAATGTGAAGCTGAAATTCAAAGTGTGAAGCTCATTGGATCCATCCCTGCAAAGAGAAGATGAAGTTCAAAGTCGAAATAAGATTGCCCGAGCCAATGAGGCAAGAGCAGAACTGAGATCCTCACCTAGCCGCCGAGAGCGGCTCTTGGAAGCCGGTCGAGTGCCTTGCTCACACACTCATATCCAGTCATAAGGCTCGCTCAAGTAGCAGCAAGCTCGGCGTAGGAGTCTTAACGTCCACGCAAGCTTGCTCCCACTCGGCAAGCTCAGATGGAGAGACATCCAAGGCGGGTATGGGGCCCCCTTGGTCAGCCGGCGGTGCCATCTCCTCCAGGGTCACGCCCGGATCTGGACAATGAACAGGCCCGGCCACAACCTCCCCAGGGATCATTGAAGGCTCCGCTCCCAGAACAGCAGACGGAGCCATGGCCAACTCTGCTCCAGTCAACTCATTGCTGGGCGCCACCGGTGACGGAGGCCCCGAGTCCCCGGGGGCCACATCAACCTTGACGAAGGCGGGGAGCGGCGATGCCGGCTCCACGACCAACCCGACGACACTCGCAACCACGGCCCTAGCCGCCCCAGAGCCGTTGGGAGCGACCGCAAGTGGGGGAGATTTCTCCCGCCTTACGACCAACACCCTGGGAGCTACCTCTACCAGATTGCCAACCAGAACGCTGATGCCCGTAACCATCCTCCTATGCCACAGGAAACGATGAGAAGTCCGCTTGTCTACACCAACCAACACTGCTACAACAAGGAAGAAACTGATACCTTTTGGAGCGGCGAAGTATCATCCCAACCTCAACTGTAGGAGTCAGACCCGAAGGGGCAGGCACCCCCTCACCTTCCTCTTCTTCGGCGCCAGGTCACGTGCGGGACAGGACACCCCGCATGGGTCAATGCACGGACGCGCAAAGATCGCAGTCGCGGTCAGGGGAAGCACAGCGGACAAAGTGTCATCCGTAGGGACCGACCCCATATGGTCCTTCATCCTCACCGCCACCTCCGAAGGTGTGAGTTCCACCTCCGACTCCCTCGTGGGATCCAGGGGGCCCCGATACTCCCACATCAGGTGCCCACGGACCCGAAGGGGCTGGATCCTCCACTCCACGAAGACGCAAAGAAGGGCAGGATCGGTAAGGACCCTCCCCTAGAGATCCTCCAGATGGGTGAGAAGCAACGCCAGCGTGGCTGCCTCACAATTGGAAACACCTTCACACAAAGAGAGCCTTGGCACCGGGGGAGGTGCTGCCGGTGAAGCGCGGAAGTACAGGCGACGTGTTCTGGATGTAAAATCATCCCAGATGCCACCCCTTGAGCGAAGACCGAAAGGGGATGGAGAAGTAGAGCCTCTGCTGCGTGTGGAGATGAATGCAGCCTCTACCAAAATCAGGGAGCAGGGAGTCGTTTGCCGAAGCTCGCATCCAGAAGAACAACATCCACAGATTGAGGTCCGGCTCCACCTTCAGGAAGGCTTCACAAAAAGTAACAAACAATGACATACGGAGAATCCCGTTCGTAGTTAGTTGGTGGAGCTCGACACCATATTCTTCAAGGAGCCGGCAGAAGAAGGGATGCGCTGGAATCCTGAACCTGCATGCTTGAAACATGAGGAAGGAGACGACTTCGTCATCGTGCTGCGTGGGGACATTTTCCCCCTCGGCAAGCCGGATGGAGTAAGCCTCCCTAGACGAAAGCAACCCGTGTGCGGCGTACACGAAGACCTGGCTCAGGCTAGCACGAGAAGTGGTCTACGCAGACATGGCGAACAAAGATGGGTCTTTGGCTCTAACCAAAGGCAGAGAAAACGAGGAGCGTTGCGCGGGGCAGGGAATGTGGAAGCAATATAGGCAATTCCCTAAGGGATGCTCCGGATGAAGGAAATATAAAGGCGTCAAAGCGACGTCAGATTTGGCAACCGCTAGAGCACAAGCGACCTTTCAAACCATCTCAGAGAAACCACCGCCGTAACATTACCCATCCGCCCCTGGATTAAAGTAGGTTAGACGGCAAGGGATCCGAGTCGAGCGGCGCCTCCTTGGTTCCTCCATGACGAAACGGTACGAGAAGGCACAGAGGCCCCACCAGGCAGCAACCGTTCAGCCTTGCGATGCGAGACCGCAATCACGACACGGGAGTTGGGTCGAGAGGCATCTCCTGAACCCCACTAGATATGGGGGGTACGAAGGATGACGCGACCGTGGAAGGAAGGTAAGTCTCCAGCCCGCATTATGGGCTCCAAATTCCCGGGTTCACAGGACGGCCAGCGGATGGCTCAGAACCGGCCCGGGATGACCCAGAGCGAGGGGCTAGCGACATGGGGTAGTCCACAATAGAGACAACTTCGGGTAGGATGAATTCTCTCGACGCCCCTAAGCTTGTAGCCGAGTCCCAGCACCGCGAGCGCCGAGGTAACCCCCCAAAGGGTCAGCAGCGAGCCGCCCGAGCCAGCGATGAGCTCGGAAACCACGCGTACGCCTCGAGCAGGGATTCAATGAAACACGGACACCAAGCCTCGACCAGAAAGCCCCTCAGCGCGAAGCAGGGCTGATGGTTCCAACCATCCAAAACGAATAGGACGAATGGTTTTCAGTCGGCTCCACAAGGTAGGCAGCTCACTGGGCTCGGGGGCTCGACCATCAAGAAAAGCCCCTGATCGACCCAACCCCTCCGAGTCACGAACAACTCGCAGATGGGGGGCCAGGAAAACTAGCCATAAATGACAACCCCAATCCTTGAAAGGGGACCCGGGGGCCAGCCGCAAGGCCCCAGCAGGGAGGACCAAGAGTCATAACCGGCCCCTGGAGGTCCAGTCGTCGCGGCTACTTAAATAAGCCATGTACTAATGACCTTTCTCTTGTTTTTTAGTTGTGCATGAGGGAATCCAACTGGTGTTCATCCCCTGACCGATCGGCGAGATCAATCAGGGGCTCAAGGATACTGACGGGGTTCTGGACTCAGACCCTCAGGGAAGAAGCAGGAATACATCCTACGAAGGACGACGTAGCAGGCCTGGGCCCGAGCTCGGGAGAAGGCGGGACGAGGAGCCCTGGGCTGACCCCAGGGTGGGACACAAGACCCACCCTCCAAGCGATCTAGAAGGAAGTAAGAGCCTCAAAGAGAGGACCCGAGCACGACCTCGGGTAGGAGAGATGCAGGTGGCCTTCAATGCAGAGCAGGCGCCACCTCAGCCAAGTGGGAGGGCACTCGAGTACCCCCCTGGCCTCGGCATTGAATGCTCGTCACCTCTGATGGAACCAAAGAGGAGTGGAACACGGGGCGCGCGTGCACCGTGGTATGGACTACCCCCTAACAACGGGACGGGAGCAGGTGTGGCAGCAGGCCATGAATACGGTGGCTCCATCGAGTACCCTATCGAGCGTACGATAGGATAAGCAAGCCCTGCACCCACGACTCATCTCCCCACTACAGTTCAGAGGGAGACGAGAGAGAGAGAGAGAGAGTAAATGGAGGGACATGTTGATCCGAAGGGACAGGCCCTCACCCTTTTAAGAACCAACCCCATTCTTGAGTAAGAACAAGCGAGACACCCCAGGTGGATATAAGGCACGTTGCCCGAACCAGGATAAATCCTTTGTGTTCTTAACTAGGCCACCTCGAGGTAGAACGTGCGAAACATTTGATTACTAGTCCGAAATCCAAACGCCGACACTGTGTGAACTCTAATGATTGCATCTTGTATGTTCAATGGAGTGTTGTGTGTATCTATAGGAGTGATGTCTTCATCCTCCGTAAGGGCCTAAGTTTTGGCACACATCCAAAATGTTCATCACCACACACACACTTCAGTTGAAGAAAGTTGATGAACCCATTTGAAGAGCAAGTAACCACCATCAACATGCTCATTAGAGAATAAACTCACAAAATGCAAAAGTGGTGTTTCCCACATGCATCATATAGGGGCTGGGCATATGAAAAACTCCTACACCTTGCTAGAAATGTCCATGCCAAGTTTCACCCAAATTCAAAACCTTTTTAAAGCCCTTTTGGGTATAGCTAGAAACAGGGTGGTTTGAACTCAAATTCAAATTCAAACTATTTCCATCACATGAATTCAAAAGTGGGAGGCATATTATTACTCAGCACATTTTTGTAAGCTCGCACACAAATTTTCACTCTATTTGGAGTTGATCTTGACATAAGCTAAGTTTTACAAATTCAATCCTTATTTGAATTTCAAACTGCATATGTGCTGAAATTTGGTTAAACACTTCACAATTTGAATTCTACCAATTCCAAATGGGCATGTGGTAGATTATTCAAATCCTAGGGGGTATTAGGGGGATTACTGTTTGTAGCAGTGAGAGGAAGTTAATTTCAGAGGTTAAAACTCGGGTGGCACCCACATGTCAGCTGCACAGTTCAAATAACCGACTGAAGACTTGATCTCGGTTTCTTGCGCCCGACCGAGCTGCCGCTGAACCGCCTCCCTGGGCCCTTATCTAGGCGCCCGAGCCGTCCCCGGTGCTTCTCACCGCTATCCCGACGCGTTCTCACCCAGCAAAAACTGAAATCTCTTCGCCGCTCGGTTGAGATCTCGCTCCCTCATTGCCCGGCCGATCGTGTGGTTTTCACGGCGATCTGAGGCCAGCACCGGGTGCGCCGAGTCTTCCTTGACGCCCTTGCGCCGGTTCTAGACCCTGAGCAACCCTTCCCGAGCTTCACCGCGACGTTCTTTCGTTCCCCAGTTCAACTCGAGCCGCCGTCACAAGGATGACCCGTCCGGCAACCACAGCCCGCCGTTCTCCGAGCTGTGAATAGCAAAAAGGTTCGCCTTCAGTCCCTCTTCCATTACCGCAAGCCCCGGTGGCGTGACATAAACTACTCACGCCGGAATTTCACGATTTTGCGACGGTATACAAAAGGGAGGCCCGGACTGATCTGCAAAATTCGTAGTACACACCGCACCACTCGTCCTCTCACGGAGGAAAGCACTTCTAGGTGCCCGTACGAGTCCATAGGAGCAGAAACCACGAAGAACCATTGAGGAAAGCGACTGTTCTTCGAGTTTTAGGAGAATCCCCAATTTCCGGCCTAGGTTGCACGGTGACAGCCAAGTACAGCCATTTCCGAGCTCCGTGGAGCTCATGTCGACCTTTCCTAGGTTCCACTGATGCTCGACGACCTTTTGCTCGATCATTTGGGATGCTAGGAAGGTCGGCCGACACGGCCGAAGTTCTTCCGAAGCCGCCGCTCGTCGCCGACCATGTGCCGGTGATTTTCATGATGAGATGAGCCCAGCATCATGTTTCCCGGGTGGATTTAGGCAGAGGCGGACAGGATCATGGGGTTTGGCGCACCACAGAGGTCACCAGCGAGCTCTCCGGCGAGGTGTCACGGCGGCCGAGCGCGGGAGGCGGGAGGTAGACGAAGCCACCGGTCCCATGCGTCAGCGGCCGATATTTTAAACCCCAGGATTCACTGTGGCATGGAGCGGGTGTGTCAGCGTGCGAAGAAATCCGTAGCCCCTTGTGTCGACCGATGAAGAGTTGACACGTAGCCCCGGTCCCACGCGCAGCGGTTTAAACTTTTTCCCGATTTTCAAATTTAGTTCAAACTTCAAACCCACATAACTTTGGCTAGGAAACTCCAAATCGAGTGAACCAAATTTTGTTGGATTCGTCTCTCTGAGTACTTTCCAGAAAATCAAGTTTCACTTCATGAAAATCCCTATTTCTCCAGAATTAATTCTTCAAATTCAAACTGGTTAGAATTTGAACTGGAGAACCCTTTGGAGAAAAATTCTGAAATTTTGTTGGGATGTTCACCAAAATATCCCTGAGCTATCATAAATATTTTAGATCCATTTGAGCTGATTTGATCCACCTAATGGTGTGACTAATAAAACTGTTCCGGAGAAAATAGAAAATGTCTAGAAACATTTTCAGAATTTCTCTGAAATTGTTTAGCTCATATATTTAGATAGGAACCTTCAAATTAAGTGAGACCAACTCCATTAGAACCCTCTGAAAATCTAGTTTTCAGAAAGTCATGGCTTGCTCCATGAAAATTCCTAGAAAACCCTAAGAGCTCCAATTAAGGTCAAGTACATAAATATTTATCAAGTACCCTAAGAGCCGTGTGCGGTCCTGTTGAACAAGCTAGAATAGTACCGAAGACCTACCAGCTATATGGGAACCGGGAAACCGATGTAAATTGGGTAGCTGGGTATTGAGGCATTGCCTGTCATTCAGAGGGTAGGTTGAGAGCTCGAGGTGTAAATTGTTTGGCGGCACTGAGATGCGCGTGCAGAGACCTCTTGTTCGGGACGATAGGACCGGTTCAATATTTTGCTGATGGGCGAAAGGTGGTTGCGTATGACGTCCGTGATGGTTGCTGTAGGCAACATCGAGTGGGCATACGTGATGGGTTATTCGGGTAACCCTGCAGGTGTAAATCGATTATAATCGCCGTCCCTCGCGGTCAGTGAGTACCACTTGTTCACTGTACCGTGACGTAGAAAGAACAGGCTAGATACATGTTAAAATGTTGCTGATTGAAAGATGGACTTTGATTGTTAATGATTTGCTGTAGCCTAGAGCTAACTAAAGTTCTTTTCAACTTTGGGCAAAGTACATGAGAGAAATGTGTTTCTTGTTTGATTGCGGCTCTCTCATGTGCCTTAGCGTAAACTCTCCACAATCTGTTGCTAAAACTTGAAAATAATGTTCCACTAATTAGGCGAGTCCTTTGCAACTTATTTTACCTCATGTAACCTATCAACCATCATGTAGAAGTTCCATGAATAGGAGAGACGGCTCAGTCTTGCTGAGCCTTCGTGCTCACTGCTTGTGTTTGAAGCTTTTGCAGGGTTCTATGAGGAAGGGACTCCCGAGGAGGAGACGGAACCCCAGGAGGGTAACCCCGTCGAGTGGGAGTCGTGCACGCCGCTGTGTTAGTGTGTGTGCGTGCTAGCGGGGACACGTTCACGGGCTGAACGTGAACTCGATGCGTAGTCTACGCCCGTGAGTGTAGACTGGACATATTTTTTTGTAAAAATGTTCATACACTGGTTTATGTAATAAAACTTTGCTTCTGCTTTGTACCTTTGATGTGTGTTATCTGGTGCTGTGCAACGCAGCACCCCTCAGCGTGATCCTGACTCGACAAGACCGTGGGGTCGTGTCAGCGTGGTATCAGAGCTCGCTTGAGGTTTAACACACTACAAAGGTCATCTTTTTCAAAAATCCAGTGAGGAACGAGTTAGTAGCCCATATAAGGATGTTATTAGTGTATAGAAAGTGGCATACTAACCTATTTGCTTATGTCGGGAAATCGTGCATCTTGGGATGCTTTATGTCTTGGGGGGTGCACGTAAGCGCTGTCGACCAGTGCGCACAAGCTGAAGGGTGGAGCCCCACGAGTGGCAGGTAACCCGACCCACTTTAATATCCTCTATGACTCGTCATGTCGTTTGGGGTATTCGAGCAACGTCTGTCCCTGGCGTGCTTCGGGCAATTTGGGAGACCCCGTCACGTGGTCAGTAACGTGAACACGTAGCTCAAGGCGTGTTTGGCTTGAGAACATCCGGGCGAGTGATGACGGCCGGGTGTACGAACTGTATGGATACCGGGCTCGGTGTGCAGCCGAGTCTGACGATTGTTTGAGTTATCTGCAGGTAGTCTAACCACGAAACGGTAGATGTGTAGCATCCGTGTGCGAGTGATGCTTAGTGCCACTGAACTAACGAAGCCGGCTAAGTACGGTATAGGTTTTTCTTTGTGAGGACGTAGTACCAAAATGATCTGGTGACGCATCGACGTCACACCCCACTAAATGAGCAACTGCATTGTTAAACTTGAAAGTTTTAATCCAGAGCACTAAAATTTGATGCAACTCTTTCCCTTAATTAGGATATTCAAAGTTAACAAGTTTTCAACTTATAGGATACTAAGGACGGAGTCCCCTGTTTTCAGCTGAAATAAGGCTGAAGTTAATCAGAGGTTAGAGGTTGAGTTCTTTCGAGGTTGGGTCATATGATACATTTCTGGAAAGATTTGGAAGAGCTTTACAACTTTTCTCTTGAGATCCAGAGATGTTTCATCCCTTAACCAATCGAAAAATGCAGTAGAGTTGAAACTGTCCAGAAAACAGGGCAGAGCAAACACTCTCTGTAACTCTCTGTAAATTAAGCATTAATTCCTGCATAAAAATCCAAAAATAGAAAATGAGGTAGTTCTGAAAATTTTATGAGAGGGGTTACACCTTTGTAACAGAAAGTTTTGTCAGATTGGGAGTAGAATTAACTGGAATTCTTGGATCAAATCAGTACCTAAAGCAGGGAGGTGCTGTCCAATTTTCTCCAGAAATTCTATCAACTTCGACAGCTCATAACTTTTGAACCAGGACAGATCTTAGGCCAAACAAATACTTTATGGAAAGCTATTGAGGTTAGATTTAACTTTGATGTTGAACTCCAGAATTGGTTTTGCCTTTAGCATGGTCTAAATCAGGTTGACATGGAAACTTGTCAGGGTTGTCATATTGGAGAGCAGATCAGCAGTCAAATTTGTTTAAGTTTGAACTATGTTTCCAAGTCGTATGAGTTCAATGACATGTTTTATGTTATAACTCCATGGTTTACTGTTTAAATAAATATTTGACATTTCTCAAATATGTTTCTACAGATGACAGCAGATAAACAACTGGAGAATGGTTGGGTGGTGTCCACTGTTCTCACCGCAGCGGTTACCCGGAAGTGTTGAGGAAAATGCTTCAATATTTCGGGTATGTTGAGATGCCGCAGTACTTGGCCAAGGAAGAAGGCGAGGAGGGGAACAAGACGTGGATGATCCATGTTGAAGTTCCTGCAGGACCTACGCCACCCGGTTGGGCACCGTTCACCATTACGGTGAGGGGTAGACAGCCGGAGGGAATGTGGCAAGTGGCAGCCCGCGAAACTATGTCGCGTTTCTGCCAGCTACACGTGAGAGCTATGGAGGGAACTCCATACGTGCTCGTTCTGGTGGAGGGACGGGCTAATCACGTGTGGGAAGGGAGGTACATGGAGGCAACAGATCCGGGTTGCCCAAGGTACAACCCCGCGGATGCGAACCTCAGTCTCCAGATAAGGGTGGGAAAGGCCATGATGGACAGCCAAGCTGTTCATACGGAGTGTCTCACCATGAAGCTCAAGGAGAGCAACAGCCATGGAGACCATTTCGAGATTGCTCACAGCGCACTCCGCAATGTGCTCCTTCCGACGATCAAGCGACTGAATGAACAATACAATCAGTTGCATCGTCTGAAGAAGGCGAAGAGGAAAAGCCATGTCGACATCACGGCTTTCCAACAGAAGGTGGAGGCTCTGACCCAGAAGAACGAGGTCCTTACTCGAGCGGGACGACGCTATTGAGGAGAGGCAAGGCTGGGAAGAGGACTACAACCAAGCCATGGATGAGGTTCACACGTTACAGGACCTCGTACCTCCGGTAATGGGCATACCGGTGGTAGGCGCCGTACCCGTGGTCTTGGGTCTCCCGGCAATGGGAGAACCCGAGTCGGAAGAGGAGGTTGTGGACCCAGAGCCACCAGCAGAGGTACCGGAGGAAGACGACCCACAGGAGGTCGAGTTCTACTCTGAGTAGGGGTTACTGTTGCCAAGTAGGGCAGCAAGGGTGATGTAACCCAAACTTTTGTAATCGATGACATGTCGTGTAGACAGTAGTGCATGTATAGGTAGTGATGACATGAGCACGACTTCTCGGAGACCCGAGACTAATGTATCTTATATAAAGTTTATGATTTATCAATATATGTGAATGTTGTGCAAATTATTCATGCGTCACTTCAATACCTACTGTTGCATATGGAATTTTTAAGTATGACATGTGCTGATCGCTGCTGTTTTGAATTTCAGTATGACTCGTACTCGTGCCAACCCGGACGTTGGGGATTCCAGTCAGGGGGGAGAAACCTTCCAACAACCTCCCGAGGACTCCTCGGGACAGCAACAGCAACAGCAGCAACAGCAACAGCGACAACCGCCACCGCCACCGCCAACGGTTACATTGGACGATATCGTTGCGGCAATGGAGGGTTCTCATCAGCAGCACACGGAGTTGCTGCAGACCCTTATTGCAAATACGTCTCGACCAGAGAGGCGTCAAGATCGCGAGGAGCGTCAACAGAGCTCCTACTCCGATTTTATGGCGATTCATCCCCCGGTATTCTCAAGGGCGGATGAACCCATCGATGCAGACAACTGGCTCCGCACGATGGAGAAGAAGTTCGGGCTGCTCCAAGTAAGTGAGCAGCGCAAGACTCAGTTCACGGTCCAACAGCTCCAAGGATCCGCGAGCGCATGGTGGGCGAACTACTGTGCTTCGCAGCCCACCGACCGAGTTATGACCTGGACGGAATTCAGGACGGCCTTTAGGGCCTATCACATACCACCGGGTATCATGAAGAGGAAGATGCAGGAGTTCTTACGCCTGCAGCAAGGGAGCCGGAACGCGCTGGAATACTCCAGGGCATTCAATGATCTTGCACTCTACGCGTCGTATCACGCCGATACCGACGAGAAGCGGCAGGATCACTTCTTCCAGGGGCTTAACCTGCTCCTGAAGGACAAGCTGGCGATGTTCAATCGTGGCAGCCTCAATGACATAACTGATGCTGTGATTGTTCAGGAAGACTCTGGCAAGTAGTTAGCGGCGGCGGAAAGGAAGCGAAGCGCGCCGCAAAGCAGCAGAGAAGGAGGTGGTCCTTCTCAAAAATACCGGATGGTGAATCTCCCACCATTGGGTCCATGCTGGCAGCCACCACAGAGGCTGATGCCATTCCTCAGCCGGCCATATTCTTCACCGGTATTCATGCCGGCACTGCCAGTACCACCTCCGCAGCAACAACAGCAGCAGGCGATGCCGCGTGCGTATGCACCTCAGCAGCGCATGCTGGGCTTTCGTCCCCCAAGCACCGGACAAGCAGCGGCCACATGCTACAAATGTGGTCGTCCAGGACACTTCGCCAGCAGTTGTCCGGAGAGACAAGGAGACGGAGTTGCACCGCAACTTCCGGAGAGGAATCAGCCCCGGAACCCTACTAATGTGCGGCGGGCAAACCCTAGGCCCGGCACTATCCACCAACTTGCCATAGAAGACGTGCCGGAGGGTGAACCAATCCTTGCGGGTATGTTCCAACTCCACCAGCATCCCGCCATATTATTATTTGATTCAGGCGCCACACACAATTTTATTAGACGAGCTTTCATTGCTAAATACAGCTTGCAAATAGTACCCACCGATAGTCCATATTTGATTTGTTCACCGGGTGGGAAAATTTCAGCAAGCATGATGGTTCCAAAAGCACCATTATGCTTAGTGGGTAGAGTGTACCCTACCTCTCTCATAATGTTAGAGGGACAGAAGGTTGATGTCATCTTAGGGATGTCGTGGTTAACCCGCCACGGCGCTGTTTTAGACACCGTCCTTCGAATCGTGCACTTGAACTCAGAAGTGCACGGGTCTCACTCCTTATTTCTGGACTGTCCAGAAATAAAACTTCCATGTGTCTATCAATCCACAACTATCAGATTGGAAGACATTCCAGTGGTCCGAGAGTTCCCGGACGTGTTCCCGGATGATTTACCCGGGATGCCGCCCGACAGAGAGGTGGAGTTCAAGATTGAACTTGCACCGGGAACCATGCCAATATCCTGAAGGCTGTACAAGATGGCGCCCAAGGAGTTGGCTGAACTGAAGACTCAGCTAACGGACCTGCTGGAGAAGGGTTTTATTAGGCTGAGCTCCTCGCCATGGGGCTGTTCAGCATTATTCGCGAAGAAGAAAGACGAGACGTTGCGGCTTTGCATGGACTATCATCCACTAAACGCCGTAACCATCAAGAACAAGTACCCGTTGCCACGGATCGACATGTTGTTTGATCAGTTGGTCGAAGCAAAGATCTTTTCCAAGATGGACCATCAGATCAAGATACGGGCTGAGTATATTCCGAAGACAGCTTTCTCGACGAGGTACGGGCTGTATGAGTACCTGGTCATGTCCTTCGGGCTCACCAAGGCTCCAGCTCATTTCATGTATTTGATGAACTCGGTATTCATGCCGGAGCTGGACAAGTTTGTCATGGTCTTCATCGACGATATATTGGTATATTCCAAGTCGGAGGAAGAGCACAAGAAGCATCTGCGTATAGTCTTGCAACGGCTGCGGGATCACAAGCTATACGTGAAATTCAGCAAGTGCGAGTTCTGGATACCGCAAGTACCTTTTCTCGGGCATATAATCTCAGCGGAGGGAATCGCTGTAGACCCGAGTAAGATCACACAAGTGCTGAATTAGAAATCCCCGAGAACTGTTCACGAGGTACGGAGTTTCCTCGGACTCGCAGGATATTATCGGAGGTTCATTCCGAACTTCTTGAAGATTGCCAAGCCGATGACGGAGCTGCTGAAGAAGGCTATCAAATATGTTTGGAGTCCAGCATGTGAAGCAGCATTCAAGGCATTAGTGAAACACCTAACATCAGCACCGGTTTTGGCGCAGCCAGACACAACTAAACCGTTTGATGTGTACTGTGATGCATCCAGCATTGGGCTCGGATGTATGCTGATGGAAGACCGAAGGGTGGTCGCGTATGCGTAACGGCAGCTCAGAAACCATGAGCAAAATTATCCAACTCACGACTTAGAGCTCGCTGCCGTGGTACTTGCACTTAAAATGTGGAAGCACTACCTACTCGGTAACCTCGTACATTTATATACCGACCACAAGAGCCTCAAGTACATATTCACTCAGAAGGAGCTGAACATGAGGCAGCGAAAATGGTTAGAGTTGATAAAGGATTACGAAATAGAGATCCATTATCACCCTGGCAAGGCAAACGTAGTGGCAGATGCGCTGAGCCGCAAGTCACACGTCAACAATCTGACCATCACACCGTTGGAAGAGAGCGAACCACCACTGCATGTGATTCCACATGGAGCTCTCTACAACTTAGCTTTGATCCCCACCATCCAGGAAGAGATAGCGGCAGCCCAGAAAAATGACAAGGGCATGTCACATTTGCGGAGATGTATAGACAGTCGGGAACTGAAATGTTTCTGGAAGGACGGAGACAGCGTCCTATGGTTCAAGGACCAGATCGTCGTACCCCGTAACCCGGAATTATGGAGGAAAAATCTATGATGAGGCTCACTTGTCAAAGTTTTCTATTCACCCCGGCAGCAACAAAATGTATCAAGAACTCAGACGCAAGTTTTGGTGGACACGGATGAGGCGGGAGATCGCAAAGTACGTGTCCGAGTGTGATACATGTTGAAGGGTGAAGGCAGATCATATGCGGAAACCGGGACTGCTACAACCACTGGGCGTTCCTGCCTGGAAGTGGGAGGATGTGAGCATGGACTTCATCGTCGTTGTACCCACCACTTTTCCGAAGCATGATTCTGTGTGGGCGATCGTCGACCGGCTCACCAAAGTTGCCCATTTCATCCCGGTCAACACCAACTACAACGCCAAGAAGTACGCTGAACTGTACATCTCACGGATCCTATGCTTGTACGGCGTACCCCGTACCATCATATCGGCTCGGGGCACTTTATTTGTGTCCCGTTTTTGGGAGAAGCTACACGCTACGTTGGGGACGAAGCTGATCCGTAGTTCAGCATACCACCCGCTGACGGATGGGCAAACCGAGCAGGTAAATCAAATTTTGGAAGATATGCTACGCGCTTGTGCTATCAACCACGGCAAAAATTGGGATGATCACTTGCCGTTAGCCAAGTTCTCGTACAACAATGGGTACCAAGCCAGCATCAAGATGGCGCCCTACGAGGCGCTATACGGGAGGAAATGCCGCACACCACTGAATTGGTGTGAGTCTGGCGAAAGGTTTACCTTCGGGATTGATCTTGTCAATAACGCGGAGGAAAAGGTTCGACTGATTCAAGCGAACCTAAAAGCCGCACAATCCCGACAGAAACAATACGCGGACCGGAGAAGACGCCCATTACAGTTCAAAGTCGGGGATCACATATACCTACGTGTGTCTCCAATGAAGGGCGTGAACAGATTCGGGGTGAGGGGAAAGTTAGCATCCCGATTCATCGGTCCATTTCAGATTATCGAAAGATGTGGATCAGTAGCATACCGGCTGCAATTACCAGAAACACTTTCCGGTGTGCACGACGTCTACCACATTTCCCATCTGCGGAAGTGCCTTAAGCTATCAACTACCATTCAGCTGGGGGACATAGAAGAACTGAAACCGGATCTCACGTATCGGGAGGAACCGGTTCAGATTATTGAAGAAAAGACCCGAACCACACGCAGCCGTACGTTGTGGTTCTAAAAAGTTCTATGGAGTAATCACTCCGGGGACGAAGCGACATGGGAGAGCGAAGGATTTCTTCGCGCGAACTGCCCCGACTTTTTCACGTCGCATATACGGTTATTTTCCACCGTCCTCTCTCGTTTTCACCTTATAATCTCGGGACGAGATTCTTTTAAGGGGGAGGAATGTAAGGGCCTAAGTTTTGGCACACATCCAAAGTGTTCATCACCACACACACACTTCATTTGAAGAAAGTTGATGAACCCATTTGAAGAGTGAGTAACCACCATCAACATGCTCATTAGAGAATAAACTCACAAAATGCAAAAGTGGTGTTTCCCACATGCATCATATAGGGGCCGGGCATATGAAAAACTCCTACACCTTGCTAGGAATGTCCATTCCAAGTTTCACTCAAATTCAAAACCTTTTTAAAGCCCTTTTGGGTATAGCTAGAAAGAGGGTGGTTTGAACTCAAATTCAAATTCAAACTATTTCCATCCCATGAATTCAAAAGTGGGAGGCATATTATTACTCAGCACATTTTTGTAAGCTCACACACAAATTTTCACTCCATTTGGAGTTGATCTTGACATAAGCTAAGTTTAGCAAATTCAAACCATATTTGAATTTCAAACTGCATATGTGCTGAAATTTGGTTAAACACTTCACAATTTGAATTCTACCAATTCCAAATGGGCATGTGGTAGATAATTCAAATCCTAGGGGGTATTAGGGGGATTACTGTTTGTAGCAGTGAGAGGAAGATAATTTCAGAGGTTAAAACTCGGGTGGGACCCACATGTAAGCACAGTTCAAAGAACCGACTGAAGACTTGATCTCGGTTTCTTGTGCCCGACCGAGCTGCTGCCACGGCGAGAAAATGGTGAGCACAGCAGCTGCTTGCCGCCCCTGGCCGCTGAACCGCCTCCCTGGGCCCTTATCTAGGCACCCGAGCTATCCCCGGTGCTTCTCACCGCTATCCCAACGCGTTCTCACCCAGCAAACTGAAATCCCTTGCCGCTCGGTTGAGCTCTCGGTCCCTCATCGCCCGGCCGATCCTGTGGTTCTCACAGCGATCTGAGGCCAGCACCGGGTGCGCCGAGTCTTCCTTGACGCCCTTGCGCTGGTTCTAGACCCTGAGCAACCCTTCCCAAGCTCCACCGTGACGTTCTTTCGTTCCCCGGTTCAGCTCGAGCCGCCGTCACAAGGACGACCCGTCCGGCCACCACAGACCACCGTTCTCCGAGCTGTGAATAGCAAAAATGTTCGCCTTCAGTCCCTCTTCCATTACCGCAAGCCCTGGCGGCGTGACATAAACTACTCATGCCGGAATTTCACGATTTTGCGATGGTATACAAAAGGGAGGCCTGGACTGATCTGCAAAATTCATAGTACACACCGCACCACTCGTCCTCTCATGGAGGAAAGCACTTCTAGGTGCCCGTACGAGTCCATAGGAGCAGAAACCACGAAGAACCATTGAGGAAAGCCACTGTTCTTCGAGTTTTAGGAGAATCCCCGATTTCGGGACTAGGTCGCACGGTGACAGCCCAGTACAGCTATTTCCGAGCTCCGTGGAGCTCATGTCGACCTTTCCTAGGGTCCACTGATGCTCGACGACCTTTTGCTCGATCGTTTGGGATGCTAGGAAGGCCGACCGACACGGCCGAAGTTCTTCTGAAGCCGCCGCTCGTCGCCGACCATGTGCCGGTGATTTTCATGACGAGCTGAGCCCAGCATCATGTTCCCCGGGTGGATTTAGGCAGAGGCGGCCAGGATCATGGGGTTTGGCGCACCATAGAGGCTACTGGCGAGCTCTCCGGCGAGGTGTCGCGGCGGCCGAGCGCGGGAGGCGGGAGGTAGACGAAGCCCCCGGTTCTACGCGTCAGCGGCCAATATTTTAAACCCCGGGATTCGCTGTGGCACGGGTCGGGTGCGGCTGCACGCAAAGAAATCCATAACCCCATGTGTCGACCGATGAAGAGTTGACACGTAGCCCCGGTCCCACGCGCAGCGGTTTAAACTTTTTCCTGATTTTCAGATTTAGTTCAAACTTCAAACCCACATAACTTTTGCTAGGAAACTCCAAATCGAGTGAACCAGGTTTTGTTGGATCAGCTCTCTGAGTACTTTCCATAAATCAAGTTTCACTTCAGGAAAATCCCTATTTCTCCGGAATTAATTCTTCAAAATTCAAACTGGTTAGAATTTTAACTGGAGAACCCTTTGGAGAAAAATTCTGAAATTTTGCAGGGATGTTCACTAAAATATCCCTGAGCTATTATAAAAATTTCAGATCCATTTGAGCTAATTTGATCCACCTAATAGTGTGACTAATAAAACTGTTCCGGAGAAAATAGAAAATGTCCAGAAACATTTTCAGAATTTCTCTGAAATTGTTTAGCTCATATCTTTAGCTAGGAACCTTCAAATTAAGTGACCAACTCCATTAGAACCCTCTGAAAATCTAGTTTTCAGAAAGTCATGGCTTGCTCCATGAAAATTCCTAGAAAACCATAAGAGCTCCAATTAAGGTCAAGTACATAATTATTTGTGGAGAGCTCAAATGAACTTTACTGCAAATAAAACTTGGCCAAGTCTCTTTTTAGGTTGTATACAAACCACAGTAAAAATTTCAGAGTCATTGGGTTGTTCTAGTGAGACTTATAATCTTCACAAGTTCAAATTCAATTCAAATGCATGTAAATTAATACATATACATGTTATTTCATGTAGTCGCTAAGGTCGAGAAGGAACCCGAAGTCTTAGACTTAGTCACTCCGGAAAAGCAGCTAGCCTACGACCAAGAGCAGCAAGGCAAACTCCGGTTTGCATTAACCTCTTTACAACTTTTTATTGTTTTGGGAACTTCCTTTGAGTACCATTTATTTCTTGCATTAGAGTCTTGTTTGAAACCCAAATGTATAGCAAAGAAAACCATGGGTTGGGATTAAGATTGAAAACCTCGTTAGCCTCTGCAATGCTAAGATAGATTAGGATTCGGTACAAGTCAAGTAGTTGGAACTACTCGCGAGGATAGGATAGAGGCACTCGACTCGGGTAAAGATAGCAAATGAAACACATGGCAAGGAAAATGAGACCGAGCGGAGAGTAAGGGCAGCAGGACTTTGGGGCCTGGGTGCTATAGCTCCGCTTGTGTCGATTGAGGACCAAGCCGTGTGCGGGCCTGTTGAACAAGCTAGAACAGTACCGAAGACCTACCGGCTATATGGGAACCGGGAAACCGATGTATCTCGGGTAGCTGGGTATTGAGGCATTGCCTGTCGTTCAAAGGGTAGGTTGAGAGCTCGAGGTATAAATCGGCTGGTGGCACTGAGATGCGCGTGCAGAGATCTCTTGCTCGGGACGATAGGACCGGTTCAATATTTGGCTGACGGGCGAAAGCTGGTTGCGTACGACGTCCGTGATGGTTGCTGTAGGCAACATCGAGTGGGCGTACGTGACGGGTTATTCGGATAACCCTGCAGGTGTAAATCGATTATAATCGCCGTCCCTCACGGTCAGTGAGTACCACTTGTTCACTGTACCATGACGTAGAAAGAACAGGCTAGATACATGTTAAAATGTTGCTGATTGAAAGATGGACTTTGATTGTTAATGATTTGCTGTAGCCTAGAGCTAACTAAAGTTCTTTTCAACTTTGGGCAAAGTACATGAGAGAAATGCGTTTCTTGTTTGATTGCGGCTCTCTCATGTGCCTTAGTGTAAAGTCTCCACAACCTGTTGCTAAAACTTGAAAGTAAGGTTCCACTAATTAGACGAGTCCTTTGCAACTTATTTTACCTCATGTAACCTCTCAACCATCATGTAGAAGTTACATGAATAGGAGAGACGGGTCAGTCTTGCTGAGCCTTCGTGCTCACTGCTTGTGTTTGAATCTTTTGCAGGGTCCTATGATAAAGGGACTCCGGAGGAGGGGACGGAACCCCAGGAGGGTAACTCCATCGAGTGGGAGTCGTGCACGCCACCGTGTTAGTGTGTGTGCGTGCTAGCGGGGACACGTTAACGGGCTGAACGTGAATTCGATGCGTAGTCTATGCCCGTGAGTGTAGACTGGACATATTTTGTTGTAAAAATGTTCATACACTGGTTTATGTAATAAAACTTTGCTTCCGCTTTGTATCTTTGATGTGTGTTATCCGGATATGTGCAACGCAGCACCCCTCACCGTGATCCTGGATCGACAAGATCGTGGGGTCATGTCATCCTCCCCCCTCTTGAATTGGAGTCGTCCTCGACTCAAACTCATATTCTCTCATGTGTGGGTCCAAATGTGAAAACCATCAAATCCTCTTGTGTGCATGAAAGGAGGAGGCCAAGGTGGTGGACGACATAGTGCAATATGTTCTCCATCAAATGAGCATGCATGTTCACTTGAGCCAGGATTGTGACGCCCTGGTTCTGAGAGAGAACCTCTCGGAACCGAGACTGATGCATCTGTGTGCCCAGGATGTTCATCACACATACACATATACTTCACAAACTGAATTCAGAATATATAGAACCATGAATAACAGGGTTTATTACAATGTCTCATGAGTCTGGGACTCATTCTAGCAGCGGAAGTCTTATTCTAGCAGCGGAAGTCTTTATTCTAGCAGCGGAAGTCTTCTAACTAGTGCGGAAGCAATCTAAACAGCAGCAGCGGCTCCATCTCTACTCCATTCCCACAGGCAAGTTGAAGGTGGATCACACTTCTAATACTCCACGGGGACTTCATAGTACTCCTCTCCTGTTGCTGATGATGTATGATAATGCAAGTTTGAGTACATGACGTACTCAGCAAGTGCGGGAAGTATGACATGTAGCTTACAACAAGGCAGGTATAAAAGGCTCATTGCAGAAAGGGAAGTTTACTTCTCAAAACACGATAAAACGGCAACTTAGCTTTAAGTGAATGTAATCCCAACATGTATTTAAACATTAACATACCTCCATTATGATTCATCCCTTTCCATGTCTCAACAATACATTAATCTTTCTCAAATTTGCTCATGAATACCATCTCGTAGTCACTACCATCTCATGAATACCATCTCGTATTCACTGCCATTTCATCTCACATTCAATTCTGTCCCATTCCGATACCAAATCTCGTTGCTATGACTCAACAGTCATGCAACCAATCTCATTACCGGGACTCAACAGTCCCAAAAAACAGATCCAAAGACCAAACCATAACCAAAACAATCCCAAAAACCATCCCAACTAATCATGTGAGTTGTCCAGGCGCTCGGGACCGTAAGCTCGGCTATCATGATAGTTTTGGACTCTGCAGAGTTTGTACCACTTTACCCACAAGTTTGTGATTTCGTCACCCGTCGACGACTGCAGAACCTCCATTATACCAGTACACAACCGTCGGTGTATGGCCAAGAGATCACAAAATAGCCTTTACACAGGGGCTACTAGATGTATGGACTCACTAAGGTTTCACCAGCAGGCTAGAATCTCTAATTCTCCCACCCTGGGGCCCCCTCTTGTGCCATGCAGTTCCCAGGGCAGTCCTCACTCGACTCCCATTCCCCGCGCCTTCCACGGTCCATAACAATCTAGCAACTTACCTAACTAGTCAGCTAAGTCGCACCGATACTTAGTCTTGTAGTGGCAATGTTATCCTGGCATGTGCTCGCATGAACCGGTCCTTAGATCTACGGCAAGTAACCACCATCTCATACTACCACATCCACAAACCAAGCTTGCCTAGATCTCCCTCCGATTCATGTCCATTATCAACATCAGTTTCTCATATTGTTCATACGAGTCCAGTTAGCTAGACACATCTATCTCGCTTCTCATATCCCATGGACTCGGTGAAGCATAAAAGCAAAAACCATACCCGACTCATTAACTTTCCCGGTGACAAGGGTGGTTAACAAAACTAGTAAACTCCTAAAAAAGGGTTTCCCATCATGTTGACTCGGCATACACAATTTTCACAACCAAAACAGTTTTCAAAAACATGGGATCAATATGGTCAAGGGGCATTTGCCTTGTTTTTGCGGTTCCGGTTGCTCTTGGATCTCGAAATCTGAGTTCTGAAATCCCTCGTAGATAGCTCCCGGAGCTTGTCCTTCTATTTATGATTACGCGCATACAAGATTCACAGCAATCAATATCATGCACAAACTCTACTTAAGATGCAATGATGCATATGCATGTTGATTCTATGGTGCAGTTTTATTAGATCGGTTTATACGTGTTCTTGCATGGCAATCATGGGTTTTACGATGAACAGAGGTGTAAAGATCAATTGTGGACGTGGCGATGATCTTGACTCAAGATCTAGATCAGACCGATCAACACATGATCTGTCCACGAAAAAGCTTCTGTTCGAAAGGATTGAAGAACAGATGCAAAGAAAACATGATGATGTCGTAAGGTGGTATTGGAAACCTACGTTGCTTCTTTCGGGTCCTAGCAAAACAGATCGTCGGGGCTCTCTTCTGGCGGCGGCGATCGTGTCTAGGCTTCGTCAGCGGTCTATCCGGTGGTCAAACTCCAGCGAAAGGGTTTAGCTCGGCGAGTTTGGGGCTAGGGCTTTTAAGTTGTCGGCTTAGAAAAGATGTTACGACCAAGGGGTTGTTTCGGTTTCTATTTATAACCGGGAAAAGAAGTGTCCTAATCCGATTGGATTTCCAATAAGAGTCCTATTCAAATTGTTTTTGAATCTTAACAACTTATCTTCAATTGATTTGGTGCGGTATCAACGTAGAAGGGTTCGCGTCGTTTTCCTCCGTGTCGGGCACTCGTGCATGGGAGAAAAAACGCTTCAGATTCGTGTCCTTACACGGTGATGAGCTCTGGAGGCTCCACGTGTCCAGCAGGGGCCTGGTCTCCCTTTTCCGCAGAGACGAGCTCCAGTTGTGCCGCGTGTCAGGCGGGCGAGACCTCCCTCTTCCTCAGAGGTGAGCTCCGCGTGCGCCACGCGTCCTGGCGAGCAGGACCTCCCTCTCTCTCAGAGGCGAGCTCCGAGAGTGCCACGTGTCAGAGCCGGACCTCCCCTCTCTTCGGAGGTGGGCTCCGAAAATGCCACGTGTCCAGTAGCGCCAGACTTTCTTTCTTCTCAGAGACGAGCTCCGAGGTCGACACGTGTCCAACAGTGACGGACCTTCCGGAGGTAAGCTCCGGAGGTGACACGTGTCCGGTAGTGTCGGACCTCCCGGGGGTGAGCTCCGGAGGTGACACGTGTCTAGTAGGACCGGACCTCTTGGAGGTGAGCTCCGAGAGCGACACGAGTCCCGGGCGGCTGGTTCTCTCTTTTCCGCAGCGACTAGCTCTGAAGGCGACACGTGTCCTTCGGGCTGTACTTCGCTCCTCCGCAGAGGCTAGCTCCGGGGGCAACACGTGTCCCACGGGGTCGGACCTCTCCCCTTTCGCGGGGATGAGCCCCGAGCCTGCCACGTAGCCAGTTTAGCGGCGGACCTCTCCCCCTTTATGGAGATGAGCTCCGAACACGCCACGTGGCCAGAGGCCGTGGAAATTGTCTACAGCGCTCTTCGGCGAACTGGAATTGGCTCTTTTTGGCTATCTTTTTTATTCTTTCTTTGTTTCAACTTATTTAAAAAATGTTTCCTACATGAAACATGAATACATGCAGAAATAAAAAATGAGGGCGTCACAAATCTACCCCCCTTAAATTGAATCTCGCCCTCGAGATTCGCTAGTGGAGAATAGATGAGGGAATTCCGCCTTGATGTCTTCTTCACGTTCCCATGTAGCTTATGCTTCCGTGTGATGGCTCCATTGTACCTTGCACCAACGGATCACTTTGTTCCTCGTGACCCTTTCTTTCATGTCCAAAATTCGGACAGGGTGCTCTGCATAGGTCATATCCTCTTGAAGTTCTAGCTCATCCATTGGTACTTGCTCTTCCGGTACTCTCAAGCACTTCTTGAGCTGGGATACGTGAAACACGTCATGCACGTCGGAGAGGTGCATCGGGAGCTCTAGTTGATAGGCTACTTCTCCTCGCTTGCCCAAAATCTTGAATGGCCCGGTATAGCGAGGTGCTAGCTTGCCTTTGACGTTAAAACGTCGTTGGCCACGGATAGGCGATACCTTAAGGTATACGAAGTCTCCTACTTCGAAAGTCAACTTCCTTCGCCTATTGTCCGCATAGCCTTTCTGTCGTGACTGAGCAGCCTTTAAGTTCTCCCGAAATGTTTGGACTTGCTTTTCAGCCTCTTGTAGCACTTTGGGTCCAAACACTTGGTTCTCTCCGGTCTCGTTCCAAAACAACGGTGTTCTACACCGTCTACCGTACAATGCTTCGAAAGGTGCCATCTTCAAGCTAGCTTGATAGCTGTTGTTATAGGAGAATTCGACATACGGCAAACTCCTATCCCAACTACACCCATGTTTCAAGGCGCAAGCTCTCAACCTGTCCTCCAAAATTTGGTTTGTCCTCTCGGTTTGTCCATCAGTCTGCGGGTGGTAAGCGGAGCTAAAATCTAGTCGTGTACCCATAGCTTTCTGCAGCTTCCTCCAAAATCTAGAGGTAAACTGAGAACCCCGATCTGAGACTATCCTCTTCGAGACTCCATGCGGCACACGATTTGCTCCATGTACAGCTCGGCTAGATCTGCCACGCGGTACATGGTTTTAACAGGAAGAAAATGAGCTGTTTTCGTCAATCAGTCCACGATAACCCAGATTGAGTTGTAACCCGACCGAGTACGTGGCAATCCCACGATGAAATCCATACTGATGTCTTCCCACTTCCACTCGGGTACCTTCAAGGGTTGCAACAATCCAGCGGGTCTTTGATGTTCGGCCTTCACCCGTTGGCATGTGTCGCATAGGGCAACATACTTGGCTATGTCCCTTTTCATACCATCCCACCAATAACAAGTCTTCAAGTCCTTGTACATCTTTGTACTGTCGGGATGTATGGAATAAGGTGAGTCATGTGCCTCTTTTAATATCGTGTCGCGGATATGCTTCACGTTAGGCACACAAATCCTTTTTCGTAGCCAAAGCGTACCCTTCTCGTCTTCCTTGAAGTCTTTTTCTATGCCCTGTGGGATCCTTTCCTTGATCTCTTTGATCTCCTCATCTGTTGTTTGGCCATCTCTTATCTCTTTCTCCAACAAAGAGTGGAGTTCCATCACTTCCATCTCGTTCAAGAACCCAATATGTAACCGTTCGAACTCCTTGCATAGCTCGGGTGGTAGCTCCCAAACCGTGAGATGGTGACAAGCTCCCTTTCGGCACAATGCATCGGCTACTACATTGGCCTTTCCGGGGTGATAGTTGATTCCAACATCATAATCATTGATGAGTTCCAACCATCGACGTTGCCTCAAATTCAAATCCGTTTGGGTGAATATGTACTTGAGGCTTTTATGATCCGTATAGATCTCACATCGATGACAAAGGATATAATGTCTCCAAATCTTCAATGCATGCACCACGGCTGCTAGTTCCAAGTCATGTGTAGGGTAATTGAGCTCGTGCTTCTTGAGTTTTCTTGAGGCATATGCTACCACTTGTCCTTCTTGCATGAGCACGCATCCGAGCCCTTGTCTTCATGTGTCACAAAATTTGTCAAAGCTCTTGCTTACGTCCGGCAATACCAAAACCGGCGCTGTGGTTAGCCTTTTCTTGAGCTCCTCAAAGCGTTCTTGGCACGCTAGTGGCAATTGAAAGGCTTTTCCCTTTGTTATCAACTCCGTCATAGGCTTTGCTATCTTAGAGAAGTCCTTGATGAACCGTCTATAGTATCCAGCCATCCCAAGAAAACTCCGAATATCCCTCACATTTTGCGGTTGGTTCCACTTCAGAACATCTCCCACTTTTTCGGGATCAACCGATACTCCTTCCTCGGAGATGACGTGGCCTAGGAACAATATCTCCTTTAGCCAAAATTGACACTTGCTGAGCTTGGCATACAATTGATGCTCTCGTAGCTTTTGCAATGTCAATCTCAGATGTTCTTCGTGTTCCTCCTCACTTTTTGAATACACCATGATGTCGTCGATGAAAACCATGACGATCTTGTCCACGTACTCCATGAAGACTTTATTCATGAGGTACATGAAGTATGCGGGTGCATTCGTTAACCCAAAAGACATAACGGTATATTCATATGAACCATACCATGTTCGAAATGCAGTCTTGGGTATATCGGAGGGCTTAATCTTCAGTCGGAAGTATCCCGACCGAAGATCAATCTTGGAGAACACTGGGGCTCCTTTCATCTGGTCAAATAGGTCCTCTATACGGGGCAGACGGGTATTTGTTCTTGATCATTACCTCGTTGAGAGACCTATAATCCACGCACATCCTTTGGGTTCCATCCTTCTTGTCTACGAAGAGCACGGGGCTCCCCACGGTGACGAGCTTGGACGTATAAAACCATTCTCTTGCTGCTCCTGGATTTGTTTCTTGAGCTCCACTAGTTTGTTTACGGGCATCCTATATGGTCTTGTTGCTATAGGTGCAGTTCCGGGTACCAAGTCAATGGAAAACTCGATGTCCCGGTCAGGTGGCATACCTGGAAGTTCTTCCGGAAACACGTCCGAGAATTCTTGAACCACCGGAATGCTTTCCAACGTTGCTTCTTTGACGTGATTCAACGTCGCCTTCTCGGTTGCCGGTTGGGCTGACTCGAACTCAATACGGGTACCGTGCTCGTTTGTCAACTGCACGCTCCTCTCAGCACATTGGATTACTCCGTTGTGCTTGCTTAACCAATCCATTCCGAGTATTATGTCAAGTCCTTGGGAATCCAAGACAATGAGGTTGGCAAGGAAGTCTACGCCCCTTATTTTAAGGTTTACTTTCGGACATACTATATTAGTCCTCATCTCTCCACCGGGAGAATTAACCAACGTAGTATATTTCAAGTGTGATATGGGTAGATTATACTTGGCAACGTACTTGGATGATATGAATGAATGTGATGCTCCGGAATCAAATAGAATGGTGACTGGGTTGGATTTGGCAAGGAACATACCAATCACGACGTCCTCAACCTGTTGTGCTTCCTAAGAAGAGACATGGTTCACGTTGCCGTGAGCATAGTTATGCTGTCCACGGTTTCCTTGATTGGCTCCTCCGTTCGGACGTGGGTTCTACTTGGGCACGTTGCTTGGTCGTCCAGGACCTCTCTTCGGGCACTGGCTCGCAAAGTGTCCCATCTCTCCGCATGCAAAGCATGCCTTGTTGCCCACGACAGCAGGTACGTTGGGGCGGGGGTTTTGGGCAGGAGCGCCCATGTTTGGACGAGGCGCAGGAGGCAAAGGAACTCGAGGTGTTTGCATGGCAAGACGTTTTTGTGATGGTTTATTATGGCAAAAAGAAGGAGCGGATGATCCATACTGTGGTGCAGCTGGGGGCATGTACCGAGAGCGTACGTTGCTCCCTTGTGGCTGGTATGGCATCTTTCTTTTGTCCTCTCGCTCGATCTCTCGGATCTTGCTCTCAACCACGATGGCTTTTTCAACTAGCTTCTGGAAGCTCGCATAGTCATTATTGAGGAGCTGAACCTGGATCTCATTGTTCAACCCTCTCATGAACAAGTACTGCTTCCGTTGGTCCGAGTTGACGTCTTCGGGAGCATACCTAGACAGCTGCGTGAACTTGTTGAGGTACTCATTCACGCTCTTCTGCCCTTGGCGGAGACCTTCGAACTCTTGCCTCTTGAGCATCATGACACCAGCAGGGATGTAATGAGAGCGGAAACTCTCCTTGAACTCAGTCCAAGTAATAGTCTCCGGGTTGTCATGAGCGTTGCACAGGGCATCCCACCAGTCAGCGGCTGCTCCCATGAGTTGGTGTGACGCGAAGAGAACCTTCTCTCGGTCATTGCACTGAACAATGGCAAGCTTCTTCTCCATGGACTTCAACCAGTCGTCGGCCTCCATGGGATCATTAGCTTGAGCAAAAGTGGGTGGTCGAGTCCTCATGAACTCTCCCAGTCGGTTGTGAGCCGGCGGTGGTGCGGGAACGGGGTTGTTGTTGTTGGCTTGCAGCTGACCTAAAGTTTGGATCATGGTTTGCATGAGCTAATTCTGCATAGCCATCAACCGTTCCAGGTTGTTTGCACCAGCTCCGAGGTTGTCATTCTCAGGAACTTTGACGTGGTCCTCTACTTGGTTGCCACAGACGTTCCTCCCTTGACGGCCGACGTTTCCTCTCACCATCTGAGAGAGAGAGTTGGACAGAATAGAGGTTAGAAGGTTAGATGGATCCCCCTAACTATATGCATCAAGGTAGGTGGACTTAATATCATCCTATATGAGGATGTGAACAAGTGCTGAGGTATCTCACACCTCTCCACTATGTGTGGATATGGACAACGTTGAAACGTCCAACAACTCACACTAAGCACCAAAGCACAAACAATCATCACAAGATTCAACACACAACTCCTATTCAAGGCTTACTCAATGGGAGTCCTATAGTCAAGGTGGTTTCAATGCCAATCTATGCATTTTACCTAAGCTTGCATCCTATGGTCAGCGTGGCTTCTAATACCAATTTGTGATCTGTATCTAGGTGTGTGACCTACGATCAACCATGGTAGGTTGACACCAATCTGTGACTAGGGGTGCGTCCTACAGTCAACGTGGTAGCTCTGATACCAACTTGTGACGCCCTGGTTCTGAGAGAGAACCTCTCGGAACCGAGACTGATGCGTATGTGTGCCCAGTATGTTCATCACACATACACATATACTTCACAAACTGAATTCAGAATATATATAACCATGAAAAACAGGGTTTATTACAATGTCTCATGAGTCTTGGACTCATTCTAGCAGCGGAGGTCTTATTCTAGCAGCGGAAGTCTTTATTCTAGCAGCGGAAGTCTTCTAACTAGTGCGAAAGCAATCTAAACAGCAGCAGCGGCTCCATCTCTACTCCATTCCCACAGGCAAGTTGACAGTGGATCACACTCCTAATACTCCACGGGGTCTTCAAAGTACTCCTCTCCTGTTGCTGATGATGTATGATAATGCATGTTTGAGTACATGACGTACTCAGCAAGTGCGGGAAGTATGCCATGTAGCTTACAACAAGTCAGGTATAAAAAGGCTCATTGCAGAAAGTGAAGTTTACTTCTCAAAACACGATAAAAACAACAACTTAGCTTTAAGTGAATGTAATCCCAACATGTATTTAAATATTAACATACCTCCATTATGATTCATCCCTTTCCATGTCTCAACCAGACATTAATCTTTCTCAACTTTGCTCATGAATACCATCTCGTGTTCACTACCATCTCATAAATACCATCTCGTATTCACTACCATTTCATCTCACATTCAATTCTGTCCCATTCCGAGACCAAATCTCGTTGCCATGACTCAACAGTCATGCAACCAATCTGATTACCCGGACTCAACAGTCCCAAAAACCAAATCCAAAGACCAAACCATAACCAAAACCAAACCATCCAAAACCATCCCAACTAATCATGTGAGTTGTCCAGGCGCTCGTGACCGTAAGCTCGGCTATCATGATAGTTTTAGACTCTGCAGAGTTTGTACCACTTTACCCACAAGTTTGTGATTTCGTCACCCGTCGGCGACTTCAGAACCTCCATTATACCAGTACACAACCATCGGTGTATGGCCAAGAGATCACAAAATAGCATTTACAAAGGGGCTACTAGATGTATGGACTCACTAAGGTTTCACCAGCAGGCTAGAATCTTCAATTCTCCCACCCATGGCCCCCCTCTTGTGCCATGCAGTTCCTAGGGCAGTCCTCACTCGACTCCCATTCCCCACGCCTTCCATGGTCCATAACAATCTAGAAACTTACCCAAATAGTCAGCTAAGCCGCACCCATACTTTGCCTTGTGGTGGCACTGTTATTCTGGCATGTGCTCGCATGAACCGGTCCTTAGATCTACGGCAAGTAACCACCATCTCATACTACCTCATCCACAAACCAAGCTTGCCTAGATCTCCCTCTGATTCATGTCCATTATCAACATCAGCTTCTCATTAATATTGTTCATACGAGTGCAGTTAGCTAGACACATCTATCTCGCTTCCCATATCCCATGGACTCGGCGAAGCATAAAAGCAAAAACCATACCCGACTCATTAACTTTCCCTGTGACAAGGGTGGTTAACAAAACTAGTAAACTCCTATAAAAGGGTTTCCCATCATGTTGACTCGGCATACACAATTTTCTCAACCAAAACAGTACAAAAACATGGGATCAATATGGTCAAGGGGCACTTGCCTTGTTTTTGCGGTTCCGGTTGCTCTTGGATCTCGAAATCTGGGTTTTAAAATCCCTCGTAGATAGCTCCCTGAGCTTGTCCTTCTATTTATGATTACACACAAACAAGATTCACAGCAATCAATATCATGCACAAACTCTACTTAAGATGCAATGATGCATATGCATGTTGATTCTATGGTGCAGTTTTATTAGATCGGTTTATACGTGTTCTTGCATGGCTTGCATGGGTTTTACGATGAACATAGTTGTAAATATCAATTGTGGACGTGGCGATGATCTTGACTCAAGATCTATCAGACCGATCAACACGTGATCCATCCACGAAAAGGCTTCTGTTTGAAAGGATCAAAGAACAGATGCAAATAAAACACGATGATGTCGTCAGGTGGTATTGGAAACCTACCTTGCTTCCTTCGGGTCCTAGCAAAACAGATCGTCGGGGCTCTCTTCCGGCGGCGGCGATCGTGTCTGGGCTTCGTCGGCGGTCTCTCCGGTGGTCAAACTCCAGCGAAAGGGTTTAGCTCGGCGAGTTTGGGGCTAGGGCTTCAAAGTGTGTGCTTAGAAAAGATGTTACGACCAAGGGGTTGTTTTGGGTTCTATTTATAATCAGGAAAAGAAGATTCCTAATCCGATTGGATTTCGAATAAGAGTCCTATTCAAATTGTTTTTGAATCTTAACAAATTATCTTCAATTGATTTGGTGCGGTAGCAACGTAGAAGAGTTTGTGTCGTTTTCCTCCGTGTTGAGCACTCGTGCATGGGAGAAAAACCGCTTCAGAATCGCGTCCTTACGCGGTGATGAGCTCCGGAGGCTCCACGTGTCCAGCAGGGGCCTGGTCTCCCTTTTCCGCAGAGACGAGCTCCGGTTGTGCCGCGTGTCAGGCGAGCGAGACCTCCCTCTTCCTCAGAGGTGAGCTCCACGTGTGCCACGCGTCCTGGAGGGCGGGACCTCTCTCTCCCTCAGAGGCGAGCTCCGAGAGTGCCACATGTCAGAGCCGGACCTCCCCTCTCTTTGGAGGTGGGCTCCGAAAATGCCACGTGTCCAGTAGCGCCAGACTTTATTTCTTCTCAAAGACGAGCTCCGAGGTCAACACGTGTCCAACAGTGATGGACCTCCCGGAGGTAAGCTACGGAGGTGACACGTGTCCGGTATTGTCGGACCTCCCGGGGGTGAGCTCCGGAGGTGACACGTGTCCAGTAGGACCGGACCTCTCGGAGGTGAGCTCCGAGAGCGACACGTGTCCCGGGCGGCTGGTCCTCTCTTTTCCGCAGCGACTAGCTCCGAAGGCGACACGTGTCCTTCGGGCTGGACTTCGCTCCTCCGCATAGGCTAGCTCCAGAGGCAACACGTGTCCCACGGGGTCGGACCTCTCCACTTTCGCGGGGATGAGCCCCAAGCCTGCCACGTAGCCAGTTTAGCGGCGGACCTCTCCCCCTTTGCGGAGATGAGCTCCGAACGCGCCACGTGGCCAGCAGCCGCGGAAATTGTCTAAAGCACTCCTCGGCGAACTGGAATTGGCTCTTTTTCGCTATCTTTTTTATTCTTTCTTTGTTTCTACTTATTTAAAAAATGTTTCCTACACGAAACATGAATACATGCAGAAATAAAAAATGAGGGTGTCACAAGGATCCCAAACAAATAAACACCATGCCATGTTTGTATGTGCAATGATGATGTGCATGATCTCATCATTCTCCCCTTATTGATGACATGCCGTCTTCAGCTTGCTCGTATGTCCAGTAAAGAGGCTTGCTTTGGGGATATAATGATCGCTATCCATATTGCACAACCGCAGCGAACAATGCTCCTCTTTTAGATGTTGTCCCAGCTGCAAGAAAAAAGGACTAGAAAAAGTTGACAAGGCATTATTAGCATTAGTGCATCCATTTACTTTACCATGTTGTTGCAGCACAAAAGGAGCTTTCTCATTTGAACATATGTAAACTTTATGCACCATAAACACACCACTATGTTTATAGTTGCCTATAGCATGAAAACTATTTCTTGTCAACAAAGGCAATTCAGTTTTTAAAAATAACATTCTCTACAGTATGCAGATCACAAAGAGGATCAAATTTAATATAACCCAAAGTATTTAGAGAAGACAATACTTTCAGCTCATCAAGTTCACAAGTAATTGGAATCAAATGCTTAATTTCAGCACAAGTGGGTGACAAAATTTCAAGTTCATCCACCTTTTTTTGCATAGAGATAATAGAATTATCAGCACACAACTCTTTGTTTGCTCAAGGATCAGTAGGAAAATCAACATGTGAAAACGGTGTATCAATATAAGATCCCACTAGTTCCTCCTCGACAATAGCATGATTAGTGGAAAACTTCAGATCCAAAAACTTCTCACCTTCAACAAGTGTATTGTGATATTTTGTTACCTTTATTCTAATTTTAAGCAGTAATTTGAGGTGCATTATGAAGTGATAGGTCTGAACTTTCACAAGAGTTGTTGAACACCTCATTCTCTTTTGCATTTTCTACATTTATTTGTTCATGTTCCTACAAAAGGTTAGGCATAAGAGAAGTTACAACAGGAAAATTCTTATCAAGTTCATGTATTTCGTCTTTGCAATTAGATACATTAGCAAAAGTTTCTCGCATAAGAATTTTCATATCACTCCATGTTTGAGATCTTTCTAAATCACTTAAGTTCTTCCACCATGTTAATGAAAAATAAATAATGCACTAGCAACATTCCTAAGCTTTCTCCTTTCACACAAACGATATTGTCTAAAATTTTTATCAATCTCTATTTCCGAAGCAATATATTCATTCGTAACCAAAACCATCATAAGAAGGAAAGAGATGGAAAGATATAATTACTTCTTGTGGAAGGAGTTGTGGAGGTGGTCTGAATATCATGTGAAGCCTTGGTTGATATGTGATCCAAATTTGTCAATGTGACCATTGTTGAAGTTTGATTCTTAGTGAGCAGTTCCATTCGTCTTCATCATGTCAATCATCTCAACAATTAATTTACGATTCTTGCTTTCACTTGACATTGTTAGTAGCAAACAGAAGGCAATAATAATATGATATCCCTATCAGCTACAAAAGAAAAAGGCAAAGTGGAAGTAGAATCACACACTCTCAAGCGTCTTACCACGCTATTACAATTGTTATTACCGACAGTGCAGGTGGAAAACGATGGCCGGTGTGAAGAACCAATCGAGCATGGGATGATTGCAAATGTGTATGAATTCAACTCAAGAGAAAAGTATAGCTTGGACGGCACTTTATATCGTAGCAAGGATTTAGCAACAAAGAAATCAAATAGTAAAGTTGAATGAGTGTCCAATGTACTTGTCAAAGTTGCTGGTCTGAATGTGTTCCTAGTAGCAAGACATGTAACAAAACCAGATGACACAAAGGATGCAAGCACTTCTGTGTTTGTTTTGTTGTTTTTCTCCTTTTTTTTGTGAGGCATTTGTATCTTGTTTTGCACTTTCCTTTTTTTATTTCGTCTTCCTTTTTTTTTCAAATGTGCTGCAAAAGAAGAGAACAATTCAAACCAATCAAAGATATCTCATTATTGGTCTGTCATAGCTTCTCTGCTCAATTTTCCAAGAACAATTAGACACCCTTAGAAGCCCCAAATCAAAAAACTTACAACAGCAAGATTATATATATCTATCTTTCCTATTTTTATTGAAGTATATAAAAGACCTATTTTAGATCAGAACAATAGGACATATTACACCCGAAATACAGACTGTTCATAAATTCTAGATCAAGAACAGATTCAGATCTAATGCAATTTTGACCATGATAACTGTATTTACTGGAAACAATATGCATACGAATGTTGTAGATAACTTCTCAAGTTTTCCATAAAGTACAAGAATACAAAACTCCGAGTTCTTATGGTCAAGATATGATCGAAATACTGAACTGGACAGAGATGAATCTAATCTAGACATGATGACGCGATTCAAAAGGATGAATCAGCAAAATGCAAAACTCAAACTAAAACCAAAAACACTTTCTATGACTCAACCACAGACACAAACTCAAGAAAACTAATCTGAAAAACAAAGTTGCAAAGGCTGAATGGTGGTTTGGACAAAGTGATGAACAGATGAACTAAACTATATGTTTTTTGTGGACTCTAGGTATGAAAATGTGAGATCTATGTGTGCTGAATACATTGGCAATTATAATTAAAGGGAGGATTTACATTGAAAGTTTTTAATATTGCCGAAATAACCACTTCAAATTGTCGGAACTTTCTCATTGCATTTCAGAAGTAATTGTCACTGCATAGCATTTGTTTTCATAGTGTTTAATTTTCAGCCACTCTGTTTTTAACTTGCAATGTTTTGAACTTGCTTGTTGGCTTATGGAATGTTTGCTTAGTATTCTCTTACTAAGTTTTTGATGTGTTATGGCTGATTATGGTGGTTAATACATTGCTATGGTTTGCAACATGCTTATGTGAGGTGCTCATGTAAGGTGTTGTGGTTTTCAAACTAACGTGAGTCAAGTCGCGGACTTGTGCTCGAAAAAAATTGTATGTTTGTTCATGTGCAGGTGTTGCTTGAGGTAAAGACATGGCTGATTATGGAGATCCTTGAACCAGTCTTAGGGAGAAGATGAGGTTCAACAACCAAGTTCAGGAGGAATTGTGGTTGAGCTCATTGGGAGGTCACGCAGCATATTTGGGTCAAGAACAATGCATATGAAGGTGTTGTCAATGTTTTGGAAAGTGTTTGCACGTATGCAAGGGGTGCATGGACATGGCTACATTGTTCCAAGGCATGGTGAAGAGATATGGAAGTGAATATATGGTTGAAAAAGTTCAACCGGCTGGATTTTGCGCTCAGGCTGCGGCTGAGGCGGTTATTGTTCGTTTATGGAAAGTTTCGAGCTGGTTATAAGAGGATTTCATGTTAGGCATGAAGTAGAGTTGTTTTAAGAATGTTTGGAACATTCCTAAGGTGTTTGGAAGTCTTAAGATTTCTTCTATCTGCGTATAGAAGAGTCTTGAGCAGTTTTGGAAAGTTAGAGTTTGAATCCAAGTAGGAGCAGGAGTCCTAGTTTTAATTGGGTTAGCCTTAGGGATGGTTATATAAGCAAGGGATGCCAAGGCTCATGGCGAGCATGACTTGTGGCTGCTTCTATTTAAGTTTTGATCAATAAAATTCGTAGTTTAGAGGAGCTTTGGTGCCTTGTTCGTCCGACTTGTTTCAGACAAGTTTTTCCTCGGCGAGTTTCTGGACAGACCGACATTGCTTTGGTATTTCGATCATAACCCGTGTTTTACTGATCCAATTGACGTGATTATTTTTGGGTTGTCTTCACAACATGATTATCTATCATCTGAGAAAATTTCACGATCATTGGATTTGTGGTTCTTGATCTACACGAGTTTCTTTGCAGCATTGCAGATCTGTTTTTAAAATCGGGTAGAACAGATTGACCTTTGTCTAGTCTTTTGATCATAGCTCAAGTTCTACTTAGTGTTTTCATGTGATTCTTGTTGCAGTGGCTTCATGACTTGATTCTCTATCCACTTGTTTAGTCACGTTTTAATGTGAGGACCCGCCGTCCCGGTTCACGGGGATGGGGCACCTCGCCCGGGAATTGCATTGGGTGGTGCCGTGCGATGCGGCACCCAACAGCACACATAATAAAGCATCATATTACATAAAACAAGCGGAAGCTTACAAAGTGTTGAATTTACAAATACTTCTCAAAAATATGCTACAGCGGACGACTATTATAACTCACGTCTCATACCTATGCTAAGCAACAGAGAAGGTGTCCAGCCCGTGGACCCTTCTCGCTAGCAACACTATCACAATAGCAGCGGCAGGGGTTGCCATGAGTTCACCACTCGGAGAGCTCCGAGTCTCATCAGACACCCGTATTTAGCAGCGTACAGTTATTACCTGCAAAACAACTTATGCAGTATCTGTGGGCACGAAGCTCAGCAAGACTGTCCCGTCACCCTAGTCATGAAACTCTACATGATGGAAATAGAGGGCTGATTACAGAAGTTTGCACAAACGATGAACTTGATCTAAAGGAGAGTCCTTACTTCAAGTTTTAAGCAACTTTTATAGCCCTCGCGCAACCTACATCAAGACTCCACAATCAAACAAGAAACGCTTCATCTCGATGTCACTTGCCCGTGGTGAAAGTAACTTTAGTGAGCTATTCTAGACTCATACAAACCTTACACCATTAACGTCGAGACTCCACAATCAAACAAGAAACGCTTTGCCTCAACGCTACTAGCCCAAGGTGGAAATTAAATTTAGTGAAGTGTTGATCATTCCTCATCTCCATTATGAGGATTACCCACGAAGCATGTTAAATGTTTCCCGGTTTATTACTACGTCACGACGCAGAGAACAAGTATGCTCGGTCCATTCCGCAAGCGACGGTGATTGCAATCGAAAACACCCGGCTGACACGACACGTACACCCGTAGTCAACGTTGCACACAGCAACCGTCACTAACGTCGTACGTGGCAACCTTTCACACGACACCCAAATGTCGAACCGGTCCCACCGATTGGGATTAAGTCTCTCTACGGCAAACCCTCGTAGAGCCGACTTCTCTATGCTTTCAGCATCGGCATCAGACGGTGAGGTATGCCTCGACACCCAGGTTAACATGTTACATCGGCTTCCTGGGTCCCATATAGCCAGTATGCATCCGGTACACAAGTCGAACTTGTCCAACGGGGCGCACACGAGAATGGGCCTTAATCGACTCAGACATAGACTAGGTTCACCGGACCACGTCCTTGAGCCTTCCATCCACTGCCCGGTCTCCATTCCCAACTATGAGGATCAATTCCCAACTCTTCCGATTGATCCCCCTTAACCCCGTTTCACGAGTAGGAATCTGCCCACTCGATTTATGCCTCTTTTAATCCACTTTTGTTGAGATCAGCAGTTATAATTAATTGATAACATATCCTACATTAAACTCCAGGGTTTTCTGGGTCATGCATTTGGAGTTTCATACCATCTAGACGTAATGCAATAAATAAAATGTTAGACGTATGAAGTGAATACAAATAAAAACTTGTAAATTTGATGCAAACCAGGGCTTGCCTTTGTTTTGCAGGGGCTAATATATATAACTCAGTTAGTGAAGATCACTTGGCTTGATCTCTTGCCTCCCTCCTTTGATCTCCACTCCAATGACTTGAAGTCCTTCACGTAGATGCTACACGTAATGCATATGCACAATTGTTTAATTGTAAAGACTTTGCTACAAGTTCCTATAACAGGTTTTCAAAAACTGAAACTCTGTTTAAGAATTTAAAATGACACTGGTGCTATTGGTTTGGGTTTGGATCTAAGCACATGATTAGTGCTAAGTGGTTTCCCCCTCTTCTATATTGATCACCTTAAGAGGTTAAACAGCACTGGGGTGATCCAGAGCTCCAATGGAGCTGAGAATTTTCATGTGAGTTCCTTGTCACAAGAAAACCCTCTGGACCAAAAATTAGCACTTTTCATTGAGTGGTTTGTTCAGAATAATTTTCTAAGTAATTAAGCAAAGAAGAATTAATTCTGAGATCACACCCATGTTCATGCCAAACATAGTGAACTACAATTTCAATTATAGCTCATAGAGTTTGCATGCATTTTCCTAGAATTTTTGGAGCTAAGATCTGCCCAGAACTGAATTTCCAAGTTTTGGAAATTCTCTGAAAATGTTTCTGTATTCAATTGAACACATCATCTTCAAATTCTGAATTGCCCTGATCAAATCAATTCCAATTGAGCTGAAACTTTTACAGGTGTTCACTAACACCCTAAAGACTATTCTGGCAAAATTTTAGGATTTTTGGATTAACCAAACTCCCTCTAAAATTCTTTTGCTGAAAAGATTTAAAGAAATTTCCAGAATTAAATAATGGGTTTCATACAAATTGGGTTTCATATTTGGATAGTGCTCTGTTAGAGGAATCCAACAAAATTTGTTTCACAATTTTTGGATTCTCCTACACAAAGTTGTAGCTATTTAAACTTTGAACTGAAGTCTGAAATTCCCCAAAATGTTCAAATGCTGTCTATGGGTCCAGGGGACAGGTGTCACTCGCCGAGGCAAGCCACACAGGGCTACTGGGTATTTCCCGTGCGGCCACACCAGATCCTAGCGCCGTAGCCGATCAGAAATTTGATTTCTGGTCGCTGACACATGGGACCCACCGGGTCGTCTTCCACCTCTGGCCACCCGCGCCCGTGCAAAGCCGGGCTCGCCGGAGTTTGACGGATTCCGGTCTCCGGGCCATCCCCCGAGCCCTCCCTCGCCGTTAGGGACTAATTTCACGTGCTGAACAAGATGGGACCCCCTCCCCTGGCCGGCGGTGGCTCTAACCTAGCCGGCCACGATGCGGCGGCTCTGTATGAGTTCGGCAACGTCGCCTGGTCATCCTAGCCCGCCAAGACACCGGTGGAACGGCGCTACAGCACCAGTGGACCATGGGGATGCTCGACCAAGCCTCAAAACTGCTCGGGACCGGCGGCTAATGGTGTCTCACCGTGCACCCGAAACCTCCTCCGCGTTTGAGCTCGGAAATTCTGGAATTTATGCGGTCTACGTGCGTCTTTCCAACTAGGGTTGTGAAGGGCTACTGATCACCGACTAGTGGCGGTCCTGTGTGCAAGGTTTCACGACCTAAGAACGACAAATGTAACACCCCAAAAATCTTGTTAAGACCCTAAATCAGGTTAAGAGGGGAATTTAAAAATTTTTGGACGTGTTGCATGTTTTGCAAAAATTCAAATTCAAACTGGAATTCAAATTAAACTCAAATCAGAAAAGAAATAGAAAAAGAAAAAGGAAAACAGAAAAAAACCGGCCAGTGGGCCGCAACCCACCAGCCGGCCCAACCAGCGCCCGCGCCAGCCCGCAGCCGCGCGCGCGCTTTCCTCCCACTGACAGGCGGGGCCCGCCAGTTCTTCGTCTACCTCGCGCCAGCGCCGGACTTTCTCACCCGAATCGAAACCGATCGGGAATTCTCGCGTATCCCAGCCGAATTCCGTTCGGGGGCGACGCAAACTCGATCTAAACCACCCCACCGCCCATCCCCGTCTATAAAAACCCCGGCCTCGTTCTGTTTTTCCCACGCGATCTGCTGTTTTTTTCTCCGGTGAGAACCCGAGCCTTCTCCGGTGAATTCTGGCCGATCTAAGCTTGGAAATTCCGATTTAACTCGCTGGTCTTGATCCACCGCCTCCGGGGAACCTTGCAGGTGCAGAAAACTCGGTGACTTGCGGTGTAAACACAGCGCCGACGAGCCTCGCCGTGAATTCACCTCGGACCTCGTCGCCGATCACCTTCCAGGACCTCCGAGCTCAAGAAAACCCCCGAGGTGAGATCCCCGACCTCTCCTCCACCGATCTATGCCATAAGATCACAGTTCTAGGAAGAATTATCGAAGATCCGAAAGTCTCCGGTGAGATCGCCGCTTCCCGCCGCCGTGCGCCGCCGGCAGCGCCGCCCGCGCTCGATCAGAGCGACGTGGCCGCTTGTGCGCCGTTTATTTTAAATCGCACGGTAGGGTTTAAATCCCCACGTACCGGTTCGACGTTATAATCTCAGCCGTCGGTTTAAAATCGGACGGTCCACGTCAGCCCCGCGTTATAAAGACTGGAAATCTCACGTGCTACCCCCAGGGGTTCTCGGGAAATAAGAGCTAGCCCCGGAAACTTCTGATCTAGCCCCTGGAACTTCAGAAAATCATGTAAATTCATTTAAAAATCAGTTTTAGCCCCTGGACTTAATAAAATTTAGGAAAAACTCCTCTGTTATGAGTAGTTAGACCTCTGAAAATTCTTAAAATAATATTATAGACCCTTTAGTGGGGTGAGTTTACCTTTTTAGCCCTGTTTAATATTTAATTTAGGAAGCTGAATATGTGGCTAGTGTTTAAAATTTAAAAAGTGGGACAAACATATTGTCAAAATTAAATTAAAAACTTTCTCAGTATTTAGAAAACTTTGGAGTGAGATAAAAATATATTTTGGGCTGAAATGAATCTGTTTAATTTATTATTCACATTTAGGGACACATTTTTAAGTAAAGAATAGTTCTGGAAAATAGGGAAAATAATTGTAAAATAGTTTACATCAGAGGAAAAGGTCAAAAATATATTAGTAAATATTTTAGATCAGAACCTATTCTGTTTATATGATGTGTCTTGTTATTTTCATAATAAAGTTCACATTTAGGCATAGGAAATAAATATGAAAATATAGCAAATAGTAAATGATAAATGGAATTCTAAAATCCAAAGAATTCAGTCTAGGGTTGGTAGAAATTATGAAGACACATATGGAGAAGGAAAATACCTTTCATGCATACTTGGTAGCAAAAAGGTGTAGTAATTGAATATAAGAAATTTATTTAAATTGGAAACTCATATATACAGTATGTAAGTATAAATGTGAACACAAAAGTAGGAATCATATACATATGAATAAAAGTGCATGCAAGCCACAAATCAACACACATAGAGTAACCACAACACATATAATGGTAAATGACTTTCATAAATGTGAATGTGTGGTTTGTATGAAGTGGAAGTGTGAACTATGTCTTATGGATTGTTGTTTTTCTTTTGCTATGTGTGATGGTATGATGTAGAACCTGCTCAAGAGCAAGTTATTCCTTTCCAAGATCAGGACTACCCATTTCAGTAGCAGCAGGAAGGAGGCAAGTGTCCTTGACCACTTTGATCCTATACTAGGATGTGTAGTTAGAACTATTTGCATTGTCAATTGAAATATGAAGCCTATGTTAGGAAGTTTCCCTAGAATTGCATTATCTTGTTTCCTTGTAGCTTGGGTTGGGATTTATTTTATCATGTCATTTATTATTATGCATATGCTTAGCCATGCTTAGAATGGGATATTTGGGACATGAGATCATCAGTTTATTTTACCATACTCTGGAATGAGATATTGTGAGTTATGTAGAGGTAGGGATCAAGGCAAGTTGGATGTTTTGGTTGTGTGCTGGGTGCACGAGACTCGGGTTTGTGTTTAGTACTTGCCTGGATCCTAAGGACCGGTTCATGGAGCATGTAACCGGGCTTTACCATGCCAACCACATGCTGAGATGGGGCAGCTTGGCCAATTAATTAGGTGTATCCCCGGCGTAGTATGGGTGTGTTGGATGGTGCGGGGAATAGGTGTCAGCTGGACTACCATATGAACCGCAAGGCTCAAGAGGGGGCCACTGCAGCGGGGTTGGAGCCTCTTGTATGCTGTTAGGGGTGAAACCTCAGTGGGCCCACGCTCGTCGGGAGTCCCTTTGTAAAGGCTTCGTAGTGATCTCCTGGCTACACACCTGGGAAGTGTGAATGTGGTTCGTAGCCACTGGCATAATGGAGGTTCTTTTAGTCCACCCGGCAACGGGGGATGAAATCACTACATGTGGGTACAGTGGTGCAAACTCTGCAGAGTCAAAATTGTCATGACAGCCGTGCTCACGGTCAAGAGCGGCTTGGACTTATTCATGATTAGAGGATTGATGGTTTTGGAAGTTGTGATGTTAATCGGGGAGCTTAACATTGGAAATGATGTTATGGTTATGATGATGGGATGGGAAATTGGGACCATTTCACCTATGTAGTAATGTAGGTGCTTAATAAGCTAAGGTGATAGGTATTAATTGCGTAGTGCTTTAACCATGAGTTCAACCTCCCCTTGTTCTAGCCATGCATGATATAATTTTCCCACACTTGCTGAGTACCATCGGTACTCAACCTTGCATTTTTGTTGGTTTATATTGCTGCTCAAGTCAAGATAATGAGGTGGTGTATAATGACCAAGACTTTGGACCCGAAGAAGGTTTCTAGGTTCATGGAGACCCCCAGGCAACGCCTGTGATGGAGCCTACGAGAATAATTAATCCGCTGCTAGTTTATTTACTTGTGATGAACTTATTATTGTCCATCGAGACATTTTCTATGTAAGACTTATTTATATTCGACACCTGGCTTGTAATAAATGATGCTTCACTATTTGTCATCACATGTATGAGAAAATGATCCTGGCATACATGTGATATTCACTTGGTTGTTCTTCGGAAAAACCGGGTGTGACAGAGGTGGTATCAGAGCCAAGGTTGCCCGTAGGAACGTGGACCTAGCTAGAAATGGACGTATTTAAGGGCCCTATTTTCTTAAAAACTATTTTACAAGGTGTGTGTTGAAAAGTGTTATTTAATGAGTCACTTTCTTCATCTTACCCCAACTTTCATTCAAAATAGGACTTTTGTTTAAAAGTTTATCTAACCTAAGTTTAAATGCTTTCTGTTTTAGATGGTTCGCATGATTCGCACCGCTCGCAAGTCCACGGGAGGGAGAGTTCCCATAGTTTCCCTTGCCAAAAGAGAGGAGAGCCGTCCAGTGACGTACCTTTCCTACGGATTGGCAGTAGGAGGCTTGTTGCGTCGTCTTCGACGTATGCTCGAAGCCGCTGGCAATACGGGCAAGCTAATAATCCACTATAACTCCACCAGGACCATCCGAGAGAAGAGGGAAGAATGGAGTTTAGAAATGAGGATTATACACGAAAATCGGCTGCTTAAGATCCACCGCTCTCCAGCTTGTAGAGCAACACAGGTCGATGCGGAGAAAGATGTCACCTGGGAGGCCATCACTTGCCAGAGTCACATCTATCATCGTCACTTGGACAGGACTGAGTACATGTATGTACTCCAGCGTGAGAGTGGTACCACGGAGTACAAGTACCCGCCGGTGCAGCAAGGGACTTCCCATGAGCACATGGACTTGTGCTTGGAGGATGCTGCTATGCTCAGCACTCGACTGCAGGAGTGTCAACAAGAGCTTCAGGATGTCCGGGACACCCTGAAGGAAACAGAGGCGTTGCTGCGAGCCTGCTTGAGGGCGAGAGAAAGAGGAGATGGGAATGAATTGTGTATCACCGTGAATGATACATGGACTCCTAACTCCCCAGATCGTCGAGCGATCAGGAGTCGTCGCACTTCTCCACCAGCAGCCTCCCCACCCAAAGCAGAGTCAGAAGGCAGCCGAAATGATGAGGAAGATCCCGAGGAGCCAGCTCAGGAAAACGAGTAGTGTAGAGTCCTTCCCTTAGTTAGCAAGATGTCGAATAGTCAAGTCGTTACGTTAAGTTAATGGTGTGTTAATGCTTGGTGTGTGACGTGAGTTGTGGAAACCATGAGCAGTTGTCCACAGCCTCGTCTTTAGATTGTTTTGCTTTGGTGAGAACCCGCATGAAATAAAATTACATTTATTTTTGTGTGAGAAATGAACCCTCAGAAAAGTATAACAAAGCCTCAACACTTCAAAGTGCAAACAAATGAAAGTAGTAAGATGATACTAAAATGCTTTCAAATTAACATTTGTTGATTCTGCCAGATGGCCGGAAGAGGAAAAGGACGTGCTGCCAACCCCGCCAACAATAACGATGAGGCATGCAACCCTCATCTTTCTGGAGGCCAGGACCGGGGTGGTCACCGTGAAGGAGTTGATCCCCTCCACCAAATGCTGGAGAATCAGAATCAGCTCATCCAGAACTTGACTCAAGTGGTGGCTAACTTGCATCAAGTTCCACCTCCACAAGCTGCACCACGCCAACCAAGGTTGAGTGAGTTTCTAGGAACTCAACCTCCAAAGTTTGCAAGTGCTGCTGAACCTCTGGAGGCAGATGATTGGCTAAAGACCATTGAAAGCAAGATGAGGATCATCTAGTGCCATGGGTATGAGAGGGTGCTGTTTGCCTCTCATCAATTGCATGGACCTGCTGCTGATTGGTGGACCGCCTACGTGGCTGCCCATCATGACCCTGAGAACATCACTTGGGAAGAGTTCAAGCGTAGCTTCCGCAACCATTACATCCCAAGAGGTGAACTCAAAAACAAGAGGTAGGAGTTTTTGGGACTGCAGCAGGGGAACATGACGGTGAGGGAATACCTCACTAAATTTACTCAACTATCCCGTTATGCCCCACGGGACATAGAGACTGATGAGCAGAAACAAGATTGTTTCGTGGAGGGACTTACCGCGGAGATGCAGTGTGCAATGTCCTCAAATGAGTATGAAAGCTTCCAAAAGATGGTGGACAGAGTGTTTGTGGTGGAAAGGAAACTGAAGACCATGGAAAATGAGAACAAGAGAAAGGCCGGGTGGTCACACCAAGCCTCAGGGAGCAACACTCGCCCACGTCTGATGCAGCAACCTGCAGGGCAGACGAACCGTGCTGCGGTACCCTACTCAGCACCAAGAGGGTACAACCCGAACTACAAGCCTCCCGTAGCACCAGCGCAGCCACAACGTCAGTTTGTACAGCAGCCTCGCCCCGCATATCCACCTTGACCAGCAGTACAGGGACCCCCAAACCAACCCCAAGACAACAAAGGCCAGGCACCTAAGGTTGGGGTGCAATGTTTTAGCTGCGGTGAAGTGGGGCACTACGCCCATAAATGCCCAAAGAAGAAGCCCGCACAGCAACAACAGCAGAATGTGATGCGAGGACGGGTGAACCACGTCACTATGGAGGAAGCGCAAGAGGCACCCGACGTGGTAGTTGGTAAGTTTCCTGCCAATTTACACCTTGCAACCCTGCTGTTTGATTCTGGTGCTACCCACTCGTTCATTGCTCAAGGGTTTGTTAAGAAGCATGACCTAGCAACAACCCAAATGAACCATATGCTAGCCGTAAACTCTCCAGGTGGAGAAATAAGGACAAGACAAGTGTGTCCCAAGGTGAATCTAGACATTAATGGGGTAGTGTTTACTGCTAACCTCATAGTGATAGATTCCCAAGGGATCGATATTATTTTGGGCATGGATTGGTTGACCAAATATAAGGGAATCATTCATTGTTCGACCAGAACGGTGGAACTAACTCACCCTAGTGGCACAAGAGTAAAGTTCATAACAATACACGAGCCTAGGAGGGACATTAAATTAAATCAAGTTGAGGTGAAAGTTGCGAAAATCAGGACCATCAGGGAATATCCAGATGTTTTTCCGGAAGAGTTGCCAGGTATGCCTCCCGATCGTGAAGTGGAATTCGCAATTGAGCTAATACCTGGAACAGCCCCGATTTACAAAAGACCTTATCGGATGGACTCCAAGCAGCTAGAAGAACTCAAGGATCATTTGAGAGAATTGACGGAGAAGGGGTATATTCTCCCTAGTTCCTCACCATGGGGAGCTCCGGTGATATTTGTGCCCAAAAAGGATGAAACCCAAAGGTTATGCGTGGATTACCGTGCCTTGAATGAGGTAACCATCAAGAACAAGTACCCATTACCCCGCATTGAAGACTTGTTTGATCAGTTGAGGGGAGCTTGTGTGTTCTCGAAAATTGATCTCAGGTCGGGATACCACCAACTCAAGATAAGGCAATCTGATATTCCCAAGACAGCTTTCGTATCTCGGTACGGACTGTATGAATACATTGTCATGCCTTTCGGGCTAACTAATGCCCCGGCATACTTCATGTATCTCATGAACAAGGTATTCATGGAATATCTGGACAAATTTGTGGTGGTTTTCATAGATGACATTCTCGTCTTCTCCAAAGATGAAGAAGAACATGAGAAACATCTAAGGTTGGTGTTGCAGAGGCTGAGAGAACACCAACTATATGCCAAGTTGAGCAAGTGTGAGTTTTGGCTGAAGAGAGTTCCCTTCTTAGGACATATAATCTCGGAGGGAGGAATCTCCGTGGATCCTGCCAAAATCGAGGATATACAGAAGTGGAAGACCCTTGAAAATGTCGGGGAAGTTCGGAGCTTTTTGGGATTGGCTGTATACTATCGACAGTTTATTGAGGGATTCTCTAAGATCTCAAGACCCCTCACCAAACTGTTGGAGAAGGGAATCACATTTACATGGACGCCACAGTGCGAGACGAGTTTTCAGGAGCTAAAGAAAAGATTGACAACAGCCCCAGTGTTGGTTATGCCAGATATGCAGAAGAATTTCACACTGTACTGCGATGCCTCTAGGAACGGGTTGGGATGTGTTCTCATGCAAGAAGGGCATGTCGTGGCTTATGCATAGCGACAACTCCGGAAGCACGAGAAAAACTATCCTACACATGACCTAGAACTAGCCGCAGTGGTACACGCGTTGAAAATTTGGCGGCACTATTTGATGGTGAAGAGGACCGAGATATATATACGGATCATAAGAGTTTGAAGTACATTTTCACACAGCCAGACCTCAACCTCAGACAAAGGAGATGGTTAGAGCTAATCAATGATTTTGATGTGGGCATCAACTATCATCCCGGGAAAGCAACCGTCGTGGCCGATGCTTTGAGTCGGAAAGCGCAGGTCAATAAGTTGAGCTTGAAGGACATGACTGCAGAATTGAAGGACGAGGTTATAAGGCTCAATCTATGCCTGGTAAATAGTGGGGAAGCCATCGCCGTGGAAGTGGACTCCACACTCAAGCAAGAAATCCTCGAGGGTCAAAAGAATGACGAGAAGATACAAGAGATCATACAACTCATCAAGGAAAATAAAGCTCCTGGTTTTAGAGAGGATGAACAAGGTACGGTGTGGCACGGGAAAAGGATCTGTGTGCCTGAAGTAAAGGAGATTCGTGAATTGATTTTGAAGGAGGCTCACGATTCTGACTATTCCATTCATCCTGGGAGTACAAAGATGTACCAGGACCTCAAGAGCAGGTATTGGTGGTATGGCATGAAGCGAGATGTCGCGGAACATGTTGCTCTATGTGACACATGTCAGTTGGTGAAAGCAGAACATCAACGACCCGCGGGATTATTGCAACCACTCAAAGTGCCTGAATGGAAATGGGAAGAAACCGGCATGGATTTCATAGTGGGATTGCCTAGGACCCAATCAGGATATGATTCAATATGGGTCATCATCGACAGGCTAACCAAGGTAGCTCATTTTATTCCCGTGAAAGAAAGCTACAGTGGATCCAAATTGGCAGAGTTGTACATGTCAAGGATCGTGTGTTACCATGGAGTGCCAAAGAAGATTGTGTCGGATCGAGGGACACTGTTCACTTCAAGGTTCTGGCAAAAGTTGCATGAAACCATGGGAACCCATCTGAATTTCAGCTCTGCCTATCATCCCCAAACTGATGGGCAGACGGAAAGAACCAATCAGATTCTTGAAGATATGCTGAGGGCATGTGCACTAAAAAACAATCGGAGTTGGGATAAAAACTTACCGTATGCGGAGTTTTCCTATAACAACAGCTATCAAGCTAGTATGAAGATGTCACCGTTTGAAGCCTTGTACCGGAGGAAGTGCAGAACTCCCCTATTTTGGAACCAAACGGGGGAAAGTAAAGTGTTTGGTCCAGAAGTACTACAAGAAGCCGAGGCGAAGGTGAGGGAAATTCGCAACAACTTGAGGATAGCACAGACACGTCAAAAGAGCTACGCCGATGTAAGAAGAAGAGAGCTCGTTTTCAACGTGGGAGACTATGTCTATCTCAAGGTGTCCCCTATCAGAGGACTTCGCCGGTTCAAGGTGAAAGGGAAGTTGTCACCTAGATACATCGGACATTTTCAAGTTCTGGAAAGGATAGGCGAAGTGGCGTATCAACTAGAGTTACCGGCTCATCTATCGGATGTGCACGATGTATTCCATGTGTCACAACTCAAGAAATGGCTGAGGACGCCTGAAGAGGTATTACCCATGAATGAAGTGGACGTAGCTGAGGATTTGTCTTATGCCGAGCAACCACACAAGATTTTGGAGACAATGGAACGCATCACCAGAAATAAAAGAATCCGGATGTGCAAGGTGCAGTGGAAGCATCATTCAGAAGAGGAAGCCACCTGGGAGCGGGAAGACGAGCTCAAGGCACAATTTCCGGAATTGTTTTCTTAGAACCACCAATCTCGAGGACGAGATTTCTTTTAAGGGGGGTAGAGCTGTAACACCCCAAAAATCTTGTTAAGACCCTAAATCAGGTTAAGAGGGGAATTTAAAAATTTTTGGATGTGTTGCATGTTTTGCAAAAATTCAAATTCAAACTGGAATTCAAATTAAACTCAAATCAGAAAAGAAATAGAAAAAGAAAAAAAAAGAAAACAGAAAAAAACCGGCCAGTGGGCCGCAACCCACCAGCTGGCCCAACCAGCGCCCGCGCCAGCCCGCAGCCGCGCGCGCGCTTTCCTCCCACTGACAGGCGGGGCCCACCAGTTCTTCGTCTACCTCGCGCAGGCGCCGGACTCTCTCACCCGAATAGAAACCGATCGGGAATTCTCGCGTATCCCAGCCGAATTCCGTTCGGGGGCGACGCAAACTCGATCTAAACCACCCCGCCGCCCTTTGTCACACCCGTTTTTTCCGAAGAACAACCAAGTGAATATCACATGTATGCCAGGATTATTTTCTCATACATGTGATGACAAATAGTGAAGCGTCATTTATTACAAGCCAGGTGTCGAATATAAGTAAGTCTTACATAGTAAATGTCTCGATGGACAATAATAAGTTCATCACAGGTAAATAAACTAGCAGCGGAATATTATTCTTTAGGGCTCCATTACAGGCGTTGCCCGGGGGTCTTCATGAACCTAAAAACCTTCCTCGGGTCCAAAATCTTGGTCATTATACACCACCTCATTGTCTTGACCTGAGCAGCAATATAAACCAACAAATATGCAAGGTTGAGTACCAATGGTACTCAGCAAGTGTGGGAAAATTATATCATGCATGGCTAGAACAAGGAGAGGTTGAACTCATGGTTAAAGCACTACGCAATTAATACCTATCACCTTAGCTTATTAAGCACCTACATTACTACACAGCTGAAATGGTCCCAATCTCCCAACCCATTATCATAATCCAATAACCATAACATCATTTCCAATGTTAAGCTCCCCGCTTAACTTCCAAAACCATCAATCCTCTAATCATGAATAAGTCCAAGCCACTCTTGACCGTGAGCACGGCTGTCAAGACAGTTTTGACTCTCTAGAGTTTGTACCACTGTACCCACATGTAGTGATTTCATCCCCCGTTGCCGGGTGGACTAAAAGAACCTCCATTATGCCAGTGGCTACGAACCACATTCACACTTCCCAGGTGTGTAGCCAGGAGATCACTACGAAGCCTTTACAAAGGGATTCCCGACGAGCGTGGGCCCACTGAGGTTTCACCCCTAACAGCATACAAGAGGCTCCAACCCCGCTGCAGTGGCCCCCTCTTGAGCCTTGCGGTTCATATGGTAGTCCAGCTGACACCTACTCCCCGCACCATCCAACACACCCATACTACGCCGGGGATACACCTAATTAATTGGCCAAGCTGCCCCATCTCAGCATGTGGTTGGCACTATAAAGCCGGGTTACATGCTCCATGAACCGGTCCTTAGGATCCAGGCAAGTACTAAACACAAACCCAAGTCTCGTGCACCCAGCACACAACCAAAACATCCAACTTGCCTTGATCCCTACCTCTACATAACTCACAATAGCTCATTCAAGAGTATGGTAAAATAAACTGATGATCTCATATCCCAAATATCCCATTCTAAGCATGACTAAGCATATGCATGTGAATAAATGACATGACAAAATAAATCCCAACCCAAGCTACAAGGAAACAGGGTAATGCAATTCTATGGAAACTTCCTAGCATGGGTTTCATATTTAACTTGACAATGCAAATAATTCTATCTACACATCCTAGCATAGGATCAAAGTGGTCAAGGACACTTGCCTCCTTCTTGCTGCTCTTGAAATGGGTAGTCCTGATCTTGGAAAGGGATAACTTGCTCTTGAACAGGTTCTACTTCATACCATCACACATAGCAAAAGAAAAACAACAATCATAAGACATAGTTCACACTTCTACTTCATACAAACCACACATTCACATTTATAAAAGTTCTTTACCATTATATGTGTTGTGGTTACTTTATGTGTGTTGAGTTGTGGCTTGCATGCACTTTTAACCATGTGTATATGATTCCTACTTTTGTGTCCACATTTATACTTACATACTATTTATATGGGTTTCCAATAAATTTCTTATATTCAACTACTACACCTCTTTACTACCAAGTGTGTATGAAAAGTATTTTCTTCCCCATTTGTGCCTTCATAATTTCTACCAACCCTAAACTGAACTCTTTGGATTTTAAAAACTCCATTTATCATTTACTAGTTACTATATTTTCAGATTTATATTCCTATGCATAATTGTGTATTTTATTATGAAATTAGTAATACACATCATCTAAACAGTTTAGGTTCTGGTCCTAAATAATTTAATAACATATTTTGACCTTGGCTTCTGATGTATACTATTTCATAATTATTTTCCCTATTTTTCTATAGCTATTCTTTACTTAAAAATGTGTCCCTATACTATTAAATGTGAATAATAAATGAAACAGATTCATTTCAGACCAAAATATAGTTTTATCTCACTCCAAGGTTTTTTAAGTACTGAGAAAGTTTTTAATTAATTTTGACAATTATGTTTGTCCCACTTTTTAATTTTTAAACACTAGTTACATATTCAATTTCCTAAATTAAATACTAAACAGGGCTAAAATAATGAACTCTCCCCATTACAGGGTCTATAATATTATTTTCATAATTTCCAGGGGTCTAGCTACACTTATCAGAGGTGTTTTACCTAATTTTTATTAATTCCAGGGGCTAAAACTGATTTTTAAATGAATTTACATGATTTTCTGGAGTTCCAGGGGCTAGATCAGAAGTTTCCGGGGCTAGCTCTTATTTCCAGAGAACCCCAGGGGGTAGCACGTAAGAATTCCAGTCTTTATAATGCGGGGCTGACGTGGACCGTCCGATTTTAAACCGACGGCTGAGATTATAACATCGAACCGGTACGCGGGGTTTTAAAGTCTACCGTGCGATTTAAAATAAACGGCGCACAAGCGGCCACGTCGCTCTGATCGAGCGCGGGCGGCGCTGCCGGCGGCGCACGGCGGCGGGAAGCGGCGATCTCGCCGGAAAGTTTCGGATCCTCGAGAATTCTGCCTAGAACTGTGATCTTATGGCCTAGATCGGTAGAGGGGAGGTCAGGGATCTCACCTCGGGGGTTTTCTTGAGCTCGGGGTCCTGGAAAGTGATCGGCGGCGAGGTCCGAGGCAAAACCACGGCGAAGCTCGTCGGCGCTGTGTTTACACCGTAATTCTCCGAGTTTTCTGCACCTGCAAAGCTCCCCGGAGGAGGTGGATCAAGACCAGCGAGTTAGATCAGAGTTTCCGAGCTTAGATCGGCCAGAATTCACCGGCGAAGTCTCGGTGCTCACCGGAGTGAAAATCGGCGATCGCGTGGGAAAAAACGATCGGGGCTGGGGTTTTTATAGCCAGGGAAGGGCGGTGGGTCAGTTGTGATCGAGTTTGATTCTTCTGGGACCGGAATTCGGGCTGAGGGACGCGGTATTCCGATCGGTTAAGATCACGCGCGCGCGGGAGAGTCCGGGGTCGCGGGGTTAGGGATGACAGGTGGGTCCCCCTGTCTGTGAGGGATAGCGCGGGCGCGCGGCCGCGGGCTGGCGCGGGGGAAATTGGGCCGGCTGGCGGGTTTCGGCCCACTGGCCGTTTTTTTCCCATTTTCTCTTTTTCTTTTTCCATTTCTTTTCTGTTTTGAGTCTAATTTGAATTCCTGTTTGAATTTGAATTTTTGCAAAACATGCAACACGTCCAAAAATTTTTAAATTCCCCCCTGAACATGGTTTAGGGTTTTGAATCAAAATTTGGGGTGTTACAGCTCTACCCCCCTTAAAAGAAATCTCGTCCTCGAGATTGGTGTTTCTAAGAAAACAATTCCGGAAATTGTGCCTTGAGCTCATCTTCCCGTTCCCAGGTGGCTTCCTCTTCTGAGTGATGCTTCCACTGCACCTTGCACATTCGGATTCTTTTATTTCTGGTGAGGCGTTCCATTGTCTCCAAAATCTTGTATGGTTGTTCGGCATAAGACAAATCTTCAGCTACATCCACTTCATTCATGGGTAACACCTCTTCAGGCGTCCTCAGACATTTCTTGAGTTGTGACACATGGAATACATCGTGTACATCCGATAGATGAACCGGTAACTCTATTTGGTACGCCACTTTGCCTTTTCTTTCCAACACTTGAAAGGGTCCGATGTATCGAGGTGACAACTTCCCTTTCACCTTGAACCGACGAAGTCCTCTGATAGGGGACACCTTGAGATAAACATAGTCTCCCACGTTGAAAACGAGCTCTCTTCTTCGTACATCAGCATAACTCTTCTAGCGTGTTTGTGCTATCCTCAAGTTGTTGCGAATCTCCCTCACCTTCGCCTCGGCTTCTTGTAGCACTTCTGGACCAAACACTTTACTTTCTCCTGTTTGGTTCCAAAATAGGGGAGTTCTGCACTTCCTTCCATACAAAGCTTCAAACGGTGACATTTTCATACTAGCTTGATAGCTGTTGTTATAGGAAAACTCCGCATACGGTAAGTTCTTGTCCCAACTCCTATTGTTTTTGAGTGCACGTGCCCTTAACATATCTTCAAGGATCTGATTGGTTCTCTCCGTCTGCCCGTCAGTTTGGGGATGATAGGCAGAACTAAAGTTCAGATGGGTTCCCATGGTTTCATGCAACTTCTGCCAGAACCTTGAGGTGAACTGTGTCCCTCGATCCTACACAATCTTCTTTGGCACTCCATGGTAACACACGATCCTTGACATGTACAACTCTGCCAATTTGGATCCGCTGTAGCTTTCTTTCAAAGGAATGAAATGAGCTACCTTGGTTAGCCGATCAATAATGACCCATATTGAATCATACCCGGATTGGGTCCTAGGCAATCCCATGACAAAATCCATGCTGATTTCTTCCCACTTCCATTCAGGCACTTTGAGTGGTTGCAATAATCCCGCGGGTCGTTGATGTTCTGCTTTCACCAACTGACATGTGTCACATAGGGCAACATGTTCCGCGACATCTCGCTTCATGCCATACCACCAATACCTGCTCTTGAGGTCCTGGTACATCTTCGTACTCCCAGGATGAATGGAATAGTCAGAATCGTGAGCCTCCTTCAAAATTAATTCACGGATCTCCTTTACTTCTGGCACACAGATCCTTTTCCCGTGCCACACCGTTCCCTGTTCATCCTCTCTAAAACCAGGAGCTTTATTTTCCTTAATGAGCTGTCTGATCTCTTGTATCTTCTCATCATTCTTTTGGCCCTCGTGTATGTCTCGCTCGAGTGTGGAGTCCACTTCCATTGCGATGGCTTCACCACTATTTACTAGACATAGATTGAGCCTTATAACCTCGTCCTTCAATTCTGCGGGCATGTCCTTCAAGCTCAACTTATTGACCTGCACTTTCCGACTCAAAGCATCGGCCACGACGTTTGCTTTCCCGGGATGATAGTTGATGCCCACATCAAAGTCATTGATTAGCTCTAACCATCTCCTTTGTCTGAGGTTGAGATCTGGCTGTGTGAATATGTACTTCAAACTCTTATGATCCGTATATATCTCTGTCCTCTTCCCCATCAAATAGTGCCGCCAAATTTTCAACGCGTGTACCACTGCAGCTAGTTCTAGGTCATGTGTAGGATAATTCTTCTCGTGCTTCCGAAGCTGCCGGGATGCATATGCCACGACATGTCCTTCTTGCATGAGAACACATCCCAACCCATTTCCAGAGGCATCGCAGTACACTGTGAAATTCTTCTGCATATCCGGCATAACCAACACTGGGGCTGTTGTCAATCTCTTCTTTAGCTCTTGAAAGCTCATCTCACACTGTGGCGTCCAGGTGAATGTGATTCCCTTCTCCAACAGTTTAGTGAGAGGTCTCGAGATCTTGGAGAATCCCTCAATAAACCGTCGGTAGTATCCAGCCAAGCCCAAAAAGCTTCGAACTTCCCCGACATTTTCAGGGGTCTTCCACTTCTGGATATCCTCGATTTTGGCGGGATCTACGGAGATTCCTCCCTCCGAGATTATATGTCCTAAAAAGGGAACTCTCTTCAGCCAAAACTCACACTTGCTCAACTTGGCATATAGTTGGTGTTCTCTCAGCCTCTGTAACACCAACCTTAGATGTTTCTCATGTTCTTCTTCATCTTTGGAGAAGACGAGAATATCATCTATGAAAACCACCACAAATTTGTCCACATTTTCCATGAATACCTTGTTCATGAGGTACATGAAATATGCCGGGGCATTGGTTAGCCCGAAAGGCATGACAGTGTATTCATACAGTCCGTACCGAGATACGAAAGCTGTCTTGGGAATATCAGATTGCCTTATCTTGAGTTGGTGGTATCCCGACCTGAGATTAATTTTCGAGAACACACAAGCTCCCCTCAACTGATCAAACAAGTCTTCAATGCGGGGTAATGGGTACTTGTTCTTAATGGTTACCTCATTCAAGGCACGGTAATCCACGCATGACCTTTGGGTTCCGTCTTTCTTAGGCACAAATATCACCGGAGCTCCCCATGGTGAGGAACTAGGGCGAATATACCCCTTCTCCGTCAATTCTCTCAAATGATCCTTGAGCTCTTCAAGCTGCTTGGAGTCCATTCGATAAGGTCTCTTGTATATCGGGGCTGTTCCCGGTACTAGCTCAATTGCGAATTCCACGTCACGGTCGGGAGGCATACCTGGCAACTCCTCCGGAAAAACATCTGGATATTCCCTGATGGTCCTGATTTCCTCAACTTTCACCTCCACTTGATTTAATTTAATGTCCCTCCTAGGCTCGTGTATTGTTATGAACTTTACTCTGGTACCACTGGGGTGAGTTAGTTCCACCGTTCTGGTCGAACAATGGATGATTCCTTTATGTTTGGTCAACCAATCCATACCCAAAATAATATCTATCCCTTGTGAATCTATCACTATGAGGTTAGCAGTAAATACTACCCCATTAATGTCTAGGTTCACTTTGGGACACACTTGTCTTGTCCTTATTTCTCCACCTAGAGAATTTACAGCTAGCATATGGTTCATTTGTGTGGTTGCTAGGTCATGCTTCTTAACAAACTCTTGAGCAATGAACGAATGGGTAGCACCAGAATCAAACAGCAGAGTTGCAAGGTGTAAATTGGCAGGAAACTTACCAACTACCACGTCGGGTGCCTCTTGTGCTTCCTCCATAGTGACGTGGTTCACCCGTCCTCTCATTACATTCTGCTGTTGTGGCGGCGCAGGCTTTTTCTTTGGGCATTTATGGGCGTAGTGCCCCACTTCACCATAGCTGAAACATTGCACCCCAATCTTAGATGCTTGGCCCTTGTTGTCTTGGGGTTGGTTTGGGGGTCCTTGCACTGATGGTCGAGGTGGATATGCGGGGCGAGGCGGCTGCACAAACTGACGTTGCGGCTGTGCTGGTGCGGCGGGAGGCCTGTAGTTTGGGTTGTACCCTCTTGGTGCTGAATAGGGTACCGCAGCACGGCTCGTCTGCCCCGTAGGTTGCTGCATCATACGTGGGCGGGTGTTGCTCCCTGAGGCCTGATGTGACCACCCCGCCTTCCTCTTATTCTCATTTTCCAGGGCCTTTAGCTTTCTTTCCACCACAAATGCTCTGTCCACCATCTTTTGAAAGCTTTCATACTCATTGGAGGACATTGCACACTGCATCTCTGCGGTAAGTCCTTCCACAAAACAATCTTGTTTCTGCTCATCAGTCTCTATGTCTCGTGGAGCATAACGGGATAGTTGAGTAAATTTAGTGAGGTATTCCCTCACCGTCATGTTTCCCTGCTGCAGTCCCAAAAACTCCTTCCTCTTGTTTTTGAGTTCACCTCTTGGGATGTAGTGGTTGCGGAAGCTACGCTTGAACTCTTCCCAAGTGATGTTCTCAGGGTCATGATGGGCGGCCACGTAGGCGGTCCACCAATCAGCAGCAGGTCCATGCAATTGATGAGAGGCAAACAGCACCCTCTCATACCCTTGGCATTGTATTATCCTCATCTTACTTTCAATGGTCTTCAGCCAATCATCTGCCTCCAGAGGTTCAGCAGCACTTGCAAACTTTGGAGGTTGAGTTCCTAGAAACTCACTCAACCTTGGTTGGCGTGGTGCAGCTTGTATAGGTGGAACTTGATGCAAGTTAGCCACCACTTGAGTCAAGTTCTGGATGAGCTGATTTTGATTCTCCAGCATTTGGTGGAGAGGATCAACTTCTTCACGGCGACCACCCCGGTCCTGGCCTCCAGAAAGATGAGGGTTGCATGCCTCATCATTGTTGTTGGCGGGGTTGGCAGCACGTCCTTTTCCTCTTCCGGCCATCTGGCAGAATCAACAAATGTTAATTTTGATACCATTTAGTATCATCTTACTACTTCCATTTGTTGGTACTTTAAGGTGTTGAGGCTTTGTTAAAATTTTACGAGGGTTCATATCTCACACCAAATAAATGCACTATTATTTCCTGTGGGTTCACACACCAAAGCAAAACAATCTGAAGACGAGGCTGTGGAAATTGCTCATGGCTTCCACAACTCACGTCACACACCAAGCATTATCACACCATTAACTACGTAACGACTCGACTACTCGACCTCTTGCTAGCTAGGGGAAAGACTCTACACTACTCGTCCTCTTGAGCTGGCTCGTCGGGATCTTCCTCCTCATTTCGGCTACCTTCTGACTCTGCTTTGGATGGGGAGGCTGCTGGTGGAGAAGTGCGACGACGCCTGATCACTCGGCGATCCGTGGAGTCAGGAGTCCATGTATCATTCACGGTGACACACAGTTCATTCCCATCTCCTCTTTCTCTCGCCTTTAAGCAAGCTCGCAGCAACGCCTCCGTTTCCTTCAGGGTGTCTCGGACATCCTGAAGCTCTTGTTGACACTCCTGCAGTCGAGTGCTGAGCATAGCAGCATCCTCCAAGCACAAGTCCATGTGCTCATGGGAAGTCCCTTGCTGCACCGGTGGGTACTTGTACTCCGTGGTACCACTCTCACGTTGGAGGACATACATGTACTCAGTTTTGTCCAAGTGGCGACGATAGATGTGACTCTGGCAGGTGATGGCCTCCTAGGTGACATCTTTCTCCGCGTCAACTTGTGTTGCTCGACAAGCTGGATAGTGGTGAATCTTAAGCAGCTGATTCTCGTGTATAATCCTCATCTCCGAACTCCATTCTTTCCTCTTCTCACGGATGGTCCTGGTGGAGTTATAGTGGATGATTAGCTTGCCCGTATTGCCGGCGGCTTCGAGCATACGTCGAAGACGGCGCAACAAATCTCCTACTACCAATCCGTAGGAAAGGTACGTCACTGGACGACTCTCCTCTCTTTCGGCAAGGGCAACTACGGGAACTCTCCCTCCTGTGGACTTACGAGCGGTGCGAATCATGCGAACCATCTAAAAACAAAAGAATTTAAAATTAGGTTAGATAAATTCTCAAACAAAAATCCTATTTTGAATGAAAGTTGGGGTAAGATGAAGAAAATGACTCCTTTAATAACACTTTTCCACCCACACCTTGGAAAATAGTTTTTAAGAAAATAGGGCCCTTAAATACGTCTATTTCTACCTAGGTCCACGTTCCTACGGGCAACCTTGGCTCTGATACCACCTCTGTCACACCCGGTTTTTCCGAAGAACAACCAAGTGAATATCACATGTATGCCAGGATCATTTTCTCATACATGTGATGACAAATAGTGAAGCATCATTTATTACAAGCCAGGTGTCGAATATAAGTAAGTCTTACATAGTAAATGTCTCGATGGACAATAATAAGTTCATCATAGGTAAATAAACTAGCAGCGGAATATTATTCTTTAGGGCTCCATTACAGGCGTTGCCCGGGGGTCTTCATGAACCTAAAAACCTTCCTCGGGTCCATAATCTTGGTCATTATACACCACCTCATTGTCTTGACCTGAGCAGCAATATAAACCAACAAATATGCAAGGTTGAGTACCAATGGTACTCAGCAAGTGTGGGAAAATTATATCATGCATGGCTAGAACAAGGAGAGGTTGAACTCATGGTTAAAGCACTACGCAATTAATACCTATCACCTTAGCTTATTAAGCACCTACATTACTACACAGGTGAAATGGTCCCAATCTCCCAACCCATTATCATAATCCAATAACCATAACATCATTTCCAATGTTAAGCTCCCCGCTTAACTTCCAAAACCATCAATCCTCTAATCATGAATAAGTCCAAGCCGCTCTTGACCGTGAGCACGGCTGTCAAGACAGTTTTGACTCTGCAGAGTTTGTACCACTGTACCCACATGTAGTGATTTCATCCCCCGTTGCCGGGTGGACTAAAAGAACCTCCATTATGCCAGTGGCTACGAACCACATTCACACTTCCCAGGTGTAGCCTGGAGATCACTACGAAGCCTTTACAAAGGGATTCCTGACGAGCGTGGGCCCACTGAGGTTTCACCCCTAACAGCATACAAGAGGCTCCAACCCCGCTGCAGTGGCCCCCTCTTGAGCCTTGCGGTTCATATGGTAGTCCAGCTGACACCTACTCCCCGCACCATCCAACACACCCATACTACGCCGGGGATACACCTAATTAATTGGCCAAGCTGCCCCATCTCAGCATGTGGTTGGCACTGTAAAGCCGGGTTACATGCTCCATGAACCGGTCCTTAGGATCCAGGCAAGTACTAAACACAAACCCAAGTCTCGTACACCCAGCACACAACCAAAACATCCAACTTGCCTTGATCCCTACCTCTACATAACTCACAATAGCTCATTCAAGAGTATGGTAAAATAAACTGATGATCTCATATCCCAAATATCCCATTCTAAGCATGACTAAGCATATGCATGTGAATAAATGACATGACAAAATAAATCCCAACCCAAGCTACAAGGAAACAGGGTAATGCAATTCTAGGGAAACTTCCTAGCATGGGTTTCATATTTAACTTGACAATGCAAATAATTCTATCTACACATCCTAGCATAGGATCAAAGTGGTCAAGGACACTTGCCTCCTTCTTGCTGCTCTTGAAATGGGTAGTCCTGATCTTGGAAAGGGATAACTTGCTCTTGAACAGGTTCTACTTCATACCATCACACATAGCAAAAGAAAAACAACAATCATAAGACATAGTTCACACTTCTACTTCATACAAACCACACATTCACATTTATAAAAGTTCTTTACCATTATATGTGTTGTGGTTACTTTATGTGTGTTGAGTTATGGCTTGCATGCACTTTTAACAATGTGTATATGATTACTACTTTTGTGTCCACATTTATACTTACATACTATTTATATGGGTTTCCAATAAATTTCTTATATTCAACTACTACACCTCTTTACTACCAAGTGTGTATGAAAAGTATTTTTCTTCCCCATTTGTGCCTTCATAATTTCTACCAACCCTAAACTGAACTCTTTGGATTTTAAAAACTCCATTTATCATTTACTAGTTACTATATTTTCAGATTTATATTCCTATGCATAATTGTGTATTTTATTATGAAATTAGTAATACACATCATCTAAACAGTTTAGGTTCTGGTCCTAAATAATTTAATAACATATTTTGACCTTGGCTTCTGATGTATACTATTTCATAATTATTTTCCCTATTTTTCTATAGCTATTCTTTACTTAAAAATGTGTCCCTATACTATTAAATGTGAATAATAAATGAAACAGATTCATTTCAGCCCAAAATATAGTTTTATCTCACTCCAAGGTTTTTTAAGTACTGAGAAAATTTTTAATTAATTTTGACAATTATATTTGTCCCACTTTTTAATTTTTAAACACTAGTTACATATTCAATTTCCTAAATTAAATACTAAACAGGGCTAAAATAATGAACTCTCCCCCATTACAGGGTCTATAATATTATTTTCATAATTTCCAGGGGTCTAGCTACACTTATCAGAGGTGTTTTACCTAATTTTTATTAAGTCCAGGGGCTAAAACTGATTTTTAAATGAATTTACATGATTTTCTGGAGTTCCAGGGGCTAGATCAGAAGTTTCCGGGGCTAGCTCTTATTTCCAGAGAACCCCAGGGGGTAGCACGTAAGAATTCCAGTCTTTATAATGCGGGGCTGACGTGGACCGTCCGATTTTAAACCGACGGCTGAGATTATAACATCGAACCGGTACGCGGGGTTTTAAAGTCTACCGTGCGATTTAAAATAAACGGCGCACAAGCGGCCACGTCGCTCTGATCGAGCGCGGGCGGCGCTGCCGGCGGCGCACGGCGGCGGGAAGCGGCGATCTCGCCGGAAAGTTTCGGATCCTCGAGAATTCTGCCTAGAACTGTGATCTTATGGCCTAGATCGGTAGAGGGGAGGTCAGGGATCTCACCTCGGGGGTTTTCTTGAGCTCGGGGGTCCTGGAAAGTGATCGGCGGCGAGGTCCGAGGCAAAACCACGGCGAAGCTCGTCGGCGCTGTGTTTACACCGTAATTCTCCGAGTTTTCTGCACCTGCAAAGCTCTCCGAGTTTACCTTTTTAGCCCTGTTTAATATTTAATTTAGGAAATTGAATATGTGGCTAGTGTTTAAAATTTAAAAAGTGGGACAAACATATTGTCAAAATTAAATTAAAAACTTTCTCAGTATTTAGAAAACTTTGGAGTGAGATAAAAATATATTTTGGGCTGAAATGAATCTGTTTAATTTATTATTCACATTTAGGGACACATTTTTAAGTAAAGAATAGTTCTGGAAAATTGGGAAAATAATTGTAAAATGGTTTACATCAGAGGAAAAGGTCAAAAATATATTAGTAAATATTTTAGATCAGAACCTATTCTGTTTAGATGATGTGTCTTGTTATTTTCATAATAAAATTCACATTTAGGCATAGGAAATAAATCTGAAAATATAGCAAATAGTAAATGATAAATGGAATTCTAAAATCCAAAGAATTCAGTCTAGGGTTGGTAGAAATTATGAAGACACATATGGAGAAGGAAAATACCTTTCATGCATACTTGGTAGCAAAAAGGTGTAGTAATTGAATATAAGGAATTTATTTAAATTGGAAACTCATATATATAGTATGTAAGTATAAATGTGAACACAAAAGTAGGAATCATATACATATGAATAAAAGTGCATGCAAGCCACAAATCAACACACATAGAGTAACCACAACACATATAATGGTAAATGACTTTCATAAATGTGAATGTGTGGTTTGTATGAAGTGGAAGTGTGAACTATGTCTTATGGATTGTTGTTTTTCTTTTGCTATGTGTGATGGTATGATGTAGAACCTGCTCAAGAGCAAGTTATTCCTTTCCAAGATCAGGACTACCCATTTCAGGAGCAGCAGGAAGGAGGCAAGTGTCCTTGACCACTTTGATCCTATACTAGGATGTGTAGTTAGAACTATTTGCATTGTCAATTGAAATATGAAACCTATGTTAGGAAGTTTCCCTAGAATTGCATTATCTTGTTTTTTTGTAGCTTGGGTTGGGATTTATTTTATCATGTCATTTATTATTATGCATATGCTTAGCCATGCTTAGAATGGGATATTTGGGACATGAGATCATCAGTTTATTTTACCATACTCTGGAATGAGATATTGTGAGTTATGTAGAGGTAGGGATCAAGGCAAGTTCGATGTTTTGGTTGTGTGCTGGGTGCACGAGACTCGGGTTTGTGTTTAGTACTTGCCTGGATCCTAAGGACCGGTTCATGGAGCATGTAACCTGGCTTTACCGTGCCAACCACGTGCTGAGATGGGGCAGCTTGGCCAATTAATTAGGTGTATCCCCGGCGTAGTATGGGTGTGTTGGATGGTGCGGGGAATAGGTCTCAGCTGGACTACCATATGAACCGCAAGGCTCAAGAGGGGGCCACTGCAGCGGGGTTGGAGCCTCTTGTATGCTGTTAGGGGTGAAACCTCAGTGGGCCCACGCTCATCGGGAATCCCTTTGTAAAGGCTTCGTAGTGATCTCCTGGCTACACACCTGGGAAGTGTGAATGTGGTTCGTAGCCACTGGCATAATGGAGGTTCTTTTAGTCCACCCGGCAACGGGGGATGAAATCACTACATGTGGGTACAGTGGTGCAAACTCTGCAGAGTCAAAACTGTCATGACAGCCGTGCTCACGGTCAAGAGCGGCTTGGACTTATTCATGATTAGAGGATTGATGGTTTTGGAAGTTGTGATGTTAAGCGGGGAGCTTAAAATTGGAAATGATGTTATGGTTATGATGATGGGACGGGAAATTGGGACCATTTCACCTATGTAGTAATGTAGGTGCTTAATAAGCTAAGGTAATAGGTATTAATTGCGTAGTGCTTTAACCATGAGTTCAACCTCCCCTTGTTCTAGCCATGCATGATATAATTTTACCACACTTGCTGAGTACCATCGGTACTCAACCTTGCATTTTTGTTGGTTTATATTGCTGCTCAGGTCAAGATAATGAGGTGGTGCATAATGACCAAGACTTTGGACCTGAAGAAGGTTTCTAGGTTCATGGAGACCCCCGGGCAACGCCTGTGATGGAGCCTATGAGAATAATTAATCCGCTGCTAGTTTATTTACTTGTGATGAACTTATTATTGTCCATCGAGACATTTGCTATGTAAGACTTATTTATATTCGACACCTGGCTTGTAATAAATGATGCTTCACTATTTGTCATCACATGTATGAGAAAATGATCCTGGCATACATGTGATATTCACTTGGTTGTTCTTCGGAAAAACCGGGTGTGACAAGAAAGAAGATCGAATTTGTTATTACCGTACCGGAAGGTCGGATGGTGCCCGCCGGCGAGCTTTTCTCAAATTCGAGCCCGGTGGATCATCTCATGGCTTGAGCATCGGGGACGAGCATCAGGGGGTCCTAGCGCATCCGAGGGTGCTCTTGCTCGGGTCTGAGAAGCTCTTGGTATGGCTGTCCACGTGAGACCACTTCGGTTTCCCGCCGGTGGAGCCTCGGTGCTCGGCGGAAATCGTCAAACTGTGGCCAAACGAAGCGACAATACAGCGGAGTGGCGAGGTGGTTAGCTGGGGAACGTGTTGGCGCTCACTTTTGCCGTGGATCACTCCCTCAGCGGAGGAACAACGCCGGTTTGCAATCGTCCAAACGGGAAACGACACCGGCAGGTCTCTGTTGTGCGCGCGAATGGGGACTGAGACGACGCGCGAGCTGCGGTGATAAGCGTGGGGAAAACAGGTCGCCAGCTCGACGATCGTGAGGGGAGGAGGTGGCTCTGGTCGCCCCGGTGAGAACAACCCGATTGTCGCGGTGGCGCCGTTACTTCGCGGGGAGGATGAAAAACAGCGACTGTGGACTGCCTGGACTGAAGATCTTTTGCACACTGAGCTTCTCCCAATGACATGTGGGTCCCACAGGCAGTACCTCCTCAGCCCTCAGAATATTTCCAAAATTTGGCAAGTGACCAATTTAGATTTTTGGAGCAAAAATCTGAGCTGAACTTGGGTAGTTAGACAAATTCCCTCCAAATTCAAATGTTTATTTGAATTCTTTGCACATTTAACTCCATTTGGAAAAATGGGTAGCAAACCTTTTCAAAAATTAATGAAACTTTGTCTCCCCACTAATTTGGACCTAAGGAATCCAAATATGCAACTTGATTCTTGTGTTAGCTGCTGCAAACAAGAGTTTGAACACAACAGTTTTGAATTCCCATTGTGTCCTTCCCTCATTTGAAGTTTGAGTATAACATTCAGTTCAAACTCATATTTTTAAACCCTCCCATTGCACTTGAGTTCTTCATTTCTGTGGTTTTAATCCACATGAGTTCCATCCATGCAGTAACCCTAAGTTTGTTTCGAAGAATCTCACCTATGTTATCATATGTGGAAAAAGTTTCATCTAAGCCCCTTTTTCATACACATGACTCCAACATTTGTGCAACTCATGTTTCTTTGTATTCACATTTTTGGGACCTTTACATTTAACACGTTGAAATCAGTATCACATATAGTTTATTTATCAGATCGATTTTCTGCCCAGAGGTTTTGTGTAGCTTCCGCATAAAAAGTTTTAATCTACCATTCACCCCTCTGGTAGCTTTTCACGTGCTCTTCGATCCTACAATTGGTATCAGAGCCACGGTGTTCTAAACTCATTGATTTGTACATGTTTCCGCTAATCAACATGGAGAAATACTCCGCAAAACCTTATGTGTTTGATGGCGTTGATTTTCAGGTTTTGAAGGCTCGTATGGAGGCTTACTTACAAGCACAAGGATTCACCATATGGGAAAAGGTATACAAGTCCTTCGACGTGCCATCAAACGATCAAGTTATGGCTGCGAACATGAGGGATGTCGACAACAATAACAAGGCTCGCAACTTGATCATCCAAGGATTGACTCAAAGCGACTTCAATCGTGTTGCACACCTCTGATCTGCATACGATGTGTGGAAAGCACTTTGCGACTACCATGAAGGATCCAACACGATCAAGGAGGTAAGGAAAGATATGTTCAAGAAAGAATATATGCACTTTGAGATGCAACCAGGTGAGTCTATCGATGATTTATTTGCTCGCTTTAATAAAATTCTCAGCAACTTGCGTAGTGTCAATGTTAATTTTTCCGATGCTGAAAATTCTAGGCAATTGTTAAGTGCATTAGACATGTCAATTTGGGAGATGAAAGTTACATCTATTCGTGAATCTACTGTCATGAGTACACTTATTTTATATGTGCTATATTCTAAATTAGAAACTCATGAAATTGACATTATCTCACGTAAGAATCCCAATAAGTCTCTAGCTTTTGTTTCCAAATGTGACATGCCTCGTTCTAGCAATTCTTCATCTTGTGATATACTTTCTTTGTTGTTCTCTCTAACCCTTGAACATATTGAAGAGTTTCTGGAGGAGGAGCTAGCTTCTCTCTACTCGGTTCTCAAAAGCATTGCAAAATGTGAGAACAAGAAGGAGAGGAAGTGACAGCTCTCAACGATGCTTCAAATGTGGTAAGACAGGACATTTTCATACAGATTGCCCTAACCGTTCAGGTCCTACTTTCCGTAATGAAAAACTAACAAGGACGAAGCACTCCTCTGCCAACTACTACAAGAAAAGGAAGGGTTTCACTCAACGTCACGTCATGGACAACATCTTCTCCGCAATTCAAGAGTATTGCTAGAGAGATGCTGATATTGGAAGTGATGAACATGAAGACGCCGTGGCAAATGCGTGTTTCATGGCGAGCAAATCAAGTTCAAACTTGGAGGAAGACAAACAAATCAGCGACAATGAGGATGTAAATCCCTCTTACAATGAATTGTTTGATGCTCTTTATCGTGCCACTACCGTACTTAAGAAAAAGGAAAAAAAACTTAAGCAAAGTGATGTTAAAATTGAATCACTAGAATTTGTAATTAAACATTTAAAAACTTTGATTCCTAGTGATGATTCTTGCTCATTTTGCAAGCTGATTTATGCACAATTGTCCTCTTTAAGAAGTGTGCACACCTCCACACTTGATAGACTTGAACTTTAAATTGAAAAGAACAAAAAGCTTGCTGCACTTAATGATAAAAACATGAAATATGCTAGTTGTTCTACAATTGATTTGCATTCTTCTAGCTGTGATGATCTTAATAAGAAACTACATGATGCTACGGATGAATATTTTCTTTGAATAATTCTTTACATATTCATGAGGTTTATTATTCTTCTAATTGCAAATTAAAAGGAAAAACTTCATGTGAAAACTGTATAGACCTGTCCAAGAAACTTGATGACATGCATAGGATACTAGTACGGTTTTGTAGTGCAAATAAGAACCTAAACTTGCTGCTGAATTCATCTAAGTCTTGCAATGATAAAACTGGTTTAGGTTTTGATTCTCATGCTCATGCTAAAGCACATCCACCTAAAATTGTAAAGTCATAAGGAAATGGTTTGATTCAAACTGTTCCTAAACAAAAAGAAGTGGTTTTCAAATCTGCAGGAGTGTTGTCTCATTCGGTTTCTAATAAACATGTTGCTTGCTCATCTAGACATGAACATAAGGTTACTTTTCATTGTACATACTGTGGTAGAGATGACCATGTCAAAGATTTTTGTTATAGACTAGCTAAACAACATAAAAAGGAAAGATTGATTGCTAGATCATATAACAACCAAGCAAAACTTGTTGTACATGCTGAATCGAATGTTAGGAACATGCAACCTGGAGTCATAAAAATGCAAAGATTGCTACTAAACCTACTGTTTTTCATGCTACGCATAACACACTTCATAAATCAGTAGTTGGGAACAAGAGTTCTCAAAACTTTGCTCATAAACCTGCTGTATTTTCTTAGCTTTCGCGTGCTATTCCTGCTGGACGTCGTGTGACTCAGTACTGGATTTCTAAATGCCTTTTGACTAACCCCCAGAGTATTGAGTCATCGATGTATTGTGCTGCTATGTAGGTTACACGCTTGAGGAAGGAGAACATTTGGATTGCGGATTCAGGTTGTTCACGCCACATGACCGGTAACAAAGAATGATTCTCCTCCCTCTCTTTTGTGTCACGTGTAGAAAATGTTACTTTTGCCGATAATTCTTCAACTCCTATAACTGCTAAGGGTTCGGTTAGAGTAAATAAACACTACACTTTGAAGGATGTGGCACTTGATAAAAATTTGAAATACAACTTGCTTTTCGTTTCACAATTGCTAGATGAAAATCTAGAAGTTAACTTCACTAAAAATTGCTGCAAAGGTTGTAGATGAAAAGGTGAGCTTTTGTTTAACATGTCTAGGATTGGAAGAGTTTTTATGGCTGATTTTGATATGTCAACTTTTAAGCATAGGTGTCTAGATGCTAATGATTCAAAGGACTTATATTTTTGGCATCGTAGACTTGGTCATGTAGGCTTTGATCACTTCACACGTGTTAGTGGTCTTGATCGCATGCGTGGGCTACCTAAGCTTAAAGGGGACAACAATATTGTGTGCTCTTCTTGTAGACATGCTAAGATAGTTGCAAGTTTATATCCTCCTCTCACAATGACCATGACAACTGAACCGGGACAACTTTTACATCTTGACACCGTAGGTCCTTCACGTGTTGAATCTTTTGGAGGTAAATGGTATGTGCTTGTATTGTTGATGATTATTCTAGATACTCTTGGGTTTACTTAATGACATCTAATAATGAAGCTTTTAGTCACTTTAGAACTTTATTTCTTAGATTATCAATTGATCACCCAGGATCTTTAAAAGCAATTAGAAGTGATAAAGGAACCAAATTTGAAAATCAATCTTTTGATCACTTTTGTGTTGAAAAAGGAATAGATCATCAATTTTCATCACCATATGTACCTCAACATAACCTTAGTTGAGATGGCTAGGACTATGCTTGATAAATACCGAACTCCTAGAAAATTTTGTGCAGATGCAATTGCAACAGCTTGTTATGTTTCAAACCGTGTTTTCTTGAGAGCTAAGCTAGGAAAAACACCATATGAGCTTCGGTTTGGACATAGGCCTAGTGTCACACATCTTAGGGTCTTTGGTTGCAAATGCTTTGTTAAGAAACATGGTAATCTTGATAAATTTGAAGCTAGATCTGTTGATGGCATGTTTCTTGGTTATCCATCTCATAATAGAGGCTATCGTGTGCTTTTACTTGACACTAACAAAATTGTGGAGATTTATGAAGTTTCTTTTGATAAAGCTAGCCTAGGTACTAGCTCTACTACTGCAGGTCAAGATGCATATCCGTAGGGGGAGAGTATTTTCATTGAAGATGAAAAAGGAGGGAGCTGCTGCCCGAAATTTCAAAAATAAACAATGACGTTCCAGCTCTTGATCTCGCTCCACAATCAGCACCAACAACCACTACTGCTGGTCCAGATCTTCCTCAAGCCACAAGTTCTTCGATTTGTGATGAACATGAAGAAGAAGGAGCATGAGAAGTGTCTACTCCCCCCTTCGTCCTCAAAAGTCATTTTCCACAACAAATTATTGGAAGCTTGCATGAACGGGTCACAATGTCCAGGTTTTGCGATCCAAACTCTCATGCTCATTCTGCTTTTGTTGCTTCTTTTGAACCCAAATATATATCACGCACACTCACTAATGAATCTTGGATTATTTCCATGCAAGAAGAGTTAGAAAATTTTGAAAGAAATAATGTTTGGAAACTTGTACCTCCACCTCAAGGTCACACTTTAATTGGAACTAAATGGGTGTTTAAAAATAAACAAAAAGAGGATGGGGTTGGGATTAGGAATAAGGCTAGGTTGGTTGCTCAAGGTTTCACACAAGTTGAAGGTTTAGATTTTGATGAAACTTTTGATTCCGTTGCTAGATTAGAAGCCATAAGAATTTTTTTCGCATTTGCTGCATCTAAAGGTTTCAAGTTATATCAAATGGATGTTAAAAGTGCTTTTCTTAATGGCTACATAGATGAGGCAGTTTATGTTAAGCAACCACCAGGTTTTGCAAATCCAAATTTTCCTAATCATGTTTACAAACTGTCCAAAGCTTTGTATGGTCTTAAACAAGCCCCTAGAGCATGTTATGATAGCTTAAAAACATTTTTACTGGAAGAGGGATTTTCCATGGGCTAGGTTGATAAAACTTTTTTTCTTCTTAAGCATGGAAATGACTCACTATTCGTTCAAGTGTATGTGGATGATATTATCTTTAGTTGTGCTTCTCATGATCTTGTGTCCAAGTTTTCAGCTATGATGAGTTCGGAATTTGAAATTAGTATGATGGGAGAACTCACATACTTTTTGGGGTGCAAATCAAGCAAACCAAGGAAGGAACTTTTGTGCATCAAACGAAGTATACAAAAGACCTCCTTAAGCGCTTCAACATTAACAAAAGCAAGTCTCTTTGGACACCAATGGGAACAACAACAACACTTGAACTTGACGAAGATGGTGAACCCGTGGATAAAAAAGAATATAGAAGCATGATCGGGTCAATTTTGTATCTCACGGCATCAAGGCCGGACATACTTTGGCATTTTTCTTCCTTCTTCCTCAACTGTTACTTTGAATGCTTTTTTGGTTGCTGATTTTTGGGGTTGTAGGATTGATAGGAAAAGTACTTCGGGTGCTTGTCATTTTCTTGGTAATTCACTTGTTTATTGGTCTTTTGTAAAACAAAATTCAATTGCACAATCCACGGACGAATCTGAATATGTAGCTGCTGCTAGCGCTTGCTCACAAATTCTTTGGATTTTTAAAACACTTTAGGACTATGGGGTTGATCTAGATAGTGTTCCATTGTTTTGTGATAACACTAGTGTCATTTGCATTGCTAAAAACCCCGTGCAACATTTTAGAACAAAGCACATTGACATTAGGTATCACTTTCTCCGTGAGAATGTTGAAAAAGGAAACATTGTGCTTCACCATGTAGATACCGAACAACAAATGGCTGACATTTTTATAAAACCGTTGGATTTCACTTGTTTTTGTTTCAAACACAGTGAAATAGGGGTTATGCATCCTCATGGCTGTAAGGGCCAGACTTTTTTCACATATCCAAAGTGTTCATCACACCACACACACCTCATTTGATGAAAACTTATGGACACCATTGAAGAGCAAGCAACCACAATCGATATGGTCATTAGAGGATGAACTCAAAAAATGCAAAAGTCGTATTTCCCACATGCATCACATAGGGGCTGAGCATATGGAAAACTCCTACACCTTGCTAGGAATGCTCATGCCAAAATTCACCCAAATCCAAAATCTTTTTGAGGTATTTTTGGGTATAACTAGAAAGAGGCTAGTTTGAAAATTCAAATTCAAACTAATTTTATCCCATGAATTCAAAAGTGGGAGGCATATTCATACTCAGCACATATTTGTGAGCTCACACACCAAGTTTTGCTCCATTTGGAGTTGATCTTGACATGAGCTAATTTTAGCAAATTCAAATTCAATTTGAATTTCAAACTGCATATGTGCTGAAAATATATTCAAACACTTCTCAATTTGAATTCTATCAAATTCAAATGGGCATTTGGTAGGTAATTCAAGTTCCAAAGGGTATTAGTGGGACTACTGTTTAGAGCAGTGGGAGGAAGTTAACTTCAGAGGTTAAAATGGAAGTGGGTCCCACCTGTCAGCCTCACCAGCAATTTAACCGACTGAAGAACAGGGCACTCGGTTTCTCGGGCCAGAGCTGCGGTCGCCACCGAGCTGATCGCCGCCGCCAGCTCCTGCTGCGTTTCCCCGCGCGGGAGATCAGCTGCCTGGCGTCTTATCCCTCCTTGACGTGCTCCGTTTGCTCACAACCCGAAATCCCAGCGCGTTCGTCCTCTCTCACGCCGAGCTCAATCGAAATCATGCCACCCTCTCGGTTCCGCTCACGAGCAGGCCGATCAATCGTGAACAGAGCCTTTCCAGTAGCAAAACAGCGTCATGGGCTTGTGAGCAACATCCTCGACGTCTTGTTGTCCCGTGACCGAACGCCCTCGAGCTAACCGAGCGTTTTTCCGGCGACCTGAGCGTTGCCGCCATTCGGTGCTCCCACGAACAGCTTGGCACAACCATCCTCGCATCCACTTCTCAACACAAGAAAGGTGCATCACGGCGTGTATAAGGTGTAGCCGGAAGCCGTTTGGCATATGATCAGCCATAGGTCGAGAATTTCCAAATATACCGAAAGCTAGTTCATATGGGCCGAGCTCACCATAGACCGAAATTCGGACTCCACGCACTCTTGTTAGTCGAGCCTGTCAGCCAGTAGGTTCTACACATGCTAGCACACACAAAACTGTTGAGGATCGGACATGATATGTCCGTTTTCCTCACCGCCGTTGCAAAGTATCTCAGCTCACCATCGAGAGTATGGTTGCCGGCGTTTCTAGCTTCCACAAGGTCTCGTTTCATGTTCCTCGTGCTCCACTGATGCTCTCTGAACAATTTCTGATCGGTTTGGTGCACTGTGGTGCCAGACCGACCTCGCCGGAACACTAGGTTCCGCTGTCACCGGTGCACACGTGTTTCCGGTGATCGCCGGCGGTCGGCGAGCCCACAGATGAGTTCACGAGGTCGGAAAACGGGGAGGCGGTGAGTTTTGGGCCAAGGGGTGGCCGGAAACTCGGTTCCGGTGAGGCTCACCGGAGGACGCCGCCGGGGGACTCTGTTGGCGCGAGGTTGAAGAAGATCCGCGTCATGGGACCCACCGGCAGGAGTTTAAACATTTCCCCGATTTTGAGATTTAGTTCAAACTTCAAACCCACGTAACTTTGGCTAGGAAACTCCAAACAAAGTGAACCAAATTTTGTTGGATTCAGCTCTCTGAGTAATTTCCAACAAATTAAGTTTCACTTTATGAAAATCCTTATTTCTCCATAATTAATTCTTCAAAATTTAAATTGTCTACAATTTTAACTAGAGAACCCTTTGGAGGAAAATTCTGAAATTTTGCTAGGCTGTTCACGAAAATATCCTTAGCTACCATAAAAATTTCAGATCCATTTGAGCTCATTTGATCCACCTAATAGTGTGATTAATAAAACTGTTCCAGAGAAATTGGAAAATGTCCAGAAACATTTTCAGAATTTCCCTGAAATTGTTTAGCTCATAGCTTTAGCTAGGAACCTTCAAATTAAATGAAACCAAATCCATTAGAACCCTCTGAAAATCTAGTTTTCATAAAGTCATGGATTGCTCCATGAAAACCCCTAGAACACCCTAAGAACTCCAATTAAAGCCAAGTACACAATTATTTGTGGAGAGCACAAATGAGCTTTGCTGCAAATGAAACTTGACCAAGTCTCTGTTTAGGTTGTATCCAACCCACAATAAAAATTTCAGAGTCATTGGGCCTGTCTTGTAAGACTTATAGTCTTCACAAATTCAACTTAAGTTCAAATGCATTCAAATTAATACATATATTTATTTATTTCATGTAGTCGCTAAGGTTGAGGAGGAGCCCGAGATCTTAGACTTCATCACTCCAGAGGAGCAGCTAGCCTATGACCAACAGCATCAAGGCAAGCTCCGGTTTGCATTAACCATTTTTACAAATTTTACTGTTTTGAGAACATACTTTGAGCACCCACTTAAATTTTGCATTAGAGTCTTGTTTGAAAACACAAATGCATAGCCAAGAAAACCTTGGGTTGGGCTTAGGTGTTTAAACCTCGATTAGCTACCGCAATGCTAAGTTAGTGTAGGATTCGGTACAAGTCGAGAAGTTGGAACTGCTCGCGAGAATAGGCTAGAGGCACACTACTCGGGTAAAGGTAGCAAATGAAACACATGGCAAGAAAAATGAGACCGAGCGGAGAGTAAGGGCAGCAGGACATTGGGGCCTGGGTGCCATAGCTCTGCTTGTGACGATTGAGTACCGAGCCGTGTGTGGGCCTGTTGAACAAGCTAGAACAGTACCGAAGACCTACCGAATATATGGGAACCAGGAAACCGATGTAACTCGGGTAGCTGGGTGTTGAGGAATAGCTGGTCGTTCAGAGGGTAGGTTGAGAGCTTGAGGTGTAAATTGGCTGGCGGCACTGCGGATGCGCGCGCAGAAACCTCTTGCTCGGGACGATTGGACCGGTTCAACACTTGGCTGACGGGTGAAAGGTGGTTGTGTACGACGTCTGTGATGGTTGCTGTAGGCAACATCGAGTACGGGCGTATGTGACGGGTTATTCGGGTAACCCTGCAGGTGTAAATCGATTATAATCGCCGTCCCTTGCGGTCAGCGGGTACACATGTTCATTGTACCATGACGTAGGAAGAATAGGCTAGAGTCATGTAAAACTTGCTGATTGAAAGCTATACCTTGATTGTTAATGACTTGCTGTAGTTTAGAGCTAATTAAAGTTCTTTTCAACCTTGGGCAAAGTACATGAGAGAAATGTATTTCTTGTTTGATTGTGGCTCTCTCATGTGCCTTAGCGTGAGATTTTCCCACAACTTCTGCTAAAACTCGAAAGTAAAGTTCAACTAATTAGGTGAGTCCTTTGAAACTTAATTACCTCATGTACCCTGAATCCCTCATGTAGAAGTTTCATGTATAGGAGAGACGGGTCAGACTTGCTGAGCCATCGTGCTCACTGTTTGTGTTTGAAGCGTTTGCATGGTGTTATGAGGAAGGGACTCCTGAGGAAGAGACGGAACCCCAAGGGGGAAACCCGTCGAGTGGGAGTCGTGCACGCTGCCGTGTTAGTGTGCGTGTGTGCTAGCGGGGACACGTTCACGGGCTGAGCGTGAACTCGATGCAAAGTCTACGCCCGTGAGTGTAGACTGAACATATTTTGTTGTAAAAATGTTCATAAACTCGTTTATGTAATAAAACTTTGCTTCCGCTTTGTATCAATTTATTTGTGTTATCCGGTGCTGTGCAACGCAGCACCCCTCAGCATGATCCTGGCTCGACGGGGCCGTGGGACCCTCGCAGCATGGTATCAGAGCTCGCTTGAGGTTTAACACACTAAAAAGGTCATCTTTTTCAAAAACTCGGTTAGGAACGAGTTAGTAGCCCATATAAGGATATTATTAGTGTATAGAAAGTGGCAATTCTAACCTATTTGCTTATGTAGGAAAATCCCTCATCTCGGGACGTCTATGTCTTGGGGGGTGCACGTAAGCGCTATCCACCAGTGCGCACAAGCTGAAGGGTGGAGCCTCACGGGTGGCAGGTAACCCGGCCCACTTTATTATCCTCTACGACTCTTCATGTCGTTTAGAGTATTCGAGCAACGCCCTTCCCTGGCGTGCTATGGGCAGGTTTGGGAGACCCCGTCATGTGGTCAGTAACGTGAACACATAGCTCAAGGCGTGTTTGGCTTGAGAACAACCGTGCGAGTGATGACGGATGGTTGGATGAACTGTATTGGGACCGGGCTCGGTGTGCAGCCGAGTCTGATGATTGTGTGAGTTATGTGCAGGTAGTCTAACCACGAGTCGGTAGACGAGTAGCATCCGTGTGCGAGAGACGTTTAGTGCCACTGAACTAACGAAGCCGGCTAAGTCCGGTATAGGTTTTTCTTTGTGAGGAACGTAATACTGACATGAACTGGTGACGCTTCAATGTCACACCCCACTAAATGAGTAATTTCATTGTAAAACTTGAAAGTTTTAATCCAGAGCACTAAAACATTGAGATAACTTCTTCCCTTAATCAGGATGTTCAAAGTTAACAAGTTTTTCAACTTATAGGATGCTAAGGATAGAGTCCTCTGTTTTCAGCTGAAATAAGGCTGAAGTTAAACAGAGGTTAGAGGTTGAGTTCTTTTGAGGTTGGGGTCATATGATACATTTCCGAAAAGCTTCATAAGATCTTTACAACTCTTCTGTTTATGTCCAGAGGTGTTTCCTCTCTTCACCAGTCGAAAAATGCAGTAGAGTTGAAACTGTCCAGAAAATAGGGCAGAGTAAACATTCTCTTTAACTCTCTGTAAATTGAGCATAACTTCCTGCACAAAAATCTAAAAATAGAAAATGGAGTAGTTCGGAGATGTTCATGAGATGGGTTACAACTTTTTAATATAAAGTTTGGTCAAATTGGGTTTATAATTAACTGGAATTCTTGGATCAAATCAGTACCTCAATCAGGAAGGTGCTGTCCAATTTTTCCCAGAAATTCTGTCAACTTTCACATCTCATAACTTTTGAATAAGGACAGATCTTAGACCAAGTAAATACTTTTTGGAAAGCTATTGAAGTTAACTTTAACTTTGATGTTGAGATCCAGAATTGGTTTTGCATTTAGCATTGTCTAAATCAGGTTGAAATTGAAACTGGTCAGGGCTGTTATTTTGGGCAGCAGACTAGCAGTCAAATTTGTCTAAGTTTGAGTTGTGTTTCCAAGTTTTATGAGTTCAATGACATGTTTTATGTTATAAATCAATGATTTACTGTTGAAATAAATATTTGACATTTTTCAAATATGTTTCTACAGATGCAGCGGACAACCAACTGGAGAACGGGTGGGTGGTATCCCACTGTTCTCACCACAGCGGTTACCCGGAAGTGTTGAGGCAAATGCTTCAATATTTCGGGTACGTTGAGATGCCGCAGTACTTCACCAAGGAAGAAGGCGAGGAGGGGAACAAGATGTGGATAATCTATGTTGAAGTTTCTGTAGGACCAACGCCACCCGGTTGGGCACCGTTCACCGTCACGGTGAGAGGTAGACAGCCGGAGGAAATGTGGCAAGTGGCAGCTCGCAACACCATGTCGCGTTTCTGCCAACTACACGTGAGAGCTATGGAGGGCACTCCATACACACTCGTTCTGGTGGAGGGACGAGCTAGTCATGTGTGGAGGGAAAGGTACGTGGAGGCAACAGATCCAGGTTGCGCAAGGTACAACCCCGCGGAGGCAAACCTCAGCCTCCAGTTGAGGGCAGGAAAAGCCGTGATGGACAGCCAAGCTTTTCATATGGATTGCCTTGCCGTGAAGCTCAGGGAGAGCACCAGCCGTGGAGACCATTTCAAGAGTGCTCACAGCGCACTCCGCAATGTTCTCCTTCTGACGATAAAGCAACTGAACGAGCAACACAATCAGTTGCATCATCTGAAGAAGGCAAAGAAGAAAAGCCGCGTCGACATCACGGCTTTGCAACAGCAAGTGCAAGCCTTGACCCAACAGAATGAGGTCCTCACTCAAGAGCGTGATGACGCTATTGAGGAGGGGCAAAGCTGGGAAGAGGACTACAACCAGGCCATAGACGAGGTGCATGCATTGCAGGACCTCGTACCTCCGGTAATGGGCCTACCCATGGTAGGTGCTGTACCCGTGGTTTTGGGTATCCCGGTGATGGGGGAACATGAACCGGAAGAGGAGGTCATGGACCCGGAGCCAACAGAAGAGGTAGTGGAGGAGGATGACAAACAGGAGGTCCAGTTCTACTCCGAGTAGTGAGTTACCGTTGCCAAGTCGGGCAGCGAGGGTGGTGTAAGAAAAACTTTTGTAATCGGTGACATGTCGTGTAGACAGTAGTATATGTATAGGTAGTGACGACATGAGCACGACTTCTCGGAGACCGAGAATAATGTATCTTGTATAAATATGATTTATCAGTATATGTAAATGTTGTGCAAGTAATTCTTGTGTCACTTCAATACCTACTGTTTCATATGGAATTTTAAGTATGACATGTGCTGATCGCTGCTGTTTTGAATTATAGAATGACTCGCACTCGTGCCAACCCAGACGTTGGGGGTTCTAGTCAGGGGGGAGAGGCCTCCCAACAGCCTCCCGAGGATTCCTCGGGACAGCAACAGCAGCAACAGCAACAACTGCCACCGCCACCACCAATGGTTACATTGGCCGACATCGTTGCGGCGATGGCGGGTTCTCATAAGCAGCACACGGAGTTGCTGCAGACACTTATTGCAAATACGTCTTGACCCGAGAGGCATCAAGATCGCGAGGAGCACCAACAAAGCTCCTACTCCGACTTTCTGGCTACTCATCCCCCGGTATTCTAAAGGGCGAATGAACCCCTCGATGCGGACAACTGGCTCCGCACGATGGAGATGAAGTTCGGGCTGCTCCAGGTGAGTGAGAAGCACAAGACTCAGTTCGCGGTCCAACAGCTTCAAGGATCCCCGAGCGCTTGGTGGGCGAATTACTGTGCCTCGCAACCAACTGAGCGAGTTATGACCTGGGCGGAGTTCCGGATGGCCTTCAGGGCCTATCACATACCACCGGGTCTTATGAAGAGGAAGACACAGCAGTTCCTTCGCCTGCAGCAAGGAAGCAGGAACGCGCTGGAATACTCCAGGGTGTTCAATGAGCTTGCGCTCTACGTGTCATATTATGCCGATACTGACGAGAAGCGGCGGGATCATTTTTACCAGGGGCTTAAACCACTCCTGAAGGACACGCTGGCGATGTGAAATCGCGGAAGCCTCAATGATATTATTGATGCTGCGATTGTTCAGGAGGACTCCGACAAGGAGTTAGCAGCGGCGGAGAAGAAGCGAAGCGCACCGCAAAGCAGCGGAGAAGGAGGTGGTTCTTCTAAAAAATACCAGATGGTGTATCGCTCACCATCGGGTCAACGCTGGCAACCACCACAGAGGCCGATGCAATTCCGCAGTCGGCCATATTCTCCACCGGCGTTCAGGCCGGCACTACCAGCACCACCTCCGCAACAGCAACAGAAGCAACGGGCGATGCCGCGTGCGTTTGCACCTCAGCAGCGCATGCCGGGCTTTCATCCCCCAAGCACCGGCCAGTCAGCAGCCACATGCTACAAGTGTGGTCACCCAGGACACTTCGCCAACAACTGTCCTGAGAGGCAAGGCGGAGTGGCACCCCAGTTTCCAGGGAGGAATAAGCCCCGGAACACCACAACTGCACGGCGGGCAAATCCTAAGCCCGGCACCATCCACCAACTCACCATAGAGGACGTGCCGTAAGGAGAGCCAATCCTTGCGGGTATGTTCCAACTCCACCAGCATCCGGCTAGTGTTATTTGATTCAGGCGCCACACATAGCTTCATTAGCCAAGCTTTTATTGCTAAATACAGCTTGTAAATACTACCCACCGAAAGTCCATACCTGATTTGTTCACCGGGTGGGAAAATTTCAGCAAGCATGATGGTTCCAAATGCCATTATGCTTAGAGGGTAGAGTATTGACACGACCCCAAGGTCTTGTCGAGCCAGGATCACGCTGAGGGGTACTGTGTTGCACAGCACCGGATAACACACATCAAAGGTACAAAGCGGAAGCAAAACTTTTATTACATAAAGTAGTTTATGAACATTTGTACATCCAAATAAGTCCAGTCTACACTCACGGGCGTAGACTACGCATCAAGTTCACGTTCAGCCCGTGAACGTGTCTTTGCTAGCACACACGCACACTAACACGGCGGCGTGCACGACAACCACTCGACGGGGTTCCCCTCCTGGGGTTCCGTCTCCTCCTCGGGAGTCCCTTCCTCATAGAACCCTGCAAAAGCTTCAAACACAAGCAGTGAGCACGAAGGCTCAGCAAGTCTGACCCCTCTCACCTAAACATGGAACTTCTACATGAGGGGCGATGGGTACATGAGGTAAATCCATTTGCAAAGGACTCAGCTAATTATTGGGAACTTACTTTCAAATTTTAGCAGCAGGATGTGGAGAACCTTACGCTAAGGCACATGAGAGAGCCGCAATCAAACAAGAAACGCATTTCTCTCATGTACTTTGCCCAAAGTTGAAAGGAACTTTAGTTAGCTCTAAACTATGGCAAAACATTAACAATCAAGTCCATCTTTCAATCAGCAACATTTTAACATGTAACTAGCCTGTTCTTTCTACGTCACGGTACAGTGAACAAGTGGTACTCACTGACCGCGAGGGACGGCGATTATAATCGATTTACACCTGCAGGGTTACCCGAATAACCCGTCACGTACGCCCGTACTCGATATTGCCTACAACAACCATCACGGACGCCGTACGCAACTACCTTTCACCCGTTAGCCAAATGTTGAACCGGTCCAATCGTCCCGAGCAAGAGGTCTCTGCACGCGCATCTCAGTGCCGCCAGCCGATTTACACCTCGAGCTCTCAACCTACCCTCTGAACGACCAGCTATGCCTCAACACGCAGCTACCCGAGTTACATCGGTTTCCCGGTTCCCATATAGCCGGTAGGTCTTCGGTACTGTTCTAGCTTGTTCAACAGGCCCGCACATGGCTCGGTCCTCAATCGACACAAGCGGAGCTACAGAACACAGGCCCCAATGTCCTGCTTCCCTTACTATCCGCTCGGTCTCATCTTTCTTTCCATGTGTATCATGTGCTATCTCTACCCGAGTCGAGTGCCTCTAGCCTACGCTCGCGAGTAGTTCCAACTACTCGACTTGTACCGAATCCTACCATAACTTAGCTTTGCAGTAGCTAACAGGGTTTACAATCCTAAACCCAACCCATGGTTTTCTTGGCTATGCAATTGGGTTTCCAAACAAGACTTTAATGCAAGGAATCATAATACTCAAGTAAGTTCTCAAAACAATAAAAATTTGTAAAAAGGTTAATGCAAACCGGAGCTTGCCTTGCTGCTCTTGGTCGTAGGCTAGCTGCTCCTCCGGAGTAACGAAGTCTAGGACTTCGGGTTCCTCCTCGACCTTAGCGACTACATGATATACAAGGATATGTATTAATTTAAATGCCTTTGATTGAATTTAAACTTGTGAAGTCTATAACTCTTACTATACAGACCCAATGACTGAAACTTTTACTGTGGCTTGGTTACAACCTAAACACAGACTTGGTCAAGTTTTTAGTTGCAGCAAAGCTCATTAGATCCCTCCACAATTAATTATGTACTTGACCTTAATTGAAGGCTTGTAGGGTGTTCTATGGATTTTCATGAAACAAACTATGACTTTCTGAAAACTAGATTTTCAGAGGGTTCTAATGGAGTTGGTTTCACTTAATTTGAAGGTTCCTAGCTAAAGATATGAGCTAAACAATTCCAGGGGAAATTCTGAAAATGTTTCTGAACATTTTCTATTTTCTCTGGAACAGTTTCACTAATCACACCATTAGGTGAATCAAATGAGCTCAAACAGATCTGAAATTTTTATGGTAGTTCAGGGATATTTTAGTGAACATCCCAGCAAAATTTCAGAATTTTCCTCCAAAGGATTCTCCAGTTAAAATTCCAAACAGTTTACATTTTAAGGAATTAATCCTGGAGAAATAAGGATTTTCATGAAGTGAAACTTGATTTGCTGGAAAGTGCTCAGAGAGCTGAATCCAACAAAATTTGGTTCACTCGATTTGGAGCTTTCTAGCCAAAGTTATGATGATTTGAAGTTTGAAGGAAATCTGAAAATCGGGGAAAAGTTTAAACTTGCGGGTTGGCCCCGGGGACGCGCGTCGCACACCGAGGCGACGGCACACCGTAGTCTGCGGGGTTTCTGCGCGCCAGCACAATGGATCCCAGCCACACCCGATCCCGATTTAAATTTTCAAGCCGCTGACGCGTGGGCCAGCCGGCTTCGTCTTCCTTCCGACGCGCCCTCGCGCCAGCGCCGCCTCCCCTCGCTGGAGCAGACCCGAAGCTCGCCGGCTTGCCGCTGCCGGCCATCACATGGTCTGAAACTTTCTGCCAGGGGGTTGTTGACGTCGAGGAGCACGTCTGTGGGGTCAGTTCGAGCTGGCGGTGATCGGAAATAGCCTGGCGACGTGCGGCGGCCTCGGTTGAGGTTCGGTGCCGTCGTCCGTGGGTTCTAACCCACCAGAACCTCGAACAATCGGTTCTACAGCATCAGTACACCTCTAGGAAGCTCGACAAGGTGTCAAAAGGGTTCAAAGATGGCGGCAAGTCGGTCGGCACCGTGTGACCGATCGTGCCCGCCATGAACGCCCTCGATCGAGCTCAAAATTCGTCAGTCCTAGTCGGTTTCATGCCACGGGTGCAGAAAGGAAACTGATCGCCGGCTAGTCCAGCGCCTATGTGCAAGATTTGATAACTAAAGAAGGATCATAGAGCCAGAATTTGAAGAATCCATACCGGAAGCTCGGTTTAAGGTCGCCAGAGCAAAAGCTGGAAATTCACAGTGGATTCTTCACGGTTTGCTTCCAAACTTGGAGGAGAGCAACACGGTGGTCGCGCGCTCCTGCTGCCTCTCTTGCTGGACCGTGAAAACTCCTGTGGAACGCTGTCCACGAGCGCCTGACCTTCGGCTGAGGTTAGGTCGCCGCTGTGGCAATCGTTCTCGGGCAAGGGAGGTCGGAGCTCGGGGTTTTTGTCGTTGGGGAGGTGGAGTGCGATCTCAGGGTGCTGTCTAGCAGCTCAGGGATGGAAAGGGGCGATCGTTTTCTGGGTTTTTCCGATCGACCGAGAGCTCGGGGATAAAAAGAATGGCGCCGCCCGGTGTCACCCGCGGGGATAAGAAGGCACCCAGTCTTCACTCGGCTGAGGTGGTGACGGTCGCGTGGGGGCGCGAGCAGGCCTCCTGAGACGCCAGCGCGCAAAGGGAGAAGCAGCTGGTGGCGCCGGTTGCTTCTCGGTGGCACAGCCGGGAGCTGCTCGGTGGAATTTCCCACCGAGGCTGTGACTTTGGGTGCAAGTCTCCCCCCTTATCTCTATGACATGTGGGTCCCACACTCATGTTTAACCTCTGAAATTAACTCCTCATCACTGTTGTAAACAGTAAGTCCCAAAATGCCCATGGTGATTCAAATTACTCACTCATGAGCCATTTGAATTGATTAGAATTCAAATGGGGTTTGGTTTGAATAAATTTCAGCACATGTTCAATTTGAAATTCAAATAAAGTTTGAATTTGCCCCACTTAGCTCATGTCAAGATCAACTCTAAATGGAATGAAAATTGGTGTGTGAGCTCACAAAAATGTGCTGAATAAGAATATGCCTCCCACTTTTGAATTCACGGGATAAAACAGTTTGAATTTGCATTTGAGTTCAAACTGCCCTCTTTCTAGCTATACCCAAAATGACCTCAAAAGGGTTTTGAATTTGGGTGAAACTTGGCATGGACATCCCTAGCAATGTGTAGGAGTTTTTATTTGCCCAGACCCTCCATATCACATGTGGAAAATACCACTTTCGCAATATGTGAGTTTGTTCTCTAATGAGCATGTTGAGGGTGGTTACTTGCTCTTCAAATGGGTTCATCAACTTTCTTCAAATGAGGTGTGTGTGTGATGATGAACACTTTGAATATGTGTCAAAAACTGAGGCCCTTACATTCCTTCCCCCTTAAAAGAATCTCATCCCGAAATTATAAGGTGAAAATGAGAGAGAGGACAGTAGAAATTTACCGGATGTGCGACGTGAGGAAGTCGGGGTAGTTAGTGCGAAGAAATCCTTCGCTTTCCCATGTCACTTCGTCCACGGAGTGATTAGTCCATAGAACCTTGTAGAACCACAACGTACGGTTGCGTGTGGTTCGGGCCTTTTCGTCAATAATCTGAACCGGTTCCTCCCGATACGTGAGATCCAGTTGCAGTTCTTCAATGTCTTCCAGCTGAACGGTAGTTGATAGCTTGAGACACTTCCTCAGCTGGGAAATGTGAAATACGTCATGCACACCGGAAAGTGCTTCTGGTAATTTGAGCCGGTATGCTACTGATCCACATCTTTCGGCAATCTGGAATGGACCGATGAATCGGGATGCCAACTTTCCTCTCACCCCAAATTTGTTTACGCCCTTCATTGGAGACACACGTAGATATACGTGATCCCCCACTTCGAATTGTAATGGGCGTCTTCTCCGGTCCGCATACTGTTTCTGCCGGGATTGGGCGGCTTTGAGGTTCGCTTGAATCAGTCAAACCTTTTCTTCCGCGTTGTTGACAAGGTCAATCCTGAAGGTAACCCTTTCGCCAGACTCACACCAATTCAGTGGTGTGCGGCATTTCCTTCTGTATAGGGCCTCGTAGGGCGCCATCTTTATGCTGGCTTGGTACCCGTTGTTGTACGTGAACTCGGCTAACGGCAAGTGATCATCCCAATTCTTGCCGTGGTTGATAGCGCAAGCTCGTAGCATGTCTTCTAAGATCTGATTTACCCGCTCGGTTTGCCCGTCCGTCTGTGGGTGGTACGCTGAACTACGGATCAGCTTCGTCCCCCAGGCAGCGTGCAGCTGCTCCCAAAAACGGGACACAAATAAAGTGCCCCGGTCCGATATGATGGTACGGGGTACGCCGTACAAGCAGAGGATCTGTGAGATGTACAATTCAGCGTAGTTCTTGGCGTTGTAGTTGGTGTTGACCGGGATGAAATGGGAAACTTTGGTGAGCCGGTCGACGATCACCCACACAGAATCATGTTTCTGAAAGATGCTGGGTAAACCGACGATGAAGTCCATGCTCACATCCTCCCATTTCCAGGCAGGAACGCCCAGTGGTTGCAGCAGTCCCGGTTTCCGCATGTGGTCTGCCTTCACCCTTCGACATGTATCACACTCGGACACGTACTTCGCGATCTCCCGCTTCATCCATGTCCACCAAAAGTTGCTTCTGAGTTGTTAATACATTTTGTTGCTGCCGGGGTGAATAGAAAATTTTGATAAGTGAGCCTCATCAAAAAAAATCTTCCGTAACTCCGGGTTACGGGGTACGACGATCCTGTCCTTGAACCATAGGATGTCGTCTCCGTCCTTCCGGAAACATTTCAACTCCCCACTGTCTACACGTCTCCGCAAATGCGACATGCCCTTGTCATGTTTCTGAGCTGCCGCTATCTCTTCACGGATGGTGGGGATCAAAGCTAGGTTGTAGAGAGCTCCGTGTGGAATCACATGTAGTGGTGGTTCGCTCCCTTCCAACGGTGTGATGGTCAGATTGTTGACGTGTGACTTGCGACTCAGCGCATCTGCCACTACGTTTGCCTTGCCCGGATGATAATGGATCTCTATTTCCTAATCCTTTATCAGTTCTAACCATCTTCGCTGCCTCATGTTCAGCTCCTTCTGAGTGAATATGTACTTGAGGCTTTTGTGGTCGGTATATAGATGTACGAGGTTACCGAGTAGGTAGTGCCTCCACATCTTGAGTGCAAGTATCACGGCAGCGAGCTCCAAGTCATGGGTTGGATAATTCTGCTCATGGTTTCTAAGCTGTCGTGATCCATACGCGACCACTCTTCGGTCTTGCATCAGCACACATCCGAGCCCAATGCCGGATGCATCGCAGTACACATCGAACGGTTTTGTTGTGTCTGGCTGCGCCAAAACTGGTGCTGATGTTAGGTGCTTGAATAAAGCCTTGAATGCTGCTTCACATGCTGGACTCCAAACATATTTGGTAGCCTTCTTCAGCAGCTCCGTCATAGGCTTGGCAATCTTCGAGATGTTCGGAATGAACCTCCGATAATGTCCCGCGAGTCCGAAGAAACTCCGTACCTCATGAACAGTCCTCGGGGATTTCCAATTCAGCACTTGTGTGATCTTGCTCGGGTCCACAGCGATACCCTCCGCTGATATGATATGCCCGAGAAAATGCACTTGCGATATCCAGAATTCGCATTTGCTGAATTTCACGTATAGCTTGTGATCCCGCAGCCGTTGCAAGACTATACGCAGATGTTTCTTGTGATCTTCCTCCGACTTGGAATATACCAGTATGTCGTCGATGAAGACCACGACAAACTAGCTTGTCCAGCTCCGGCATGAATACCGAGTTCATCAAATACATGAAGTAAGATGGAGCATTGGTGAGGCCGAAGGACATGACCAGGTACTCATAAAGTCCGTTCCTTGTCGAGAAAGACGTCTTCGGAATGTCCTCCGCTCTTATCTTAATCTGATGGTACCCGGATCTTAAGTCCATCTTGGAAAAGATCTTTGTTTCGACCAACTGATCAAACAACATGTCGATCCGTGGCAACGGGTACTGGTTCTTGAAGGTTACGGCATTTAATGGACGATAGTCCACGCAAAGCCGCAACTTCTCATCCTTCTTCTTTACAAATGATGCCGAACAGCCCCATGGCGAGGAGCTCGGCCTAATAAAACCCTTCTCCAGGAGGTCCGTGAGCTGAGTCTTCAGTTCAGCCAACTCCTTGGGCGCCATCTTGTACGGCCTTCGGGATATTGGCATGGTTCCCGGTGCAAGTTCAATCTTGAACTCCACCTCTCTATCGGGTGGCATCCCCGGCAAATCGTCCGGGAACACATCAGGGAACTCTCGGACCACTGGAATATCTTCCAATCTGATGGTTGTGGATTGATAGACGCTTGGAAGTTTTATTTCTGGACTGTCCAGAAATAAAGAATGAGCTTCGTGCACTTCTGAGTTCAAGTGCACAACTCGGAGGACGGTGTCTAAAAAAGTGCCATGGCGGGTTAACCACGACATCCCTAAGATGACATCGACCTTTTGTCCCTCTAAGATTATGAGAGACGTAGGGTAAACTCTACCCTCTAAGCACAATGGCGCTTTTGGGACAATAATGCTTGCTGAAATTTTCCCACCGGTGAACAGATCACATAAGGACTATCGGTGGGTAGTATTTGCAAGCTATATTTATTAATGAAAGCTTGGCTAATGAAGCTATGCGTGGCGCCTGAATCAAACAATACTATGGCGGGATGCTGGTGGAGTTGGAACATACCCGCAAGGATTGGCTCACCCTCCGGCTCGTCCTCTATGGCAAGCTGGTGGACGGTGCCGGGCCTAGGGTTTTCCCGCCGCGCATTGTTGGGATTCCGGGGCTGATTCCTCCCCGGAAACTGTGGTGCAACTCCGCCACCTTGCCTCTCCGGACAACTGCTGGTGAAGTGTCCTGGACGACCACACTTGTAACATGTGGCCGCTGCTGGTGTGGTGCTCAGGGGACGAAAACCCGGCATGCGCTGCTGAGATGCATACGCACGCGGCATCGCCCGCTGCTGCTGTTGTTGCGGAGGTGGTACTGGCAGTGCCGGCCTGAATGCCGGTGAAGAGTACGGCCGACTGCGGAATGGCATCGACCTCTGCGGTGGCTGCCAGCATGGGCCTGATGGTGGGCGATTCACCATCCGAAACTTCTGAGAAGGACCGCCTCCTTCTCCGGTGCTTTGCGGCGCGCTTCGCTTTCTTTCCGCCACCGCCAACTCCTTGCCGGAGTCCTCCTGGACAAGCGCAGCATCAATGATGTCGTTGAGGCTGCCGCGATTGAACATCGCCAGCTTGTCCTTCAGGAGCGGGTTAAGCCCCTGGTATAAGTGGTCCCGCCGCTTCTCGTCGGTATCAGCATGATACGACGCGTAGAGCGCGAGATCATTGAATGCCCTGGAGTATTCCAGCGCGTTCCGGCTCCCTTGCTGCAGGTGTAGGAATTCCTGCATCTTCCTCTTCATCAGACCTGGCGGTATGTGATAGGCCCTGAAGGCCGTCCGGAACTCCGTCCAGGTCATAACTCGGTCGGTGGGCTGTGAAGCACAAAAGTTTGCCCACCACGCGCTCGCGGATCCTTGGAGCTGCTGGACCACGAACTGAGTCTTGCGCTGCTCACTTATCTGGAGCAGCCCGAACTTCATCTCTATTGCGAGGAGCCAGTTGTCTGCGTCAAGAGGTTCATCCGCCCTTGAGAATACCGGGGGATGAGACACCAGGAAGTCGGAGTAGGAGCTCTGTTTGACGCTCCTCACGATCTTGACGTCTCTCTGGGCGAGACGTATTGGCAATAAGAGTTTGCAGCAACTCCGCGTGCTGCTGATGTGAACCCGCCATTGCCGCGACGATGTCGGCCAATGTAACCGTTGGCAGTGGCGGTGGCGGTGTTTGCTGTTGCTGTTGCTGCTGTTGTTGCTGCTGTCCCGAGGAGTCCTCGGGAGGCGATTGGGAGGTCTCTCCCCCTTGGCTAGTACCCCCAACGTCCAGGTTGGCACGAGTACACGTCATTCTGAAATTCAAAACAGCAACGATTAGCACATGTCTTACTTAAAATTCCATATGCAACAGTAGGTATTGGAGTGACACATGAATAATTTGCACAACATTCACATATATTGATAAAGCATAAACTTTATACAAGATACATTGTTCTCGGTTCTCCGAGAAGTCTTGCTCATGTCGTCACTACCTATACATACGCTACTGCCTACACGACATGTCACCGATTACAAAAGTCGGGTTACACTACCCTAGCTGCCCTACTTAGCTACTGTAACCCCCTACTCGGAGTAGAACTCGACCTCCTGCGGGTCGTCCTCCTACGGTACCTCTGCTGGTGGCTCTGGATCCACCACCTCTTCTCCCATCTCTGCTTCTCCCATTGCTGGAAGGCCCAAGACCACCGGTATGCCCAATACCGGAGGCACGAGGTCCTGCAATGCATGCACCTCGTCCATGGCTTGGTTGTAATCTTCTTCCCATCCTTGCCCTTCCTCAATAGCGTCATCTCGCTCTTGAGTAAGGTCCTCATTTTGCTGGGTTAGAGTCTGCACCAGCTCTTGTAACGCCGCGATGTCAACACGGCTCTTCTTCTTTGCCTTCTTAAGACGATGCAACTGATTGTGCTGTTTATTCAGTCGCTTGATCGTTAGAAGGAGCACATTGCGGAGTGCACTGTGAGCACTCTCGAAATGGTATCCACGGCTTGTGCTCTCCTTGAGCTTTGTGGCGAGATGCTCCATATGAACAGCTTGGCTGTCCATCATGGCGTTTCCTGCCCTCATCTGGAGGCTAAGGCTTGCCTCCACGGGGTTGTACCTTGGGCAACACGGATCTGTTGCCTCCCGGTATCTCTCGTCCCACACATGCTGAGCCCATCCCTCCACCGGAACGAGCGTGTATGGAGTGCCCTCCATAGCCTGCACGTGTAGTTGGCAGAAACGTGACATGGTGTCACGGGCTGCCACTTGCCACATTCCTTCCGGTTGTCTACCTCTCACCGTGACGGTGAACGGCACCCAACCGGGTGGCGTAGGTCCTGCAGGGACTTCGACATGGATTGTCCACGTCTTGTTCCCCTCCTCGCCTTCTTCCTTGGTAAAGTACTGCGGCATCTGGTTGTACCCGAAATATTGAAGCATCTGCCTCAATCCTTCCGGATAGCCGCTGCGGTGAGAACAGTGGGACACCACCCACCCGTTCTCCAACTGCTTACCTGCTGTCATCTGTAAAAATATATTTGATAAATGTCAAATATTTATTTAAACAGTAAAACACTGAGTTATAACATAAGACATGTCATTGAACCCATAGAACTTGGAAACATAGTTCAAATTTTGAAACAAATTTGACTGCTGATCTGCTGTTCAACATGACAGCCCTGATCAGTTTCCATTTCAACCTGGTTTAGGCCATGTTAAAGCAAAACCAATTCTGGAACTCAACATCGAAGTTAAAGCTAACTTCAATAGCTTTCCAGAAAGAATTTGCTTGGCCTCAGATCTGTCCTGGTTCAGAAGTTATGATAGGTCAAATTAACAGAATTTCTGGAGAAAACTGGACAGCACCTCCCTGCTTTAGGTACTGATTTAATCCAAGAATTCCAGTTAATTCTGTTCCTAATCTGACAAAACTTTATGTTACAAAGTTGTAACCCATCTCATAAGCTTTCCAGAACTACCACATTTTCTATTTTTTTGGATTTTTTGGCAGAAAGTTATACTCAATTTACAGAGAGTTTACAGAGAGTCTTTACTCTGTCCTGTTTTCTGGACAGTTTCAACTCTACTGCATTTTTCGATTGGCTAAGGGATGAAACACCTCTGGACCTCAACAGAAAAGTTGTAAAGCTCTTCCAAAGCTTTCCAGAAATGTATCATATGACCCCAACCTCGAAAGAACTCAACCTCTATTCTCTGATTAACTTCAGCCTTAATTCAGCTGAAAACAGGGTGCTATGTCCTTAACAACCTATAAGTTGAAAACTTGTTCACTTTGAATATCCTGATTAAGGGAAGAGGTTACAGCAACGTTTTACTACTTTGGATTAAAAACCTTCAAGTTTTACAATGAAGTTGTTCATTTAGTGGGGTGTGACGTCGATGCGTCACTAGAGCATGTCGGTACTACGTCCTCACAAAGAAAAACCTATACCGGACTTAGCCGGCTTCGTTAATTCAATGGCACTAAGTGTCTCTCGCACAAAGATGTTACACGTCTACCGTTTCGTGGTTAGACTACCTGCAGAAAACTCAAACAATCGTCAGACTCGGCTGCACACCGAGCCCGGTATCCATACAGTTCGTACACCCGGCCGTCATCACTCGCCTGGATGTTCTCAAGCAAAACACGCCTTGAGTTACGTGTTCACGTTTCAGACCACATGACGGGGTCTCCCAAATTGCACCACGCACGACAGGGACAGACGTTGCTCGAATACCCCAAACGACAAGAAGAGTCGTAGAGGATATCAAAGCGGGTCGGGTTACCTGCCACCCGTGGGGCTCCACCCTTCAGCTTGTGCGCACTGGTGGACAGCGCTTACATGTACCCCCCAAGACATAAACGTCCCGAGATACACGATTTTCTGACATAATCAAATAGTTTAGTACGCCACTTTCTATATACTAATAACATCCTTATATGGGCTACTAACTCGTTCCTCACTGGATTTTTGAAAAAGATGACCTTTTTAGTGCATTAGACCTCAAGCGAGCTCTGATACCAACGCTGACACGACCCCAAGGTCTTGTCGAGCCAGGATCACGCTGAGGGGTACTGTGTTGCACAGCACCGGATAACACACATCAAAGGTACAAAGCGGAAGCACAACTTTTATTACATAAAGTAGTTTATGAACACTTGTACATCCAAATAAGTCCAGTCTACACTCACGGGCGTAGACTACGCATCAAGTTCACGTCCAGCCCGTGAACGTGTCTTTGCTAGCACACATGCACACTAACACGGCGGCGTGCATGACTCCCACTCGACGGGGTTTCCCTCCTGGGGTTCCGTCTCCTCCTCGGGAGTCCCTTCCTCATAGAACCCTGCAAAAGCTTCAAACAGAAGCAGTGAGCACGAAGGCTCAGCAAGTCTGACCCGTCTCACCTAAACATGGAACTTCTACATGAGGGGTGATGGGTACATGAGGTAAATCCATTTGCAAAGGACTCGCCTAATTATTGGGACCTTACTTTCAAATTTTAGCAGCAGGTTGTGGAGAACCTTACGCTAAGGCACATGAGAGAGCCGCAATCAAACAAGAAACGCATTTATCTCATGTACTTTGCCCAAAGTTGAAAGGAACTTTAGTTAGCTCTAAACAATGGCAAAACATTAACAATCAAGTCCATCTTTCAATCAGCAACATTTTAACATGTAACTAGCCTGTTCTTTCTACGTCACGGTACAGTGAACAAGTGGTACTCACTGACCACGAGGGACGGCGATTATAATCGATTTACACCTGCAGGGTTACCCGAATAACCCGTCACGTACACCCGTACTCGATGTTGCCTACAACAACCATCACGGACGCCGTACACAACTACCTTTCACCCGTTAGCCAAATGTTGAACCGGTCCAATCGTCCCGAGCAAGAGGTCTCTGCACGCGCATCTCAGTGCCGCCAGCCGATTTACACCTCGAGCTCTCAACCTACCCTCTGAACGACAAGCTATGCATCAACACCCAGCTACCCGAGTTACATCGGTTTCCCGGTTCCCATATAGCAGGTACGTCTTCAGTACTGTTCTAGCTTGTTCAACAGGCCCGCACACGGCTCGGTCCTCAATCGACACAAGTGGAGCTACAGCACACAGGTCCCAAAGTCCTGCTGCCCTTACTCTCCGCTCGGTCTCATCTTTCTTGCCATGTGTATCATGTGCTATCTCTACCTGAGTCGAGTGCCTCTAGCCTATGCTCGCGAGTAGTTTCAATTACTAGACTTGTACCGAATCCTACCCTAACTTAGCTTTGCAGTAGCTAACGGGGTTTACAATCCTAAACCCAACCCATGGTTTTCTTGGCTATGCAATTGGGTTTCCAAACAAGACTCTAATGCAAGGAATCATAATACTCAAGTAAGTGCCCAAAACAATAAAAATTTGTAAAAAGGTTAATGCAAACCAGAGCATGCCTTGCTGCTCTTGGTCGTAGGCTAGCTGCTCCTCCGGATCAACGAAGTCTAGGACTTCGGGTTCCTCCTTGACCTTAACGACTACATGATATACAAGGATATGTATTAATTTAAATGCCTTTGATTGAATTTAAACTTGTGAAGTCTATAACTCTTACTAGACAGACCCAATGACTGTGAAACTTTTACTGTGGCTTGGTTACAACCTAAACACAGACTTGGTCAAGTTTTTGGTTGCAGTAAAGCTCATTTGAGCCCTCCACAATTAATTATGTACTTGATCTTAATTGAAGGCTTGTAGGGTGTTCTAAGGATTTTCATGAAACAAACTATGACTTTCTGAAAACTAGATTTTCAGAGGGTTCTAATGGAGTTGGTTTCACTTAATTTGAAGGTTCCTCGCTAAATATATGAGCTAAACAATTGCAGGGGAAATTCTGAAAATGTTTCTGAACATTTTCTATTTTCTCTGGAACAGTTTCACTAATCAAACCATTAGGTGAATCAAATGAGATCAAACGGATCTGAAATTTTTATGATAGTTCAGGGATATTTTGGTGAACAACCCAGCAAAATTTCAGAATTCTCCTACAAAGAATTCTCCAGTTAAAATTCCAAACAGTTTAATTTGAGGAATTAATCCTGGAGAAATAAGGATTTTCATGAAGTGAAACTTGATTTGCGGGAAAGTGCTCAGAGAGCTGAATCCAACAAAATTTGGTTCACTCGATTTGAAGCTTTCTAGCCAAAGTTATGAGGATTTAAAGTTTGAAGGAAATATGAAAATAGGGGAAAAGTTTAAACTTGCGGGTGGGCCCTGGGGACACGCATCGCACACCGAGGCGACAGCACACCGTGGTCTGCGGGGTTTCTGCGTGCCAGCACAACGGATCCCAGCGACACCCGATCCCGATTTAAATTTTCAAGCCGCTGACGTGTGGGCCAGCCGGCTTCGTCTTCCTTCCGACGCGCCCTCGTGCCCGCGCCGCCTCCCCTCACCGGAGCAGACCCGAAGCTCGCCGGCTTGCCGTTGCCGGCCATCACATGGTCTGAAACTCGCCGCCAGGGGGTTGTTGACGTCGAGGAGCACGTCTGTGGGATCAGTTCAAGCTGGCAGTGACCGGAAATAGCCCGGCGACGTGCGGCGGCCTCGGTTGAGGTTCGGCACCGTCGGCCGTGGGTTCTAACCTGCCAAAACCTCGAACAATCGGTTCTACAGCATCAGTACACCTCTAGGAAGCTCGACAAGGTGTCAAAAGGGTTCAAAGATGGCGGCAAGTCGATCGGCACCGTGTGACCGATCGTGCCCGCCATGAACGCCCTCGATCGAGATCAAAATTCGTCACTCCTAGTCGGTTTCATGCCACGGATGCAGAAAGGAAACTGATCGCCGGCTAGTCCAGCGCCTATGTGCAAGATTTGATAACTAAAGAAGAATCATAGAGCGAGAATTCGAAGAATCCGTACCGGAAGCTCGGTTTAAGGTCGCCGGAGCAAAAGCTGGAAATTCGCAGTGGATTCTTCACGGTTTGCTTCCAAACTTGGAGGAGAGCAACACGGTGGCCGCGCGCTCCTGTTGCCTCTCTTAATGGACCATGAAAGCTCCTGTGGAATGCTGTCCACGAGCACCAGACCTTCAGCTGAGGTTAGGTCGCCGCTGTGGCGATCGTTCTCGGGCAAGGGAGGTCGGAGCTTGGGGTTTTTGTCGTTGGGGAGGTGGAGTGCGATCTCAGGGTGCTGTCTAGCAGCTCAGGGAAGGAAAGGGGCGATCGTTTGCTGGGTTTTTCCGATCGACCGAGAGCTCGGGGAGAAAAAGAATGGCGCCGCCCGGTGTCGCCCGCGGGCATAAGAAGGCACCCAATCTTCACTCGGCTGAGGCGGTGATGGTCGCGTGGGGGCACGAGCAGGCCGCCTGGGACGCCAGCGCGCGAAGGGAGAAGCAGCTGGTGGCACCGGATGCTTCTCGGTGGCACAGCCGGCAGCTGCTCGGTGGAATTTCCCACCGAGGCTGTGACTTTGGGTGCAAGTCCCCCCCCCCCCCCCTTATCTCTTTGACATGTGGGTCTCACACTCAAGTTTAACCTCTGAAATTAACTCCTCATCACTGTTGTAAACAGTAGGTCCCAAAATGCCCATGGTGATTCAAATTATTCACCCATGAACCATTTGAATTGATTAGAATTCAAATGGGGTTTGGTTTGAATAAATTTCAGCACATGTTCAGTTTGAAATTCAAATAAAGTTTGAATTTGCCCCACTTAGCTCATGTCAAGATCAACTCTAAATGGAGTGAAAATTGGTGTGTGAGCTCAGAAAAATGTGCTGAATAAGAATATGCCTCCCACTTTTGAATTCATGGGATAAAACAGTTTGAATTTGCATTTGAGTTCAAACCGCCCTCTTTCTAGCTATACCCAAAATGACCTCAAAAGGGTTTTGAATTTGGGTGAAACTTGGCATGGACATCCCTAGCGATGTGTAGGAGTTTTTATTTGCCCAACCCCTCCATATCACATGTGGAAAATACCACTTTTGCAATATGTGAGTTTGTTCTCTAATGAGCATGTTGAGGGTGGTTACTTGCTCTTCAAATGGGTTCATCAACTTTCTTCAAGTGAGGTGTGTGTGTGGTGATGAACACTTTGAATATGTGTCAAAAACTGAGGCCCTTACATTCCTCGCCCCTTAAAAGAAACTCGTCCCGAAATTATAAGGTGAAAATTAGAGAGAGGACGGTAGAAATTTACCGGATGTGCGACGTGAGGAAGTCGGGGTAGTTAGTGCGAAGAAATCCTTCGCTTTCCCATGTTGCTTCGTCCACGGAGTGATTACTCCATAGAACCTTGTAGAACCACAACATACGGTTGTGTGTGATTCGGGCCATTTCATCAATAATCTGAACCGGTTCCTCCCAATAGGTGAGATCCGGTTGCAGTTCTTCAATGTATTTCAGCTGAACGGTAGTTGATAGCTTGAGACACTTCCACAGCTGAGAAATGTGAAATACGTCATGCACACCGGAAAGTGCTTCTGGTAATTTGAGCCGGTATGCTACTGATCCACATCTTTCGGCAATCTGGAATGGACCGATGAAACAGGGTGCCAACTTTCCTCTCACCCCAAATCTGTTTATGCCCTTCATTGGAGACACACATAGATATACGTGATCCCCCACTTCAAATTGTAATGGGCATCTTCTCCGGTCCGCATACTGTTTCTGCCGGGATTGGGCGACTTTGAGGTTTGCTTGAATCAGTCGAACCTTTTCTTCCGCGTTGTTGACAAGGTCAATCCCGAAGGTAACCCTTTCTCCAGACTCACACAAATTCAGTGGTGTGCGGCATTTCCTTCCGTATAGGGCCTCGTAGGGCGCCATCTTTATGCTGGCTTGGTACCCGTTGTTGTACGAGAACTCGGCTAACGGCAAGTGATCATCCCAATTCTTGCCGTGGTTGATAGCGCAAGCTCGTAGCATGTCTTCTAAGATCTGATTTATCCGCTCGGTTTGCCCGTCCGTCTGCGGGTGGAACGCTGAACTACGGATCAGCTTCGTCCCCCAGGCAGCGTGCAGCTGCTCCCAAAAACGGGACACAAATAAAGTGCCCCGGTCCGATATGATGGTACGGGGTACGCCGTACAAGCAGAGGATCCGTGAGATGTACAATTCGGCGTACTTCTTGGCGTTGTAGTTGGTGTTGACCGGGATGAAATGGGCAACTTTGGTGAGCCGGTCGACGATCACCCACACAGAATCATGTTTCTGAAAGGTTGTGGGTAAACTGACGATGAAGTCCATGCTCACATCCTCCCATTTCCAGGCAGGAACGCCCAGTGGTTGCAGCAGTCCCGGTTTCCGCATGTGGTCTGCCTTCACCCTTCGACATGTATCACACTCGGACACGTACTTCGCGATCTCCCGCTTCATCCGTGTCCACCAAAACTTGCTTCTGTGTTCTTGATACATTTTGTTGCTGCCGGGTTGAATAGAAAATTTTGATAAGTGAGCCTCATCAAAAAATTTCTTCCGTAACTCCAGGTTACGGGGTACGACGATCCTGTCCTTGAACCATAGGATGTCGTCTCTGTCCTTCCGGAAACATTTCAACTCCCCACTGTCTACACGTCTCCGCAAATGCGACATGCCCTTGTCTTGTTTCTGAACTGCCGCTATCTCTTCACGGATGGTGGGGATCAAAGCTAGGTTGTAGAGAGCTCCGTGTGGAATCACATGTAGTGGTGGTTCGCTCCCTTCCAACGGTGTGACGGTCAGATTCTTGACGTGTGACTTGCAGCTCAGCGCATCTGCCACTACGTTTGCCTTGCCCGGATGATAATGGATCTCTATTTCGTAATCCTTTATCAGTTCTAACCATCTTCGCTGCCTCATGTTCAGCTCCTTCTGAGTGAATATGTACTTGAGGCTTTTGTTGTCGGTATATAGATGTACGAGGTTACTGAGTAGGTAGTGCCTCCACATCTTGAGTGCAAGTACCACGGCAGCGAGCTCCAAGTCGTGGGTTGGATAATTCTGCTCATGGTTTCTAAGCTGTCGTGATCCATACGCGACCACTCTTTGGTCTTGCATCAGCACACATCCGAGCCCAATGCCGGATGCATCGCAGTACACATCGAACGGTTTTGTTCTGCCTGGCTGCGCCAAAACCGGTGCTGATGTTAGGTGCTTGACTAAAGCCTTGAATGCTGCTTCACATGCTGGACTCCAAACATATTTGGTAGCCTTCTTCAGCAGCTCCGTCATAGGCTTGGCAATCTTCGAGAAGTTCAGAATGAACCTCCGATAATATCCCGCGAGTCCGTACCTCATGAACAGTCCTCAGAGATTTCCAATTCAGCACTTGTGTGATCTTGCTTGGGTCCACAGCGATACCCTCCGCTGAGATGATATGCCCGAGAAAAGGCACTTGCGATATCCAGAATTCGCATTTGCTGAATTTCGCGTATAGCTTGTGATCCCGCAGCCGTTGCAAGACTATACGCAGATGTTTCTTGTGATCTTCCTCCGACTTGGAATATACCAGTATGTCGTCGATGAAGACCACGACAAACTTGTCCAGCTCTGGCATGAATACCGAGTTCATCAAATACATGAACTGAGCTGGAGCATTGGTGAGGCCGAAGGACATGACCAGGTACTCATAAAGTCCGTACCTCGTCGAGAAAGCCGTCTTCGGAATGTCCTCCGCTCTTATCTTAATCTGATGGTACCCGAATCTTAAGTCCATCTTGGAAAATATCTTTGCTTCGACCAACTGATCAAACAACATGTCGATCCGTGGCAACGAGTACTTGTTCTTGATGGTTACGGCATTTAATGGACGATAGTCCACGCAAAGCCGCAACGTCTCATCCTTCTTCTTTACAAATGATGCCGAACAGCCCCATGGCGAGGAGCTCGGCCTAATAAAACCCTTCTCCAGGAGGTCCGTGAGCTGAGTCTTTAGTTCAGCCAACTCCCTGGGCGCCATCTTGTATGGCCTTCGGGATATTGGCATGGTTCCCGGTGCAAGTTCAATCTTGAACTCCACCTCTCTATCGGGTGGCATCCCCGGCAAATCGTCCGGGAACACATCAGGGAACTCTCGGACCACTGGAATATCTTCCAATCTGATGGTTGTGGATTGATAGACGCTTGGAAGTTTTATTTCTGGACTGTCCAGAAATAATGAATGAGCTTCGTGCACTTCTGAGTTCAAGTGCACAACTCGGAGGACGGTGTCTAAAACAGCGCCGTGGCGGGTTAACCACGACATCCCTAAGATGACATCGAACTTTTGTCCCTCTAAGATTATGAGAGACGTAGGGTAAACTCTACCCTCTAAGCACAATGGCGCTTTTGGGACCATCATGCTTGCTGAAATTTTCCCACCCGGTGAACAGATCACATAAGGACTATCGGTGGGTAGTATTTGCAAGCTATATTTATTAATGAAAGCTTGGCTAATGAAGCTATGCGTGGCCCCTGAATAAAACAATACTATGGCGGGATGCTGTTGGAGTTGGAACATACCCGCAAGGATTTGATCACCCTCCGGCACGTCCTCTATGGCAAGCTGGTGGACGGTGCCGGGCCTAGGGTTTGCCCGCCGCGCATTGGTGGTATTCCGGGGCTGATTCCTCCCCGGAAACTGTAGTGCAACTCCGCCGCCTTGCCTCTCCGGACAACTGCTGGCGAAGTGTCCTGGACGACCACACTTGTAACATGTGGCCGCTGCTGGTGAGGTGCTCGGGGGATGAAAACCCGGCATGCGCTGCTGAGGTGCATACGCACGCGGCATCGCCCGCTGCTGCTGTTGTTGTGGAGGTGGTACTGGCAGTCCCGGCCTGAATGCCGGTGAAGAGTACGGCCGACTGCGGAATGGCATCGACCTCTGCGGTGGCTGCCAGCGTGGGCCTGATGGTGGGTGATTCACCATCCGAAACTTCTGAGAAGGACCACCTCCTTCTCCGGTGCTTTGCGGCGCGCTTCGCTTTCTTTCCGCCGCCGCCAACTCCTTGCCGGAGTCCTTCTGGACAAGCGCAGCCTCAATGATGTCGTTGAGGCTGCCACGATTGAACATCGCCAGCTTGTCCTTCAGGAGCGGGTTAAGCCCCTGGTAAAAGTGGTCCCGCCGCTTCTCATCGGTATGGGTGTGATACGACGCGTAGAGCGCGAGATCGTTGAACGCCCTGGAGTATTCCAACGTGTTCCGGCTCCCTTGCTGCAGGTGTAAGAATTCCTGCGTCTTCTTCTTCATCAGACCTGGCGGTATGTGATAGGCCCTGAAGGCCGTCCGGAACTCCGTCCAGGTCATAACTCGGTCGGTGGGCTGTGAAGCACAAAAGTTTGCCCACCACGCGCTCGCGGATCCTTGGAGCTGCTGGACCACGAACTGAGTCTTGCGCTGCTCACTTATCTGGAGCAGCCCAAACTTCATCTCTATTGCACGGAGCCAGTTGTCCGCGTCAAGAGGTTCATCCGCCCTTGAGAATACCAGGGGATGAGTCGCCAGGAAGTCGGAGTAGGAGCTCTGTTGACGCTCCTCACGATCTTGACGTCTCTCTGGGCGAGACGTATTGGCAATAAGAGTTTGCAGCAACTCCGTGTGCTGCTGATGTGAACCCGCCATTGCCGCGACGATGTCGGCCAATGTAACCGTTGGCAGTGGTGGTGGCGGTGTTTGCTGTTGCTGCTGTTGTTGCTGCTGTCCCGAGGAGTCCTCGGGAGGCGGTCGTCCGGGTTGGCACGAGTACGCGTCATTCTGAAATTCAAAACAGCAGCGATTAGCACATGTCTTGCTTAAAATTCCATATGCAACAGTAGGTATTGAAGTGACACATGAATAATTTGCACAACATTCACATATATTGATAAAGCATAAACTTTATCCAAGATACATTGTTCTCGGTTCTCCGAGAAGTCGTGCTCATGTTGTCACTACCTATACATACGCTACTGCCTACACGACATGCCACCGATTACTAAAGTTGGGTTACACTACCCTAGCTGCCCTACTTGGCAACTGTAACCCCCTACTCGGAGTAGAACTCGACCTCCTGCGGGTCGTCCTCCTCCGGTACCTCTGCTGGTGGCTCTGGATCCACCACCTCTTCTCCCACCTCGGGTTCTCCCATTACTGGAAGGCCCAAGACCACCGGTATGCCCAATACCGCAGGCACGAGGTCCTGCAATGCATGCACCTCGTCCATGGCTTGGTTCTAGTCTTCTTCTCAGCCTTGCCCTTCCTCAATAGCGTCATCTCGCTCTTGAGTAAGGTCCTCATTTTGCTGGGTTAGAGTCTGCACCAGCTCTTGTAACGCCGCGATGTCAACATGGCTCTTCTTCTTTGCCTTCTTCAGACGATGCAACTGATTGTGCTGTTTATTCAGTCGCTTGATCGTCGGAAGGAGCACATTGCGGAGTGCGCTGTGAGCACTCTCGAAATGGTATCCACGGCTTGTGCTCTCCTTGAGCTTTGTGGCGAGATGCTCCGTATGAACAGCTTGGCTGTCCATCACGGCGTTTCCTGCCCTCATCTGGAGGCTAAGGCTTGCCTCCGCGGGGTTGTACCTTGGGCAACCCGGATCTGTTGCCTCCGAGAGGGGTGCCCTCGGGAACGCGGACACAGGTGGTGCATGGCTGTCGTCAGCTCTCTTCCCACACATGGAGCCCGTCCCTCTACCGGAACGAGTGCGTATGGAGTGCCCTCCATAGCCTGCACGTGTAGTTGGCAGAAACGTGACATGGTGTCACGGGCTGCCACTTGCCACATCCCTTCCGGTTGTCTACCTCTCACCGTGACGGTGAACGGCACCCAACCGGGTGGCGTAGGTCCTGCAGGGACTTCGACATGGATTGTCCATGTCTTGTTCCCCTCCTCGCCTTCTTCCTTGGCGAAGTACTGCGGCATCTGGTCATACCCGAAATATTGAAGCATCTGCCTCAATGCTTCCGGATAGCCGCTGCGGTGAGAACAGTGGGACACCACCCACCCGTTCTCCAACTGCTTATCTGCTGTCATCTGTAAAAATATATTTGATAAATGTCAAATATTTATTTAAACAGTAAAACACTGAGTTATAACATAAGACATGTCATTGAACCCATAAAACTTGGAAACATAGTTCAAATTTTGAAACAAATTTGACTGCTGATCTGCTGTTCAACATGACAGCCCTGATCAGTTTCCATTTCGACCTGGTTTAGGCCATGTTAAAGGCAAAACCAATTCTGGAACTCAACATCGAAGTTAAAGCTAACTTCAATAGCTTTCCAGAAAGCATTTGCTTGTCCTAAGATCTGTCCTGGTTCAGAAGTTAACAGAAAATTGGACAGCACCTCCCTGCTTTAGGTACTGATTTAATCCAAGAATTCCAGTTAATTCTATTCCTAATCTGACAAAACTTTCTGTTACAAAGTTGTAACCCATCTCATAAGCTTTCCAGAATTACCACATTTTCTATTTTTTTTGGATTTTTATGCAGGAAGTTATACTCAATTTACAGAGAGTTTACAGAGAGTCTTTACTCTGTCCTGTTTTCTGGACAGTTTCAACTCTACTGCATTTTTAGATTGGCTAAGGGATGAAACATGTAACACCCCAAAATTTTGATTCAAAACACTAAACCATGTTCAGAGGGGAATTTAAAATTTTTTGGACGTGTTGCATGTCTTGCAAAGATTCAAATTCAAACTGGAATTCAAATTAAACTCAAATCAGAAAAGAAATGGAAAAAGAAAAAGAGAAAACGGAAAAAAACCGGCCAGTGGGACGAAACCCGCATGCCGGCCCAGTTTCCCCCGCGCCAGCCCGCAGCCGCGCGCACCCGCGCTCTCTCACAGAGACAGGTGGGACCCACCTGTCATCCCCAACCTCGCTCGCGCCGACCCCGGACTCTCTCCCGCGTGCGCGTGATCTTAACCGATCGGAATACCGCGTCCCTCAGCCCGAATTCCAGTCCCAGAAGACTCAAACTCGATCACAACTGACCCACCGCCCTCCCCCGGCTATAAAAACCCCAGCCCCGATCGGTTTTTCCCACGCGATCGCCGAATTTTTACTCCGGTGAGCACCGAGACTTCGCCGGTGAATTCTGGCCGATCTAAGCTCGGAAACTCTGATCTAACTCGCTGGTCTTGATCCACCGCCTCCGGGGAGCTGTGCAGGTGCAGAAAACTCGGAGACTTACGGTGCAAACACAGCGCCGACGAGCTTCGCCGTGGTTTTGCCTCGGACCTCGCCGCCGATCACCTCCCAGGACCCCCGAGCTCAAGAAAACCCCCGAGGTGAGATCCCTGACCTCCCCTCTACCGATCTATGCCATAAGATCACAGTTCTAGGCAGAATTCTCGAGGATCCGAAACTTTCCGGCGAGATCGCCGCTTCCCGCCGCCGTGCGCCGCCGGCAGCGCCGCCCGCGCTCGATCAGAGCGACGTGGCCGCTTGTGCGCCGTTTATTTTAAATCGCACGGTAGGGTTTAAATCCCCGCGTACCGGTTCGATGTTATAATCTCAGCCATCGGTTTAAAATCGGACGGTCCACGTGAGCCCCGCATTATAAAGACGGGAATTCTTACGTGCTACCCCCTGGGGTTCTCTGGAATTAAGAGCTAGCCCCGGAAACTTCAGATCTAGCCCCTGGAACTCCAGAAAATCATGTAAATTCATTTAAAAATCAGTTTTAGCCCCTGGACTTAATAAAAATTAGGAAAAACACCTCTGATAAGTGTAGCTAGACCCCTGGAAATTCTGAAAATAATATTATAGACCCTGTAATGGGGTGAGTTTACTTTTTAACCCTGTTTAGTATTTAATTTAGAAAATTTAATATGTAACTAGTGTTTAAAAATTAAAAAGTGGGACAAACATATTGTCAAAATTAAGTTAAAGACTTTCTCAGTGTTTAGAAAATTTTGGAGTGAGATAAAAACATATTTTGGACAGAATTGAATCTGCTTAATTTATTATTCACAATTAGGGACACATTTTTAAGTAAAGAATAGTTATAGAAAATAGGTAAAATAATTATAAAATAGTTTACATCAGAGGCAAAGGTCAAAATATGTTAGTAAATTATTTAGGACCAGAACCTATTCTGTTTAGATGATGTGTATTACTAATTTCATAATAAAATACACATTTATGCATAGGAGAATAAATCTGAAAATATAGCAACTAGCAAATGATAGATGGAGTTTCTAAAATCCAAAAGAATTCAGTTTAGTGTTGGTAGAAATTCTGAAGGCACATATGGAGAAGAAAAATACTTTTCATACATACTTGGTAGTGAAAAGGTGTAGTAGTTTAATATAAGGAATTTATTTAAAACTGAAACACACACACACACACACACACATATATATATATATATGTATATATATATAGTATGTAAGTATAAATATGAACACCAAAGTAGGAATCATATACATAAAAATAAAAGTGTATGCAAGCCACAGATCAACACACACAGAGTAACCACAACACATATAATGGTGAATGAATTTCATAAATATGAATGTGTGGTTTGTATGAAGTGGAAGTGTGAACTATGTCTTATGGATTGTTGTTTTTCTTTTGCTATGTGTGATGGTGTGATGTAGAACCTGCTCAAGAGCAAGTTAATCCTTTCCAAGACCAGGACTACCCATTTCAAGAGCAGCAAGAAGGAGGCAAGTGTCCTTGACCACTTTGATCCTATGCTAGGATGTGTAGCTAGAATTAATTGCATTGTCAATTTAAATATGAAACCCATGTTAGGAAGTTTCCCTAGAATTGCATTACCTTATTTCCTTGTAGCTTGGGTTGGGATTTGTTTTATCATGTCATTTAATATTATGCATATGCTTAGCCATGCTTAGAATGGGATAATTGGGATATGAGATCATCGGTTTATTTTACCATACTCTTGAATGAGATATTGTGAGTTATGTAGAGGTAGGGATCAAGGCAAGTTGGATGTTTTGGTTGTGTGCTGGTTGCACGAGACTCGGGTTTGTGTTTAGTACTTGCCTGGATCCTAAGGACCGGTTCATGGAGCATGTAACCTGGCTTTACAGTGCCAACCACATGCTGAGATGGGGCAGCTTGGCCAATTAATTAGGTGTATTTCCGGCGTAGTATGGGTGTGTTGGATGGTGCGGGGAGTAGGTGTCAGCTGGACTACCATATGAACCGCAAGGCTCAAGAGGGGGCCACTGCAGCGGGGTTGGAGCCTCTTGTATGCTGTTAGGGGTGAAACCTAAGTGGGCCCACGCTCGTCGGGAATCCCTTTGTAAAGGCTTCGTAGTGATCTCCTGGCTACACACCTGGGAAGTGTGAATGTGGTTCGTAGCCACTGGCATAATGGAGGTTCTTTTAGTCCACCCGGCAACGGGGGATGAAATCACTACATGTGGGTACAGTGGTACAAACTCTGCAGAGTCAAAACTGTCATGACAGCCGTGCTCACGGTCAAGAGCGGCCTGGACTTATTCATGATTAGAGGAGTGATGGTTTTGGGAGTTGTGGAAGTTAAGCGGGGAGCTTAATATTGGAAATGATGTTATGGTTATTGGATTATGATGATGGGATGGGAGATTGGGACCATTTCACCTGTGTAGTAATGTAGGTGCTTAATAAGCTAAGGTGATAGATATTAATTGCATAGTGCTTTAACCATGAGTTCAACCTCTCCTTGTTCTAGCCTTGCATGATATAATTTTCCCACACTTGCTGAGTACCATTGGTACTCAACCTTGCATTTTTGTTGGTTTATATTGCTGCTCAGGTCAAGATAATGAGGTGGTATATAATGACCAAGACTTTGGACCCGAAGAAGGTTTCTAGGTTCATGGAGACCCCCGGGAAATGCCTGTGATGGAGCCCTAAAAGAATAATATTCCGCTGCTAGTTTATTTACTTTTGATGAACTTATTATTGTCCATCGAGACATTTACTATGTAAGACTTACTTATATTCGACACCTGGCTTGTAATAAATGATGCTTCACTATTTGTCATCACATGTATGAGAAAATGATCCTGGCATACATGTGATATTCACTTGGTTGTTCTTCGGAAAAACCGGGTGTGACAGAGGTGGTATCAGAGGCAAGGTTGCCCGTAGGAACGTGGACCTAGGTAGAAATGGACTTATTTAAGGGCCCTATTTTCTAAAAAAACTATTTTCCAAGGTGTGGGTTGAAAAGTGTTATTTAAAGAGTTATTTTCTTCATCTTACCCCAACTTTCATTCAAAATAGGATTTTTGTTTGAGATATTATCTAACCTAATTTTAAATTCTTTTTGTTTTAGATGGTTCGCATGATTCGCACCGCTCGCAAGTCCACAGGAGGGAGAGTTCCCGTGGTTGCCCTTGCCGAAAGAGAGGAGAGTCGTCCAGTGACGTACCTATCCTATGGATTGGCAGTAGGAGGCTTGTTGCGCCGTCTTCGGCGTATGCTCGAAGCTGCCGGCAATACGGGCAAGCTAATCATCCACTATAACTCCACCAGGACCATCCGTGAGAAGAGGGAAGAATGGAGTTCGGAGATGAGGATTATACACGAGAATCAGCTGCTTAAGATTCACCACTCTCCAGCTTGTCGAGCAACACAAGTTGACGCGGAGAAAGATGTCACCTGGGAGGCCATCACCTGCCAGAGTCACATCTATCGTCGCCACTTGGACAAAACTGAGTACATGTATGTCCTCCAACGTGAGAGTGGTACCACGGAGTACAAGTACCCACCGGTGCAGCAAGGGACTTCCCATGAGCACATGGACTTGTGCTTGGAGGATGCTGCTATGCTCAGCACTCGACTGCAGGAGTGTCAACAAGAGCTTCAGGATGTCTGAGATACCCTGAAGGAAACGGAGGCGTTGCTGCGAGCTTGCTTAAAGGCGAGAGAAAGAGGAGATGGGAATGAACTGTGTGTCACCGTGAATGATACATGGACTCCTGACTCCCCGGATCGCCGAGCGATCAGGCGTCGTCGCACTTCTCCACCAGTAGCCTCCCCACCCAAAGCAGAGTCAGAAGGTAGCCGAAATGAGGAGGAAGATCCCGAGGAGCCAGCTCAAGAGAACGAGTAGTGTAGAGTCTTTCCCTTAGCTAGCAAGAGGTCGAGTAGTCGAGTCGTTACGTAGTTAATGGTGTGATAATGCTTGGTGTGTGACGTGAGTTGTGGAAGCCATGAGCAATTGTCCACAACCTCGTCTTCAGATTGTTTTGCTTTGGTGTGTGAACCCACAGGAAATAATAGTGCATTTATTTGGTGTGAGATATGAACCCTCGTAAAAGTATAACAAAGCCTCAAAACTTCAAAGTACAAACAAATGAAAGTAGTAAGATGATACTAAATGATTTCAAATTGACATTGGTTGATTCTGCCAGATGGCCGGAAGAGGAAAAGGACGTGCTGCCAACCCCGCCAACAACAACGATGAGGCATGCAACCCTCATCTTTCTGGAGGCAGATGATTGGCTGAAGACCATTGAAAGTAAGATGAGGATAATACAATGCCAAGGGTATGAGAGGGTGCTGTTTGCCTCTCATGAATTGCATGGGCCTGCTGCTGATTGGTGGACCGCCTACGTGGCCGCCCATCATGACCCTGAGAACATCACTTGGGAAGAGTTCAAGCGTAGCTTCCGCAACCATTACATCCCAAGAGGTGAACTCAAAAACAAGAGGAAGGAGTTTTTGGGACTGCAGCAGGGAAACATGACGGTGAGGGAATACCTCACTAAATTTACTCAACTATCCCGTTATGCTCCACGAGACATAGAGACTGATGAGCAGAAACAAGATTGTTTCGTGGAAGGACTTACCGCAGAGATGCAGTGTGCAATGTCCTCCAATGAGTATGAAAGCTTCCAAAAGATGGTGGACCGAGCGTTTGTGGTAGAAAGGAATCTAAAGGCCCTGGAAAATGAGAATAAGAGGAAGGCTGGGTGGTCACATCAAGCCTCAGGGAGCAACACCCGCCCACGTATGATGCAGCAACCTACGGGGCAGACGAGCCGTGCTGCGGTACCCTATTCAGCACCAAGAGGGTACAACTCAAACTACAGGCCTCCCGCAGCACCAGTGCAGCCGCAACGTCAGTTTGTGCAGCAGCCTCGCCCCGCATATCCACCTCGACCAGCAGTGCAAGGACCCCCAAACCAATCCCAAGACAACAAAGGCCAGGCATCTAAGATTGGGGTGCAATGTTTTAGTTGCGGAGAAGTGGGGCACTACGCCCATAAGTGTCCAAAGAAGAAGCCCCCGCAGCCACAGCAGCAGAATGTAATGAGAGGACGGGTGAACCACGTCACTATGGAGGAAGCACAAGAGGCCCCCAACGTGGTAGTTGGTAAGTTTCCTGCCAATTTACATCTTGCAACTCTGCTGTTTGATTCTGGTGCTACCCACTCGTTCATTGCTCAAGGGTTTGTTAAGAAGCATGACCTAGCAACCACACAAATGAACCATATGCTAGCCGTAAACTCTCCAGGTGGAGAAATAAGGACAAGACAAGTGTGTCCCAAAGTGAACCTAGACATTAATGGGGTAGTATTTACTGCTAACCTCATAGTGATAGATTCACAAGGGATAGATATTATTTTGGGTATGGATTGGTTGACCAAACATAAAGGAATCATCCATTGTTCGACCAGAACGGTGGAACTAACTCACCCCAGTGGCACAAGAGTAAAGTTCATAACGATACACGAGCCTAGGAGGGACATTAAATTAAATCAAGTGGAGGTGAAAGTTGAGGAAATCAGGACTATCACGGAATATCCAGATGTTTTTCTGGAGGAGTTGCCAGGTATGCCTCCCGACCGTGACGTGGAATTCGCAATTGAGGTAGTACCGGGAACAGTCCCGATATACAAGAGACCTTATCGAATGGACTCCAAGCAGCTAGAAGAGCTCAAGGATCATTTGAGAGAATTGACGGAGAAGGGGTATATTCGCCCTAGTTCCTCACCATGGGGAGCTCCGGTGATATTTGTGCCCAAGAAAAATGAAACCCAAAGGTTATGCGTGGATTACCGTGCTTTGAATGAGGTAACCATCAAGAACAAGTACCCATTGCCTCACATTGAAGACTTGTTTGATCAGTTGAGGGGAGCTTGTGTGTTCTCGAAAATTGATCTCAGGTCGGGATACCACCAACTCAAGATAAGGCAATCTGATATTTCCAAGACAGCTTTCGTATCTCGGTACGGACTGTATGAATACACTGTCATGCCTTTCGGGCTAACCAATGCCCCGGCATATTTCATGTACCTCATGAACAAGGTATTCATGGAATATCTGGACAAATTTGTGGTGGTTTTCATAGATGATATTCTCGTCTTCTCCAAAGATGAAGAAGAACATGAGAAACATCTAAGGTTGGTGTTGCAGAGGCTGAGAGAACACCAACTATATGCCAAGTTGAGCAAGTGTGAGTTTTGGCTGAAGAGAGTTCCCTTTTCAGGACATATAATCTCGGAGGGAGGAATCTCCGTAGATCCCGCCAAAATCGAGGATATCCAGAAGTGGAAGACCCCTGAAAATGTTGGGGAAGTTCGAAGCTTTTTGGGATTGGCTGGATACTATCGACGGTTTATTGAGGGATTCTCCAAGATCTCGAGACCTCTCACCAAACTGTTGGAAAAGGGGATCACATTCACCTGGACGCCACAGTGCGATACGAGCTTTCAGGAGCTAAAAAAGAGATTGACAACAGTCCCAGTGTTGGTTATGCCAGATATGCAGAAGAATTTCACAGTGTACTGCGATGCCTCTGGAAATGGGTTGGGATGTGTTCTCATGCAAGAAGGACATGTCGTGGCATATGCATCCCGGCAGCTTCGGAAGCACGAGAAGAACTATCCTACACATGACCTAGAACTAGCCGCAGTGGTACACGCGTTGAAAATTTGGCGGCACTATTTGATGGGGAAGAGGACAGAGATATATACGGATCATAAGAGTTTGAAGTACATATTCACACAGCCAGATCTCAACCTCAGACAAAGGAGATGGTTAGAGCTAATCAATGACTTTGATATAGGCATCAACTATCATCCCGGGAAAGCAAACGTCGTGGCCGATGCTTTGAGTCAGAAAGTGCAGGTCAATAAGTTGAGCTTGAAGGACATGCCTGCAGAATTAAAGGACGAGGTTATAAGGCTCAATCTATGTCTAGTAAATAGTGGTGAAGCCATCGCCATGGAAGTGGACTCCACACTCGAGCGAGACATACGCGAGGGCCAAAAGAATGATGAGAAGATACAAGAGATCAGACAGCTCATCAAGGAAAATAAAGCTCCTGGTTTTAGAGAGGATGAACAAGGAACGGTGTGGCACGGGAAAAGGATCTGTGTGCCAGAAGTAAAAGAGATCCGTGAATTAATTTTGAAGGAGGCTCACGATTCCGACTATTCCATTCATCCTGGGAGTACGAAGATGTACCAGGACCTCAAGAGCAGGTATTGGTGGTATGGCATGAAGCGAGATGTCGCAGAACATGTTGCCCTATGTGACACATGTCAGTTGGTGAAAGCAGAACATCAACGACCCACGGGATCATTGCAACCACTCAAAGTGCCTGAATGGAAATGGGAAGAAATCAGCATGGATTTTGTCGTGGGATTGCCTAGGACCCAATCCGGGTATGATTCAATATGGGTCATTATTGATAGGCTAACCAAGGTAGCTCATTTCATCCCCGTGAAAGAAAGCTACAGCGGATCCAAATTGGCAGAATTGTACATGTCAAGGATCGTGTGTTACCATGGAGTGCCAAAGAATATAGTGTCGGACCGAGGGACACAGTTCACCTCGAGGTTTTGGCAGAAGTTGCATGAAACCATGGGAACCCATCTGAACTTCAGCTCTGCCTATCATCCCCAAACTGACGGGCAAACGGAGAGAACCAATCAGATCCTTGAAGATATGTTAAGGGCATGTGCACTAAAAAACAATAGGAGTTGGGACAAGAACTTACCGTATGCGGAGTTTTCCTATAACAACAGCTATCAAGCTAGTATGAAGATGTCACCGTTTGAAGCTTTGTATGGAAGGAAGTGCAGAACTCCCCTATTTTGGAACCAAACAGGAGAAAGTAAAGTGTTTGGTCCAGAAGTGTTACAAGAAGCCGAGGCGAAGGTGAGGGAGATTCGCAACAACTTGAGGATAGCACAAACACGCCAGAAGAGTTATGCTGATGTACGAAGAAGAGAGCTCGTTTTCAACGTGGGAGACTATGTTTATCTCAAGGTGTCCCCTATTAGAGGACTTCGTCGGTTCAAGGTGAAAGGGAAGTTGTCACCTCGATACATCGGACCCTTTCAGGTTTTGGAAAGGAAAGGCGAAGTGGCGTACCAACTAGAGTTACCGGTTCATCTATCGGATGTGCACGATGTATTCCATGTGTCACAACTCAAGAAATGTCTGAGGACGCCTGAAGAGGTGTTACCCATGAATGAAGTGGATGTAGCTGAGGATTTGTCTTATGCCGAGAAAACATACAAGATTTTGGAGACAATGGAACGCCTCACCAGAAATAAAAGAATCTGGATGTGCAAGGTGCAGTGGAAGCATCACTCAGAAGAGGAAGCCACCTGGGAACGGGAAGATGATCTCAAGGCACAATTTCCGGAATTGTTTTCTTAGAAACACCAATCTCGAGGACGAGATTTCTTTTAAGGGGGGTAGAGCTGTAACACCCCAAAATTTTGATTCAAAACACTAAACCATGTTCAGAGGGGAATTTAAAAATTTTTGGACGTGTTGCATGTTTTGCAAAGATTCAAATTCAAACTGCAATTCAAATTAAACTCAAATCAGAAAAGAAATGGAAAAATAAAAAGAGAAAACGGAAAAAAACGGCCAGTGGGCCGAAACCCGCCAGCCGGCCCAGTTTCCCCCGCGCCAGCCCGCAGCCGCGCGCACCCGCGCTCTCTCACACAGACAGGTGGGACCCACCTGTCATCACCAACCTCGCTCGCGCCGACCCCAGACTCTCTCCCGCGCGCGCGCGATCTTAACCGATCGGAATACCGCGTCCCTCAGCCCGAATTCCGGTCCCAGAAGACTCAAACTCGATCACAACTGACCCACCGCCCTCCCCCGGCTATAAAAACCCCAGACCCGATCGGTTTTTCCCACGCGATCGCCGAATTTTTACTCCGGTGAGCACCGAGACTTCGCCGGTGAATTCTGGCCGATCTAAGCTCGGAAACTCTGATCTAACTCGCTGGTCTTGATCCACCGCCTCCGGGGAGCTGTGCAGGTGCAGAAAACTCGGAGACTTACGGTGCAAACACAGCGCCGACGAGCTTCGCCGTGGTTTTGCCTCGGACCTCGCCGCCGATCACCTCCCAGGACCCCCGAGCTCAAGAAAACCCCCGAGGTGAGATCCCTGACCTCCCCTCTACCGATCTATGCCATAAGATCACAGTTCTAGGCAGAATTCTCGAGGATCCGAAACTTTCCGGCGAGATCGCCGCTTCCCGCCGCCGTGCGCCGCCGGCAGCGCCGCCCGCACTCGATCAGAGCGACGTGGCCGCTTGTGCGCCGTTTATTTTAAATCGCACGGTAGGGTTTAAATCCCCGCGTACCGGTTCGATGTTATAATCTCAGCCGTCGGTTTAAAATCGGACGGTCCACGTCAGCCCCGCATTATAAAGACGGGAATTCTTACGTGCTACCCCCTGGGGTTCTCTAGAATTAAGAGCTAGCCCCGGAAACTTCAGATCTAGCCCCTGGAACTCCAGAAAATCATGTAAATTCATTTAAAAATCAGTTTTAGCCCCTAGACTTAATAAAAATTAGGAAAAACACCTCTGATAAGTGTAGCTAGACCCCTGGAAATTCTGAAAATAATATTATAGACCCTGTAATGGGGTGAGTTTACTTTTTAACCCTGTTTAGTATTTAATTTAGAAAATTTAATATGTAACTAGTGTTTAAAAATTAAAAAGTGGGACAAACATATTGTCAAAATTAAGTTAAAGACTTTCTCAGTGTTTAGAAAATTTTGGAGTGAGATAAAAACATATTTTGGACAGAATTGAATCTGCTTAATTTATTATTCACAATTAGGGACACATTTTTAAGTAAAGAATAGTTATAGAAAATAGGTAAAATAATTATAAAATAGTTTACATCAGAGGCAAAGGTCAAAATATGTTAGTAAATTATTTAGGACCAGAACCTATTCTGTTTAGATGATGTGTATTACTAATTTCATAATAAAATACACATTTATGCATAGGAGAATAAATCTGAAAATATAGCAACTAGCAAATGATAGATGGAGTTTCTAAAATCCAAAAGAATTCAGTTTATGGTTGGTAGAAATTCTGAAGGCACATATGGAGAAGAAAAATACTTTTCATACATACTTGGTAGTGAAAAGGTGTAGTAGTTTAATATAAGGAATTTATTTAAAACTGAAACACACACACACACACACACACACACACATATATATATATATATATATATATATATATATATATATATATAGTATGTAAGTATAAATATGAACACCAAAGTAGGAATCATATACATAAAAATAAAAGTGTATGCAAGCCACAGATCAACACATACAGAGTAACCACAATACATGTAATGGTGAATGAATTTCATAAATATGAATGTGTGGTTTGTATGAAGTGGAAGTGTGAACTATGTCTTATGGATTGTTATTTTTCTTTTGCTATGTGTGATGGTGTGATGTAGAACCTGCTCAAGAGCAAGTTAATCCTTTCCAAGACCAGGACTACCCATTTCAAGAGCAGCAAGAAGGAGGCAAGTGTCCTTGACCACTTTGATCCTATGCTAGGATGTGTAGCTAGAATTAATTGCATTGTCAATTTAAATATGAAACCCATGTTAGGAAGTTTCCCTAGAATTGCATTACCTTATTTCCTTGTAGCTTGGGTTGGGATTTGTTTTATCATGTCATTTAATATTATGCATATGCTTAGCCATGCTTAGAATGGGATAATTGGGATATGAGATCATCAGTTTATTTTACCATACTCTTGAATGAGATATTGTGAGTTATGTAGAGGTAGGGATCAAGGCAAGTTGGATGTTTTGGTTGTGTGCTGGTTGCATGAGACTCGGGTTTGTGTTTAGTACTTGCCTGGATCCTAAGGACCGGTTCATGGAGCATCTAACCTGGCTTTACAGTGCCAACCACATGCTGAGATGGGGCAGCTTGGCCAATTAATTAGGTGTATTTCCGGCGTAGTATGGGTGTGTTGGATGGTGCGGGGAGTAGGTGTCAGCTGGACTACCATATGAACCGCAAGGCTCAAGAGGGGGCCACTGCAGCGGGGTTGGAGCCTCTTGTATGCTGTTAGGGGTGAAACCTCAGTGGGCCCATGCTCGTCGGGAATCCCTTTGTAAAGGCTTCGTAGTGATCTCCTGGCTACACACCTGGGAAGTGTGAATGTGGTTTGTAGCCACTGGCATAATGGAGGTTCTTTTAGTCCACCCGGCAACGGGGGATGAAATCACTACATGTGGGTACAGTGGTACAAACTCTGCAGAGTCAAAACTGTCATGACAGCCGTGCTCACGGTCAAGAGCGGCCTAGACTTATTCATGATTAGAGGAGTGATGGTTTTGGGAGTTGTGGAAGTTAAGCGGGGAGCTTAACATTGGAAATGATGTTATGGTTATTGGATTATGATGATGGGATGGGAGATTGGGACCATTTCGCCTGTGTAGTAATGTAGGTGCTTAATAAGCTAAGGTGATAGATATTAATTGCATAGTGCTTTAACCATGAGTTCAACCTCTCCTTGTTCTAGCCTTGCATGATATAATTTTCCCACACTTGCTGAGTACCATTGGTACTCAACCTTGCATTTTTGTTGGTTTATATTGCTGCTCAGGTCAAGATAATGAGGTGGTATATAATGACCAAGACTTTGGACCCGAAGAAGGTTTCTAGGTTCATGGAGACCCCCGGGCAATGCCTGTGATGGAGCCCTAAAAGAATAATATTCCGCTGCTAGTTTATTTACTTGTGATGAACTTATTATTGTCCATCGAGACATTTACTATGTAAGACTTACTTATATTCGACACCTGGCTTGTAATAAATGATGCTTCACTATTTGTCATCACATGTATGAGAAAATGATCCTGGCATACATGTGATATTCACTTGGTTGTTCTTCGGAAAAACCGGGTGTGACAAAACACCTCTGGACCTCAACAGAAAAGTTGTAAAGCTCTTCCATAGCTTTCCATAAATGTAGCATATGACCCCAACCTCGAAAGAACTCAACCTCTAATCTCTGATTAACTTCAGCCTTAATTCAGCTGAAAACAGGGTGCTCTGTCCTTAAGAACCTATAAGTTGAAAACTTGTTCACTTTGAATATCCTAATTAAGGGAAGAGGTTACAGCAACATTTTACTACTTTGGATTAAAAACCTTCAAGTTTTACAATGAAGTTGTTCATTTAGTGGGGTGTGACGTCGATGCGTCACCAGAGCATGTCGGTACTACGTACTCACAAAGAAAAACCTATACCGGACTTAGCCGGCTTCGTTAATTCAGTGGAACTAAGCGTCTCTCGCACACGGATGCTACACGTCTACCGTTTCGTGGTTAGACTACCTGCAGAAAACTCAAACAATCGTCAGACTCGGCTGCACACCGAGCCCGGTATCCATACAATTCGTACACCCGGCCGTCATCACTCGCCCGGATGTTCTCAAGCCAAACACGCCTTGAGTTACGTGTTCACGTTTCAGACCACATGACGGGTCTCCAAAATTGCACCACGCACGCCAGGGACAGACGTTGCTCGAATACCCCAAACGACTAGAAGAGTTGTAGAGGATATCAAAGCGGGTCGGGTTACCTGCCACCCGTGGGGCTCCACCCTTCAGCTTGTGCGCACTGGTGGACAGCGCTTACGTGTACCCCCAAGACATAAACGTCCTGAGATACACGATTTTCCGACATAATCAAATAATTTAGTATGCCACTTTCTATATGCTAATAACATCCTTATATGGGCTACTAACTCGTTCCTCACAGGATTTTTGAAAAAGATGACCTTTTTAGTGCGTTAGACCTCAAGCGAGCTCTGATACCAACGCTGACACGACCCCAAGGTCTTGTCGAGCCAGGATCACGCTGAGGGGTACTTCGTTGCACAACACCGGATAACACACATCAAAGGTACAAAGCGGAAGCACAACTTTTATTACATAAAGTAGTTTATGAACATTTGTACATCCAAATAAGTCCAGTCTACACTCACGGGCGTAGACTACGCATCAAGTTCACGTTCAGCCCGTGAACGTGTCTTTGCTAGCACACACGCACACTAACACGGCGGCGTGCACGACTCCCACTCGACGGGGTTCCCCTCCTGGGGTTCCGTCTCCTCCTCGGGAGTTCCTTCCTCATAGAACCCTGCAAAAGCTTCAAACACAAGCAGTGAGCACGAAGGCTCAGCAAGTCTGACCCGTCTCACCTAAACATGGAACTTCTACATGAGGGGTGATTGGTACATGAGGTAAATCCATTTGCAAAGGACTCGCCTAATTATTGGGACCTTACTTTCAAATTTTAGCAGCAGGTTGTGGAGAACCTTACGCTTAGGCACATGAGAGAGCCGCAATCAAACCAGAAACGCATTTCTCTCATGTACTTTCCCCAAAGTTGAAAGGAACTTTAGTTAGCTCTAAACAATGGCAAAACATTAACAATCAGCAACATTTTAACATGTAACTAGCCTGTTCTTTCTACGTCATGGTACAGTGAACAAGTGGTACTCACTGACCGCGAGGGACAGCGATTATAATCGATTTACACCTGCAGGGTTACCCGAATAACCCGTCACGTACGCCCGTACTCGATGTTTCCTACAACAACCATCACGTACGTCGTACGCAACTACCTTTCACCCGTTAGACAAATGTTGAACCGGTCCAATCATCCCGATCAAGAGGTCTCTGCACGCGCATCTCAGTGCCGCCAGCCGATTTACACCTCGAGCTCTCAACCTACCCTCTGAACGACCAGCTATGCCTCAACACCCAGCTACCCGAGTTACACCGGTTTCCCGGTTCCCATATAGCCGGTAGGTCTTCGGTACTGTTCTAGCTTGTTCAACAGGCCCGCACATGGCTCGGTCCTCAATCGACACAAGCGGAGCTACAGCACACAGGCCCCAAAGTCCTGCTGCCCTTACTCTCCGCTCGGTCTCATCTTTCTTGCCATGTGTATCATGTGCTATCTCTACCCGAGTCGAGTGCCTCTAGCATATGCTCGCGAGTAGTTCTAACTACTCGACTTGTACCGAATCCTACCCTACTTAGCTTTGCAGTAGCTAACGGGGTTTACAATCCTAAACCCAACCCATGGTTTTCTTGGCTATGCAATTGGGTTTCCAAACAAGACTCTAATGCAAGGAATCATAATACTCAAGTAAGTGCCCAAAACAATAAAAATTTGTAAAAAGGTTAATGCAAACCGGAGCTTGCCTTGCTGCTCTTGGTCATAGGCTAGCTGCTCCTCTGGAGTAATGAAGTCTAGGACTTCGGGTTCCTCCTCAACCTTAGCGACTACATGATATACAAGGATATGTATTAATTTAAATGCCTTTGATTGAATTTAAACTTTTGAAGTCTATAACTCTTACTAGACAGACCCAATGACTGTGAAACTTCTACTGTGGCTTGATTACAACCTAAACACAGACTTGTTCAAGTTTTTAGTTGCAGCAAAGCTCATTTGAGCCCTCCACAATTAATTATGTACTTGACCTTAATTGAAGGCTTGTAGGGTGTTCTAAGGAATTTTATGAAACAAACTATGACTTTCTGAAAACTAGATTTTCAGAGGGTTCTAATGGAGTTGGTTTCACTTAATTTGAAGGTTCCTAGCTAAAGATATGAGCTAAACAATTCCAGTGGAAATTCTGAAAATGTTTCTGAACATTTTCTATTTTCTCTGGAACAGTTTCACTAATCACACCATTAGGTGAATCAAATGAGCTCAAACGGATCTGAAATTTTTATGGTAGTTCAGGGATATTTTGGTGAACAACCCAGCAAAATTTCAGAATTTTCCTCCAAAGGATTCTCCAGTTAAAATTCCAAACAGTTTAAACTTTGAGGAATTAATCCTGGAGAAATAAGGATTTTCATGAAGTTAAACTTGATTTGCTGGAAAGTGCTCAGATAGCTGAATCCAACAAAATTTGGTTCACTCGATTTGGAGCTTTCTAGCCAAAGTTATTAGGATTTGAAGTTTGAAGGAAATCTCAAAATCAGGGAAAAGTTTAAACTTGCAGGTGGGCCCCGGGGACACGCGTAGCACACCGAGGCGACGGCACACCGTGGTCTGCGGGGTTTCTGGGCGCCAGAACAACGGATCCCAGCGACACCAGATCCGGATTTAAATTTTCAAGCCGCTGACGCGTGGGCCAGCCTGCTTCATCTTCCTTCCGACGCGCCCTCGCGCCCGCGCCGCCTCCCCTCGCCGGAGCGGACCCGAAGCTCGCCGGCTTGCCGCTGCCGGCCATCACATGGTCTGAAACTCGCCGCCAGGGGGTTGTTGACGTCGAGGAGCACGTCTATGGGGTCAGTTCGAGCTGGCGGTGACCGGAAATAGCCCGACGACGTGCGGCGGCCTCGGTTGAGGTTCGGCGCCGTCGGCCGTGGGTTCTAACCCGCCAAAACCTCAAACAATCGGTTCTACAGCATCAGTACACCTCTAGAAAGCTCGACAAGGTGTCAAAAGGGTTCAAAGATGGCGGCAAGTCGGTCGGCACCGTGTGACCGATGTTCCCGCCATGAACGCCCTCGATCGAGCTCAAAGTGGAATGTAAACTTAATTAGCTCTATATCTACAGCAATCAAGGTATTCAAGACATTAAGATCAATACAGCATTTTCAGTTGGCTTATTTCACTTCTTACTACGTCACAGCGCAGTGAACAAGCGGGTACTCAAATAACCGCGAGGGACGTTGATTGCAATCAAGACACACCCGGATAACACGTCACATACACCCACTTTTAGAAGCGTGATTCCACACCCCTTCCTACTCTGTTGTATGCAACAACCTTTCAAAGGCAACCCAAATGCCGAACCGGTCCATCCGTAACGGGTAGGAGGTCCCCGCGTGGAGTGTGACTGTGCCCACCGGCAGATTTACACCTTGCTACCCTCAACCCACTCCTATTTACGGTTGGGTAAGCCTCGACACCCAGGTTAACCAATTACATCGGTTTCCTGGTTCCCATATGCCAGTATGCATCCGGTACTGTTCGATACTTGTCCAGCAGGGCCGCACACGGACGGTCCTCAACCGACACCAGCAGGGCTACGCACGTGAGACCTCTGCTCACTGCATCCTATTCCCCCCTGCTGGGTCTCATTTTCATAGCTCAAGCCATTATCTACCTTTTTTTTCCGGGTGATAAATACTATCTCGCGAGTAGCTTCCAACCACTCGACTTCTACCGAGATCCTATACATTAGCATGACATTCTCTACTCGTCGAGTCTGTACACTACCCAACCCTTTATAGGATTTAAAAGGCTATGCAAGTGGGGTTTCAATCACCTTAACTCTAATGCATACAATTCAACCTAGACATAAGTGATACAAATTAAAAACTTTATAAAAGGTACTTAAGTGCAAACCGGGGCTTGCCTGGTTGCGAGTTAAATGGAAAGTCAGCTTCTGGTGGGAGGACGTCCAAGGGCTCCGGCGTATCCTCAACTTCGGTCACTATTATGAAATGTAATAAAATACATGTATTAAGTATTAAGGATTTATAAGAATTGGACTTCTACTCATAGCTACTGCTCTTTGAAATCCTAAATTGGCTTTGGGATTTTTACAGTGGATACTAGACTCTCTAAGGATGATTTGAGCCAAATTTGGAGACATGTCATTGCATAATGTAGTCTTTAAAATTCCTACAAGTACAATGCTTATCTGAATTTTGAGCCCAAATCAGGAGCTTGACATAGCTAATGGTGGAAGATCTGATTAGGGTAAGTCTCCATGGTTCTAACAAAATTTGTTTCACCATTTTTGGAGCTATCATCAGAGAGATATGAATTTTTGAACTTAAACAGGAGTTCTGAAAAAGCTTCTGTTTAAATTTGAATTTTCAAATAAAGGCTGAACTTGAGAAGGTAATTTGACCTAGCAAATGACGTCCAATGAAGCCCAAATTTTTACTGGAGATCAGTATCTATGAAGAGGATTTGCTACCCAAATTTTGGAATATTTCATAAAGAATTGTTTCGGTAATAAATCCCTAAAGGATTTACTAAAAACAATTCTACAGAAATTCCTGGGCATTTTCATAGCCAAAAATTGGTTTCTCTGTGAAGTACTCCTCATGAGGAATCCAACAAAATTGGTCTCACTCTTTTTGGAGTTTTCTACACAAAGTTATGGGCTTGCAAAGATCAGCTAAATTCTGGAATTATTTCTCTAATAGAAACTTCAAATAATTGGGCTGGGCCCACTGTTTTAAGTCGGACCAGTCAGATTTCGGCAACACCGTGGGCTACGGGTTTATTCCCGCGCAGCCGCACCAGATCCGGCGCCACAAACCGATCCTCGCGCGAACCCGGAGGCTGACCGATGGGACCCGGCCCTCCTTCGTCTTCCTCGCGCTGCCTGTCACACCCGGTTTTTCCGAAGAACAACCAAGTGAATATCACATGTATGCCAGGATCATTTTCTCATACATGTGATGACAAATAGTGAAGCATCATTTATTACAAGCCAGGTGTCGAATATAAATAAGTCTTACATCGCAAATGTCTCAATGGACACTAATGCTTCATCACAAATAAATAAACTAGCAGCGGAATATTATTCTTTAGGGCTCCATCACAGGCGTTGCCCGGGGGTCTTCATGAACCTAAAAGCCTTTCTCGGGTCCAAAATCTTGGTCATTATACACCACCTCATTATCTTGACCTGAGCAGCAATATAAACCAACAAATATGCAAGGTTGAGTACCAATGGTACTCAGCAAGTGTGGGAAAATTATATCATGCATGGCTAGAACAAGGAGAGGTTGAACTCATGGTTAAAGCACTACGCAATTAATACCTATCACCTTAGCTTATTAAGCACCTACATTACTACACAGGTGAAATGGTCCCAATCTCCCATCCCATCATCATAATCTAATAACCATAACATCATTTCCAATGTTAAGCTCCCCGCTTAACATCCACAACTTCCAAAAACCATCACTCCTCTAATCATGAATAAGTCCAGGCCGCTCTTAACCGTGAGCACGGCTGTCAAGACAGTTTTGACTCTGCAGAGTTTGTACCACTGTACCCACAAGTAGTGATTTCATCCCCCGTTGCCGGGTGGACTAAAAGAACCTCCATTATGCCAGTGGCTACGATCCACATTCACACTTCCCAGGTGTGTGGCCAAGAGATCACTACGAAGCCTTTACAAAGGGATTCCCGACGAGCGTGGGCCCACTGAGGTTTCACCCCTAACAGCATACAAGAGGCTCCAACCCCGCTGCAGTGGCCCCCTCTTGAGCCTTGCGGTTCATATGGTAGTCCAGCTGACACCTACTCCCCGCACCATCCAACACACCCATACTACGCCGGGGATACACCTAATTAATTGGCCAAGCTGCCCCATCTCAGCATGTGGTTGGCACTGTAAAGTCGGGTTACATGCTCCATGAACCGGTCCTTAGGATCCAGGCAAGTACTAAACACAAACCCAAGTCTCGTGCACCCAGCACACAACCAAAACATCCAACTTGCCTTGATCCCTACCTCTACATAACTCACAATGTCTCATTCAAGAGTATGGTAATATAAACTGATGATCTGATATCCCAAATATCCCATTCTAAGCATGGCTAAGCATATGCATGTGTATAAATGACATGACAAAATAAATCCCAACCCAAGCTTCAAGGAAACAAGGTAATGCAATTCTAGGGAAACTTCCTAGCATGGGTTTCATATTTCATTTGACAATGCAAATAATTCTATCTACACATCCTAGCAGAGGATCAAAGTGGTCAAGGACACTTGCCTCCTTCTTGCTGCTCTTGAAATTGGTAGTCCTGATCTTGGAAAGAAATAACTTGCTCTTGAACAGGTTCTACTTCATACCATCACACATAGCAAAAGAAAAACAACAATCATAAGACATAGTTCACACTTCTACTTCATACAAACCACACATTCATATTTATGAAATTCATTCACCATTATATGTGTTGTGGTTACTTTATGTGTGTTGAGTTGTGGCTTGCATGCACTTTTAACCATGTGTATATGATTCCTACTTTTGTGTCCACCTTTATACTTACATACTATATATATATATATATATGTGTGTGTGTGTGTGTGTTTCAGTTTTAAATAAATTCCCTTTATTAAACTACTAAGTATGTAAGAAAAGTATTTTTTTCTTCTCCATATGTGCCTTTATAATTTCTATCAACCCTAAACTGAATCCTTTGTATTTTAGAAACTCCATTTATCATTTACTAATTGCTATATTTTCAGATTTATATTCCTATGCATAATTGTGTATTTTATTATGAAATTAATAACACACATCATCTAAACAGTATAGGTTCTGGTCCTAAATAATTTAATAACATATTTTGACCTTGGCTTCTGATGTATACTATTTCATAATTATTTTCCCTATTTTTCTATAGCTACTCTTTACTTAAGAATGTGTCCCTATACTAATAAATGTGAATAATAGATGAAACAGATTCATTTCAGCCCAAAAATATATTTTTATCTCACTCCAAAAATTATGTTTGTCCCACTTTTTAATTTTTAAACACTAGTTACATATTCAATTTTCTAAATTAAATACTAAACAGGGCTAAAAAGTAAACTCACCCCATTACACGGTCTATAATATTATTTTCATAATTTCCAGGGGTCTAGCTACACTTATCAGAGGTGTTTTTCTTAATTTCTATTAAGTCCAGGGGCTAAAACTGATTTTTAAATGAATTTACATGATTTTCTGGAGTTCCAGGGGCTAGATCTGAAGTTTCCGGGGCTAGCTCTCAATTCCAGAGAACCCCAGGGGGTAGCACGTAAGAATTCCAGTCTTTATAATGCGGGGCTGACGTGGTCCGTCCGATTTTAAACCGACGGCTGAGATTATAAGATTGAACCGGTACGCGGGGTTTTAAAGTCTACCGTGCGATTTAAAATAAACGGCGCACAAGCGGCCACGTCGCTCTGATCGAGCGCGGGCGGCGCTGCCGGCGGCGCACGGCGGCGGGAAGCGGCGATCTCGCCGGAAAGTTTCGGATCCGCCAGAATTCTACCTAGAACTGTGATCTTATGGCATAGATCGGTAGAGGAGAGGTCAGGGATCTCACCTCGGGGGTTTTCTCGAGCTCGGGGGTCCTGGAAAGTGCTCGGCGGCGAGGTCCGAGGCAAAACCACGGCGAAGCTCGTCGGCGCTGCGTTTACACCGTAACTCTCCGAGTTTTCTGCACCTGCAAAGTTCCCCGGAGGCGGTGGATCAAAACCAGCGAGTTAGATCAGAGTTTCCGAGCTTAGATCGGCCAGAATTCACCGGCGAAGTCTCGGTGCTCACCGGAGTGAAAATCGGCGATCGCGTGGGAAAAACTGATCGGATCGGGGGTTTTTATAGCCGGGGGAGGGCGGTGGGTCTGTTGTGATCGAGTTGGGGTCCTCTGGGACCAGAATTCGGTCGACGGGACGCGGTTTTCCGGTCGGTTGCGATTTCGCGCGCTCGGGGAAAAGTCTGGGGTCGCGGGGGCTCGGGGTTAGGGATGATAGGTGGGTCCCACCCGTCGGTGAGAGGCAGCGCGGCGCGCGCGGTGGCGGGCTGCGCGGGAGTAGCTGGGCCGGCTGGCGGGTTTCGGCCCACTGGCCGTTTTTTTTCCCGTTTTCCTTTTTCTTTTTCCATTTCTTTTCTGTTTTGAGTATAATTTGAATTCCAGTTTGAATTTGAATTTTTGCAAAACATGCAACACGTCCAAATATTTTTAAATTCCCCTCTAAACATGGTTAAGAGTTTTGAATCAAAATTTGGGGTGTTACAGCTCTACCCCCCTTAAAAGAAATCTCGTCCTCGAGATTGGTGTTTCTAAGAAAACAATTCCGGAAATTGTGCCTTAAGCTCATCTTCCCGTTCCCAGGTGGCTTCCTCTTCTGAGTGATGCTTCCACTGCACCTTGCACATCCGGATTCTTTTATTTCTGGTGAGGCGTTCCATCGTCTCCAAAATCTTGTATGGTTGCTCGGCATAAGACAAATCTTCAGCTACATCCACTTCATTCATGGGTAACACCTCTTCAGGCGTCCTCATACATTTCTTGAGTTGTGACACATGAAATACATCGTGCACGTCCGATAGATGAACCGGTAACTCTAGTTGGTACGCCACTTCGCCTTTTCTTTCCAAAACTTGAAAGGGTCCGATGTATCGAGGCGACAACTTCCCTTTCACCTTGAACCGACGAAGTCCTCTTATAGGGGACACCTTGAGATAAACATAGTCTCCCACGTTGAAAACGAGTTCTCTTCTTCGTACATCAGCATAACTCTTCTGGCATGTTTGTGCTATCCTCAAGTTGTTGCGAATCTCCCTCACCTTCGCCTCGGCTTCTTGTAGCACTTCTGGACCAAACACTTTACTTTCTCCTGTTTGGTTCCAAAATAGAGGAGTTCTGCACTTCCTTCCATACAAAGCTTCAAACGGTGACATCTTCATACTAGCTTGATAACTGTTGTTATAGGAAAACTCCGCATACGGTAAGTTCTTGTCCCAACTCCTATTGTTTTTGAGTGCACATGCTCTTAACATATCTTCAAGGATCTGATTGGTTCTTTCCGTCTGCCCGTCAGTTTGGGGATGATAGGCAGAGCTGAAGTTCAGATGGGTTCCCATGGTTTCATGCAACTTTTGCCAAAACCTCGAGGTGAATTGTGTCCCTCGGTCCGACACTATCTTCTTTGGCACTCCATGGTAACACACAATCCTTGACATGTACAATTCTGCCAATTTGGATCCGCTGTAGCTTTCTTTCACAGGAATGAAATGAGCTACCTTGGTTAGCCTATCAATAATGACCCATATTGAATCATACCCGGATTGGGTCCTAGGCAATCCCACAACAAAATCCATGCTGATTTCTTCCCATTTCCATTCAGGCACTTTGAGTGGTTGCAATAATCCCGCGGGTCGTTGATGTTCTGCTTTCACCAACTGACATGTGTCACATAGGGCAACATGTTCCGCGACATCTCGCTTCATGCCATACCACCAATACCTGCCTTTGAGGTCCTAGTACATCTTCGTACTCCCAGGATGAATGGAATAGTCGGAATCGTGAGCCTCCTTCAAAATTAATTCACGGATCTCCTTTACTTCTGGCACACAGATCCTTTTCCCGTGCCACACCGTTCCTTGTTCATCCTCTCTAAAACCAGGAGCTTTATTTTCCTTAATGAGCTGTCTGATCTCTTGTATCTTCTCATCATTCTTTTGGCCCTCGCGTATGTCTCGCTCGAGTGTGGAGTCCACTTCCATGGCGATGGCTTCACCACTATTTACTAGACATAGATTGAGTCTTATAACCTCGTCCTTTAATTCTGCAGGCATGTCCTTCAAACTCAACTTATTGACCTGCACTTTCCGACTCAAAGCATCGGCCACGACGTTTGCTTTCCCGGGATGATAGTTGATGCCTATATCAAAGTCATTGATTATCTCTAACCATCTCCTTTGTCGGAGATTGAGATCTGGCTGTGTGAATATGTACTTCAAACTCTTATGATCCGTATATATCTCGGTCCTCTTCCCCATCAAATAGTGCCGCCAAAATTTTCAACGCGTGTACCACTGCAGCTAGTTCTAGATCATGCGTAGGATAGTTCTTCTCGTGCTTCCGAAGCTGCCGGGATGCATATGCCACGACATGTCCTTCTTGCATGAGAACACATCCCAACCCATTTCCAGAGGCATCGCAGTACACTGTGAAATTCTTCTGCATATCTGGCATAACCAACACTGGGGCTGTTGTCAATCTCTTCTTTAGCTCCTGAAAGCTCGTATCGCACTGTGGCGTCCAGGTGAATGTGATTCCCTTTTCCAACAGTTTGGTGAGAGGTCTCGAGATCTTGGAGAATCCCTCAATAAACCGTCGATAGTATCCAGCCAATCCCAAAAAGCTTCGAACTTCCCCGACATTTTCAGGGGTCTTCCACTTCTGGATATCCTCGATTTTGGCGGGATCTACGGAGATTCCTCCCTCCGAGATTATATGTCCTAAAAAGGGAACTCTCTTCAGCCTAAACTCACACTTGCTCAACTTGGCATATAATTGGTGTTCTCTCAGCCTCTGTAACACCAACCTTAGATGTTTCTCATGTTCTTCTTCATTTTTGGAGAAGACGAGAATATCATCTATGAAAACCACCACAAATTTGTCCAGATATTCCATGAATACCTTGTTCATGAGGTACATGAAATATGCCGGGGCATTGGTTAGCCCAAAAGGCATGACAGTGTATTCATACAGTCCGTACCGAGATACGAAAGCTGTCTTGGGAATATCAGATTGCCTTATCTTGAGTTGGTGGTATCCCGACCTGAGATCAATTTTCGAGAACACACAAGCTCCCCTCAACTGATCAAACAAGTCTTCAATGCGGGGTAATGGATACATGTTTTTGATGGTTACCTCATTCAAGGCACGGTAATCCACGCATAACCTTTGGGTTCCATCTTTTTTAGGCACAAATATCACCGGAGCTCCCCATGGTGAGGAACTAGGGCGAATATACCCCTTCTCCGTCAATTCTCTTAAATGATCCTTGAGCTCTTCTAGCTGCTTGGAGTCCATTCGATAAGGTCTCTTGTATATCGGGGCTGTTCCCGGTACTAGCTCAATTGCGAATTCCACGTCACGGTCGGGAGGCATACCTGGCAATTCCTCCGGAAAAACATCTGGATATTCCCTGATAGTCCTGATTTCCTCAACTTTCACCTCCACTTGGTTTAACTTAATGTCCCTCCTAGGCTCGTGTATTGTTATGAACTTTACTCTGGTACCACTGGGGTGAGTTAGTTCCACCGTTCTGGTCGAACAATGGATAATTCCTTTATGTTTGGTCAACCAATCCATACCCAAAATAATATCTATCCCTTGTGAATCTATCACTATGAGGTTAGCCGTGAATACTACCCCATTAATGTCTAGGCTCACTTTAGGACACACTTGTCTTGTCCTTATTTCTCCACCTGGAGAGTTTACCGCTAGCATATGGTTCATTTGTGTGGTTGCTAGGTCATGCTTCTTAACAAACCCTTGAGCAATGAACGAGTGGGTAGCACCAGAATCAAACAGCAGAGTTGCAAGGTGTAAATTGGCAGGAAACTTACCAACTACCACGTCGGGTGCCTCTTGTGCTTCCTCCATGGTGACATGGTTCACCCGTCCTCTCATTACATTCTGCTGTTGTGGCTGCGCGGGCTTCTTCTTTGGGAACTTATGGGCATAGTGCCCCACTTCACCACAGCTAAAACATTGCACCCCAACATTAGGTGCTTGGCCTTTGTTGTCTTGGGGTTGGTTCGGGGGTCCTTGCACTGCTCGTCGAGGTGGATATGCGGGGCGAGGCTGCTGCACAAACTGACGTGGCGGCTGTGCTGGTGCCGTGGGTGGCCTGTAGTTTGGGTTGTACCCTCTTGGTGCGGAATAGGGTACCGCAGCACGGCTTGTCTGCCCCGTAGGTTGCTGCATCATACGTGGGCGGGTGTTGCTCCCTGAGGCCTGATGTGACCACCCCGCCTTCCTCTTATTCTCATTTTCCAGGGCCTTTAGCTTCCTTTCCACCACAAATGCTCTGTCCACCATCTTTTGAAAGCTTTCATACTCATTTGAGGACATTGCACACTGCATCTCTGCGGTAAGTCCTTCCACGAAACAATCTTGTTTCTGCTCATCAGTCTCTATGTCTCGTGAAGCATAACGGGATAGTTGAGTGAATTTAATGAGGTATTCCCTCACCGTCATGTTTCCCTGCTGCAGTCCCAGAAACTCTTTCCTCTTGTTTTTGAGTTCACCTCTTGGGATGTAGTGGTTGCGGAAGCTACGCTTGAACTCGTCCCAAGTGATGTTCTCAGGGTCATGATGGGCGGCCACGTAGGCGGTCCACCAATCAGCAGCAGGTCCTTGCAATTGATGAGAGTCGAACAGCACCCTTTTATATCCTTGGCACTGTATGATCCTCATCTTACTCTCAATGGTCTTCAGCCAATCATCTGCCTCCAGAGGTTCAGCAGCACTTGCAAACTTTGGAGGTTGAGTTCCTAGAAACTCACTCAACCTTGGTTGGCGTGGTGCAGCTTGTGGAGGTGGAACTTGATGCAAGTTGGCCACCACTTGAGTCAAGTTCTGTATAAGCTGATTTTGATTCTCCAGCATTTGGTGGAGAGGATCAACTTCTTCACGGCGACCACCCCGGTCCTGGCCTTCAGAAAGATGAGGGTTGCATGCCTCATCATTGTTGTTGGCGGGGTTGGCAGCACGTCCTTTTCCTCTTCCGGCCATCTGGCAGAATCAACAAATGTTAATTTGATACCATTTAGTATCATCTTACTACTTTCATTTGTTGGTACTTTGAGGTGTTGAGGCTTTGTAAAATTTTACGAGGGTTTATATCTCACACCAAATAAATGTACTATTATTTCCTGTGGTTTCACACACCAAAGCAAAACAATCTGAAGACGAGGCTGTGGACAATTGCTCATGGCTTCCACAACTCACGTCACACACCAAGCATTATCACACATTTAACTACGTAACGACTCGACTACTCGACCTCTTGCTAGCTAGGGGAAAGACTCTACACTACTCGTCCTCTTGAGCTGGCTCCTCGGGATCTTCCTCCTCATTTCGACTACCTTCTGACTCTGCTTTGGGTGGGGAGGCTGCTGGTGGAGAAGTGCGACGACGCCTGATTGCTCGGCGATCCGGGGAGTCAGGAGTCCATGTATCATTCACGGTGACACACAGTTCATTCCCATCTCCTCTTTCTCTCGCCTTTAAGCAAGCTCTCAGCAACGCCTCCGTTTCCTTCAGGGTGTCTCGGACATCCTGAAGCTCTTGTTGACACTCCTGCAGCCGAGTGCTGAGCATAGCAGCATCCTCCAAGCACAAGTCCATGTGCTCATGGGAAGTCCCTTGCTGCACCGGTGGGTACTTGTACTCCGTGGTACCACTCTCACGTTGGAGGACATACATGTACTAAGTTTTGTCCAAGTGGCGACGATAGATGTGACTCTGGCAGGTGATGGCCTCCCAGGTGACATCTCTCTCTGCGTCAACTTGTGTTGCTCGACAAGCTGGAGAATGGTGGATCTTCAGTAGCTGATTCTCGTGTATAATCCTCATCTCCGAACTCCATTCTTCCCTCTTCTCACGGATGGTCCTGGTGGAGTTATAGTGGATGATTAGCTTGCCCGTATTGCCGGCGGCTTCGAGCATACGGCGAAGACGGCGCAACAAATCTCCTACTGCCAATCCGTAGGAAAGGTACGTCACTGGACGACTCTCCTCTCTTTCGGCAAGGGCAACTACGGGAACTCTCCCTCCTGTGGACTTACGAGCGGTGCGAATCATGCGAACCATCTAAAACAAAAGAATTTAAAATTAGGTTAGATAAATTCTCAAACAAAAATCCTATTTTGAATGAAAGTTGGGGTAAGATGAAGAAAATGACTCCTTTAATAACACTTTTCCACCCACACCTTGGAAAATAGTTTTTAAGAAAATAGGGCCCTTAAATACGTCCATTTCTACCTAGGTCCACGTTCCTACGGGCAACCTTGGCTCTGATACCACCTCTGTCACACCCGGTTTTTCCGAAGAACAACCATGTGAATATCACATGTATGCCAGGATCATTTTCTCATACATGTGATGACAAATAGTGAAGCATCATTTATTACAAGCCAGGTGTCGAATATAAATAAGTCTTACATCGCAAATGTCTCAATGGACACTAATGCTTCATCACAAATAAATAAACTAGCAGCGGAATATTATTCTTTAGGGCTCCATCACAGGCGTTGCCTGGGGGTCTTCATGAACCTAAAAGCCTTCCTCGGGTCCAAAATCTTGGTCATTATACACCACCTCATTATCTTGACCTGAGCAGCAATATAAACCAACAAATATGCAAGGTTGAGTACCAATGGTACTCAGCAAGTGTGGGAAAATTATATCATGCATGGCTAGAACAAGGAGAGGTTGAACTCATGGTTAAAGCACTACGCAATTAATACCTATCACCTTAGCTTATTAAGCACCTACATTACTACACAGGTGAAATGGTCCCAATCTCCCATCCCATCATCATAATCTAATAACCATAACATCATTTCCAATGTTAAGCTCCCCGCTTAACATCCACAACTTCCAAAAACCATCACTCCTCTAATCATGAATAAGTCCAGGCCGCTCTTAACCGTGAGCACGGCTGTCAAGACAGTTTTGACTCTGCAGAGTTTGTACCACTGTACCCACAAGTAGTGATTTCATCCCCCGTTGCCGGGTGGACTAAAAGAACCTCCATTATGCCAGTGGCTACGATCCACATTCACACTTCCCAGGTGTGTGGCCAAGAGATCACTACGAAGCCTTTACAAAGGGATTCCCGACGAGCGTGGGCCCACTGAGGTTTCACCCCTAACAGCATACAAGAGGCTCCAACCCCGCTGCAGTGGCCCCCTCTTGAGCCTTGCGGTTCATATGGTAGTCCAGCTGACACCTACTCCCCGCACCATCCAACACACCCATACTACGCCGGGGATACACCTAATTAATTGGCCAAGCTGCCCCATCTCAGCATGTGGTTGGCACTGTAAAGCCGGGTTACATGCTCCATGAACCGGTCCTTAGGATCCAGGCAAGTACTAAACACAAACCCAAGTCTCGTGCACCCAGCACACAACCAAAACATCCAACTTGCCTTGATCCCTACCTCTACATAACTCACAATGTCTCATTCAAGAGTATGGTAATATAAACTGATGATCTGATATCCCAAATATCCCATTCTAAGCATGGCTAAGCATATGCATGTGTATAAATGACATGACAAAATAAATCCCAACCCAAGCTTCAAGGAAACAAGGTAATGCAATTCTAGGGAAACTTCCTAGCATGGGTTTCATATTTCATTTGACAATGCAAATAATTCTATCTACACATTCTAGCAGAGGATCAAAGTGGTCAAGGACACTTGCCTCCTTCTTGCTGCTCTTGAAATTGGTAGTCCTGATCTTGGAAAGAAATAACTTGCTCTTGAACAGGTTCTACTTCATACCATCACACATAGCAAAAGAAAAACAACAATCATAAGACATAGTTCACACTTCTACTTCATACAAACCACACATTCATATTTATGAAATTCATTCACCATTATATGTGTTGTGGTTACTTTATGTGTGTTGAGTTGTGGCTTGCATGCACTTTTAACCATGTGTATATGATTCCTACTTTTGTGTCCACCTTTATACTTACATACTATATATATATATATATACTATATATATATATATATATATATATATATATATATATATATATATATACATACGTACATGTGTGTGTGTGTTTCAGTTTTAAATAAATCCCCTTTATTAAACTACTAAGTATGTAAGAAAAGTATTTTTTTCTCCATATGTGCCTTTATAATTTCTATCAACCCTAAACTGAATCCTTTGTATTTTAGAAACTCCATTTATCATTTACTAATTGCTATATTTTCAGATTTATATTCCTATGCATAATTGTGTATTTTATTATGAAATTAATAACACACATCATCTAAACAGTATAGGTTCTGGTCCTAAATAATTTAATAACATATTTTGACCTTGGCTTCTGATGTATACTATTTCATAATTATTTTCCCTATTTTTCTATAGCTACTCTTTACTTAAGAATGTGTCCCTATACTAATAAATGTGAATAATAGATGAAACAGATTCATTTCAGCCCAAAAATATATTTTTATCTCACTCCAAAGTTTTCTAAGTACTGAGAAAGTTTTTAATTAATTTTGACAATTATGTTTGTCCCACTTTTTAATTTTTAAACACTAGTTACATATTCAATTTTCTAAATTAAATACTAAACAGGACTAAAAAGTAAACTCACCCCATTACAGGGTCTATAATATTATTTTCATAATTTCCAGGGGTCTAGCTACACTTATCAGAGGTGTTTTTCTTAAATTCTATTAAGTCCAGGGGCTAAAACTGATTTTTAAATGAATTTACATGATTTTCTGGAGTTCCAGGGGCTAGATCTGAAGTTTCCGGGGCTAGCTCTCAATTCCAGAGAACCCCAGGGGGTAGCACGTAAAAATTCCAGTCTTTATAATGCGGGGCTGACGTGGTCCGTCCGATTTTAAACCGACGGCTGAGATTATAAGATTGAACCGGTACGCGGGGTTTTAAAGTCTACCGTGCGATTTAAAATAAACGGCGCACAAGCGGCCACGTCGCTCTGGTCGAGCGCGGGCGGCGCTGCCGGCGGCGCACGGCGGCGGGAAGCGGCGATCTCGCCGGAAAGTTTCGGATCCGCGAGAATTCTACCTAGAACTGTGATCTTATGGCATAGATCGGTAGAGGAGAGGTCAGGGATCTCACCTCGGGGGTTTTCTCGAGCTCGGGGGTCCTGGAAAGTGCTCGGCGGCGAGGTCCGAGGCAAAACCACGGCGAAGCTCGTCGGCGCTGCATTTACACCGTAACTCTCCGAGTTTTCTGCACCTGCAAAGTTCCCCGGAGGCGGTGGATCAAAACCAGTGAGTTAGATCAGAGTTTCCGAGCTTAGATCGGCCAGAATTCACCGGCGAAGTCTCGGTGCTCACCGGAGTGAAAATCGGCGATCGCGTGGGAAAAACTGATCGGATCGGGGGTTTTTATAGCCGGGGGAGGGCGGTGGGTATGTTGTGATCGAGTTGGAGTCCTCTGGGACCAGAATTTGGGCGACGGGACGCGGTTTTCCGGTCGGTTGCGATTTCGCGCGCTCGGGGAAAAGTCCGGGGTCGCGGGGGCTCGGGGTTAGGGATGACAGGTGGGTCCCTCCCGTCGGTGAGAGGCAGCGCGGCGCGCGCGGGGGCGGGCTGCGCAGGAGTAGCTGGGCCGGCTGGCGGGTTTCGGCCCACTGGCCGGTTTTTTTCCCGTTTTCCTTTTTCTTTTTCCATTTCTTTTCTGTTTTGAGTATAATATGAATTCCAGTTTGAATTTTAATTTTTGCAAAACATGCAACACGTCCAAAAATTTTTAAATTCCCCTCTAAACATGGTTAAGAGTTTTGAATCATAATTCGGGGTGTTACACTGCCCCCGCCTCCCGCGGCGGCGCACGCTGGCGAGGCTCGCCGGGACAAGGTTCCCGTGGTCCAAACTTCATCAAACTCGCCGCTCCCCCATTTTTAACCGCGCTGAACACTGTGGGAGGGTCGCCGGCGGCCGTGGCTCACAGGAAACCATCGCGCACCGGTGACAGCAAAGTTTTGAACTCCGGCGAGGTCGGGAACCCTTATTCCTCTATCATTCGATCGATTCTTGGGCTCTAGAGCATCAGTGAATGATGTAGGAGCCTGTAAGGGTCCTGGCCGCCGGTGAAACTGCCAGCAACCAAGGGCTCCACGGCGACCCGAGGTGCTTTTGCACCGGCGACTAAGAAAACAGCTAGGGCTCCCTCGTTTCTTGATGTTTTTGCTTGGTTCATCGTCGAGGAGAGGCGCTAGGAAGTAGAGAAGCTCTGTGCAAGCTTACTCGAGGTCTAAAGGATCGTGCACCACGATATTTTTGGCTAGACCGCGCACTACCCGTCAGTGTATCGTTTGGGGCAACGGTGAAATTCTCGCTACCGGTCCTAGCAAACGCTAAACGGCCTCCGGCTACACGACCAGGACATGTCCACGCACCTTTCTTGTATAGGAAGTCGGGGGAGAGGGTGGCCGGTTGCTGCTGTCGACGGAGAGCCGAAACGGCGAGGTCTGGGCACCTTGAAGCTTTGGCGCCAATCCGCGTTTCTCGAGCAGTTCGGACCGGCAAACCTCAAAGGGGCTTTGGCAAGGGCTAGAGCACGTCCAGGCGATGCTCTTTGCTGTGGAGCACTCGAGCAATCAAGCTTGGAGGGCTGTGGTCGATCGGAGAGAACGGCGGCGGTGTTCTGGATGGAAGAAACATCGGAGGCGCGAGTTATAGCAGGGGAAGAAGGAAAACAGCTCCGGCATACCCTTTGCCGTGATCCAACCGAGCCACCGAGGCAGCAGGAGGTGGCGCGGGCTCTCCCTCGGGCGCGGGTTCAACCGGGAGCTGGCGCGCTCCCGCTGTTCCACCGCCGTCGGCTGAGGCGGCAACCCCAGTGGGTGGCTGACAAATGGGCCCCACCTCCCCTCTTTGTTTAATCAACTTTTTCTGATATTTTCCCACCAGCAACTCAACATTAAAGACTTGACTTCAACCCCAAGTCATAGTTTGAATTTTCTGAATTCAAATAGTTTGAATTTGGGTGTGAAATTTGGATGTGGTTTGATTATTTGAATTTGAAAAGGAGTTTGAATTCTCCACTTTGTATTGCCTCAAAAATATAGCAAACCAGCTCCAAAATTTCTAACTTTTAGCATGGCTGCTCATTCAAAGGTGGAGAACACATTTGTGAACCCAAATTTTGAAATTGAGGGAAATGGAATTTGAAATTGAATTTGAAATTCAGATTAGAGGGCTTCTCCTTTTAATCCCAAACAAATATTAAAACTCCTCCAAATGAGCTGAAATTTGGAAGGTTGAATATTTGGACTATAAAGATCCAAGTTGTGCATTTAGATCTCCATGTTTGGAAATTTTGGGAAGTCTAAACCCTCCCTTCGAACTGACACTTATTATAATTCAAACTTTTAATTCCCCTCATTTTTCATAAGTGTACATGAGCTGAATTTTTCTTGCTACCACTTTTGGGGATTTTACATTTACCACCCCTCTCTTGTCTTCTATTCCTTTACTGTTTCATATGAGTACGATCCAGACGGGCTCACTTATCAGTTCTGGGGACTCTACACAGTCTTAAGGAAATCTGGAAAAGTGGATGAACAGTTTGAATTGTCTGGAGGAAATGTCATTGGTTCAACCCGTATCAGATTAGGCTTTGTGCTGCTGTTAGCTTATGCGGATCGTGCTGCATATTTACATGATGAGGAAGATCTTGGAAGAAATATGTACCCTCTAGATGGTTATGAATATCCTCTTGCTGGTTTCTGTCAAAGTGAAGAGATGGGAAGAAGAGAGGGCTTTGGTGAGCTATCCTTGAAGCTGATGTCAATTCATTCTAAGGCAGACTGTGATTGTGTTGATGAAATTCTTGTGAAATATGAAATTGGCATCTTAACTGATATATTTACGCAAATGGATGAATCAGAGGCAGAAAATGAACTCTTTTCTTCTGCATTTGATCATCAGAGGGACTCTAAACTTAGTTTTAGCGACCATTCTGTTGCTGAAACTGACCTGAGGGAGTTTCTGGAGCAGGCAAGCAATGAGGAGGAGGATGATGTGCCGAATGTGAGTCTGAAGTTAATCACAGCCAGGCATAGTACAATGGTGTTCCAGGGGCTCACTCACCATTTTTCTACTCCACTTGCATGTGCATTTTGCTTTTCTCTAGAGGAGGGTTTAAAGGATGCATTGCAGGAGCTAGAATCTGGTGATGCATATGGTATTCTTGCTGTTCAGAGAGTACCACCACTGAAGAATTATGATGCAATATCAGGTTGTGACTGGATCAAACAGCAAGTCCCCGAAACGGTCTTTGCCCTGAAAATCTTCGGCCTGGTCAGAAAACCAAGTCAGGAGACTGCAGCACAATATTGGCAATGATGAAACAGTTTAAGTTAGGGACAACACTTTGGCACAAGGATCCTATCGGTTTCCCCTCTTTGAAGGAATTTGATCTTCCAGCTACTCTCCTGCCGTCAATGAATGCAGGAGCAAAATTACCATGTACATCCCTTATTGGTGTTCCTAATGGTCTGGATACAGAGGTTCGGACAGTGATTACTGTTAGGATCATCAACCTATTTTCTCTGAGCTAGATAGTACTGTTAGTTGGGTTCATGATCAGAGTCAACATGGGGAGATTGGTGTCTGTTGTGGAAGAGCTTCCCTGCCTTGTGCTCGAGGGATTAGATGCTTCAGAGTCAACAAGGGCGGCCAAGGGGCATCCAGCTGTTAAGGAATCTGAGTGGATGGGAAGGTTGCACATAATTTCAAATTGTCGATGGAGTTCAGCTGGTCGGAATATGGTTGTCAAGCAGGGCATTCAGATTTCTGATTTCTGCTCAAGATTGAGTTTCCTGATCTACTTCCATTGGAGTCATTTTCAGAAGTAGGAGCTTGGGGGCAAGCTCCATCTGGCGGCAGGGAAAGTGTCATGCCTGCTGCTGAGAGCGTGTCTGTTAGTGTTTCTATTATTTGTAATCAGGGTTAATACATAGTTAATATTTAGCTTAGTTAATATCTAGCTTACATGTGGGACCGAGGAGTGGGTCCAGATTGGTTCCTTTATGTAACGAACATGGGTGTGCTGAGAAGGTATCGATAGAATCAGAAAACTGAGTGCTCGTCGCCTCTTTCGTCCTCGCCGCTTCCGCCTCGACAGCGATTCTGTCCGAGCTCACGTCGCCAGTCCGGCAAGCCGGTGGCTAAGGGCCGTGACACGCCGGCTGACCGGCTGCCTCATTCCCGCCCCCTCCCCCCTCTGTCCCCCGCCTCTGTCCTCCGCGGAAGGCGGGCTCGAGGTTGTAGGATGGACGGCGCCAGAGGGATTGGTGGTGGCGTTGCTAGTGGTTGAGCTGCTGCTGCAAGTGGTATAAGAAGAAGATGGAGCACCACCACCTCCAGTTGTCTGCTGCTCATCATGCTCCAGTGAAGGCAGCGGCATGGCGATAGATGTTTTTTAATTTCTGTCTCCCACCTCTGTCACCTGTTGCAGTAAGGGCTTAAGCAGTGTTATGAGGAGGATGAAGCAAGCTATTAGAGGAAAAGCAATGTTATTAACGACGGCCGAGCACCAGAAACCGTCGTCAATAAGCCATCGTTACAGCTGACGACGGTTCAAATCCTGGCTACATTTAGCTGTCGTCAATCTGCTTATTAACGACGATTACCGTCGTCAATAAGATTATTGACGACTAATAATTGACGACAGCCGTAAACCGTCATCTGTAAACTTTTACCGTCGTCAATAAGTTATTGACGACAGTAATGTTCTTATTGACGACGGTTTTTGGCCGTCGTCTATTGTCCGGATTCCTGTAGTGTCTCATTGATGTGATAGTGTAAGTTACTTGAAAGTATGACTTGAATGAGCTTTGTTTTATATGTATACGTCATTTTATGATCATAATAAACTGAAATTTCTCTTTTGAACCTTGCTGAATACATTGTTAAAGGGTGAGAAATATGTCACATATTGCACATTCACCAGTTTTTACACATTCTTCTCAAGGGGAGAATTTGTGTTTTTTTTGAAATTTCTTTCTCATTTGATATTTGATTTAAAAAGGGGAGAAATTTGCTTTCAAAACTTTTTCATGTGAATGAGCCAATGTTCGAAGTCTAAGTGGTGTTGCCAATTCATTCATCAAGGGGGAGACTGTGAGATCTATGTGTGATGAATATATTGGCAAATAGAATAAAAGTGAGGATTTACATTCAAAGTTTTAAATATTGCCAAAATACCAGCTTCGGATTGTCTGAACTTTCTCATTACATTTTAGAAGTAACTGTCACTGCAGAGCAGCTGTTTTCATAGTTTTTAATTTTTAGCCACTCCATTTTTAACTTGCAATGTTTTGAACTTTCTTCTTGGATTATGGAATGTTTGATTAGTATTCTCTTACTAAGTTTTTTATGTGTTGTGGCTGATTATGGTGGTTAATACATTGCTATGGTTTGCAACATGCTTATGTGAGGTGCTCATGTAAGGTGTTGTGTTTTTCGGACTAACGTGAGTCAAGTCGCGGACTTGTGCTCGAAAAAAAGTGGATGTTTGTTCATGTGCAGGTGTTTCTTGAGGTAAAGACATGGATGGTGATGGATATCCTTGAACTAGTCTTAGGGAGAAGATGAGGTTCAACAACCAAGTTCGGGAGGAATTATGATTGAGCTGATCGGGAGGTCACGCAGCACGTTTGGTTCAAGAACATTGCATATAGAATGTGTTGCGAACGTTTTGGAAAGTGTTTGCACGTATGCAAGGGGTGCATGGACATGACTACATTGTTCCAAGGCGTGGTGAAGAGATATGGAAGTGAATATATGGTTGAAAAGGTTCAACCGGCTGGATTTTGCGGTCAGGCTGCGGCTGAGGTGGTTATGGTTCATTTATGGAAAGTTTCGAGTTAGTTATAATAAGATTTTGTGTTAGGCACAAAGTAGAGTTGTTTTAGGAATCTTTGGAACGTTCAAAAGGTGTTTGAAAGTCTTAAGATTGCTTCTATCTGTGTATAGAAGAGTCTTGAGCAGTATTGGAAAGTTAGAGTTTGAATCCAAGTAGGAGTAGGAGTCTTAGTTTGAATTGGGTTGGCCTTAGGGATGGTTATGTAAGAAAGGGAGGCCAAGGCTCATGGCGAGCATGACTTGTGGCTTCTTATCTTAAGTTTTGATCAATAAAATTCGTAGTTTAGAGGAGCTTTGGTGCCTTGTTCGTCCGACTTGTTTCAGATAAGTTTTTGTTCGGCGAGTTTCTGGACAGACCGATGTTGCTTCGGTGTTTGGATCATAAATCGCGTTTTACTGATCCAATTGACGTGATTATTTTTTGGTTTGTATTTAGAACTTGATTATCTATCATCCATGAAAATTTCATGATCATTGGATTTGTGGTTTTTGATCTACACGAGTTTGTTTGCAGCATTGCAGATCTGTTTTTAAAATCGGGTAGAACAGATTGCCCTTGGTCTAGTCTTTTGATCATAACTCAAGTTCTACTTAGTGTTTTCACATGATTCTTGTTGCAGTGGCTTCATTACTTGATTCTCTATAATGCCCACTAGTTTAGTCACTTTTGAACATGTCTAAAATAGTCGCACATATAGTGTCTTTATCAGATCGATTTTCTGCCGAGAGGTTTTTTGTTGCTTCCGCATAAAAAGTTTTAATCTACCATTTACCCACCCTCCAGTAGCTTTTCACGTGCTCTTCAATCCTACAGAAAACAAAACTAATCTATTGGATAGATGAAATTACCTAACGGGCAATCTGGAAGCTCATACTAATTGATGAGAAAAAGCGTAGTATAGTAGGTCCGATCTTCTGATAGGTAATGGGATAAGTCGATTGATGGAGATCTCGATGTTGATGATTCGAGGCTCTTGAGAAGAACACGACGCCTTTCGTTCGGGTCGGAACTTACCCGACAAGGAATTTCCCTACCTTAGGTCCGTTATTGTTACGGCCACCGTTCACCGAGGCTTCGGTCCCCGGCTTCCCTGTCATCAGTTCACCAACTTCCTTGACTTTCCGGCACTGGGCAGGCATCAGCCACCATACAAGGTCTTACGACTATGCAGAGACCTGTGTTTTTGGTAAACAGTCGCCCGGGTCTGGTCACTGCAACCCCCTTTTGCAAGGGGGCACCCCTTCTCCCGAAGTTACGGGGGTATTTTGCCGAGTTCCTTAGAGAGAGTTGTCTCGCGCCCCTAGGTATTCTCTACCTACCAACCTGTGTCTTTTTCGGGTACAGGTACCCTTTTGTTGAAGGTTGTTTGAGCTTTTCCTGGGAGTATGGCATGGGTTACATACTTCAGCGCCGTAGTGCCTGGTATGAGCCTCGTGGAGAAGCAATAGCTACACCACGGGGCTCATACTTCAGCGCTGCAGCGCTTGGTACATGGACCTCGGCTCGAGGCATTTTCTCTACCCCTTCTTACCCTGAAAAAGAAGGGTCACCTTGTGTTCTTAAACCTATAACCATCTTTCGGCTAACCTAGCCTCCTCCATCCCTCCGTACCAGCAAGGGGTAGTACAGGAATATTAACCTGTTGTCCATCGACTACGCCTTTCGGCCTGATCTTAGGCCTTGACTCACCCTCCGTGGACGAACCTTGCAGAGGAAACCTTGGGTTTTTGGGGCATTGGATTCTCACCAATGTTTTCGTTACTCAAGACGACATTGTAAGTGCATCTAGGATATCCCTTGTGGGTTTTGGCTAATTGATGACGAACATATGAGATCCTAATGAAACTATTAAGATGATTGCAGGATAAACAAAGTGAACTGGCTCGGGACACACAGAAAAAGGTGAAAAATAGAGTGGTGCCCGAAAAGGAAGAAGTTAGTGAAATTTAGAGAAGCAAAGTAGATATAAATGTATAGGTGGTGTGTGAGAGAGACACATCCCAAGAGCTCATGACTTTGCGTAGGGGTAAGGGGTTTAAAAATCAACTAAAATCCACTGAAAACCGGACTAGTCCGTTCATGGACCGGACTAGTCTGTTTAACTTTCTGAAAGACGCAAACATAGTGCACCGGACTAGTCCGGTTCGCAAGGCGGACTAGTCCGGTCAGGTCACTGGAAAGCAACCGGACAAGTCCGGTTTTAGACCGGACTAGTCCGGTCATGTCTCTGTTGTCCTCCTTAGAGGACTACGGACTAGTCCATCCAGCAACAGGACTAGTCCGCTAAAGTTTCTGAAAACCCATCTCACATAGTACCAGAGAAGTCCGGTTTGTGGACCGGACTAGTCCGGTTAACCCACTGGAAGTAGGCCGGACAAGTCCGATCATATACCGGACTAGTCCGGTAGTAGGTTTAACAACGGAAACTTTTTGGAAAAGCCTGTAAAAAGAGGTCCTTCGGCTTTTCCCCAAGAAGACACGACTCATACTGTCAAAACTTGAAACCCTAGCGCCGCCACCTGTCCCAAGAGCCCAAAAACACATCTCCCCACACATCTAAGGTGCAAAAAGGTGAAGATCAATAAAATACTTGGATTTGGGATTGGGAGATCGTCGTTCCTTCGTTGTGAGCTCTTGGGGTTTGATCTCTCTACACTCATATTCTGAATTGTAATCTTTTTGAGTGTATTTGATCAACTTCTCATTGTAATTCTTGTGGGAGCCCTCAACGTGTGAGGTAGCCCCATAAAAACGGTGATTACACTTGATAGTGAAGTCAAGTCGGCCTGTGTGGTGACTTGAAGAGGAAAAGGGTTGAGAACCCGGCTCTGTGTGAGCTTCCTCAACGAGGACGTAGATCTCTTGGTGAGATCGAACCTCGGTAAAAATTCGTGTCTTTTGTCTCTCATTTGGTTTACATCTTGACACATTAGATTACTAGTTTCCTAGTCATCGTTTGAGTTCTTTACAAGTTTGCACGTGCATCCATACTATAAATTTAAGTTATAAAAACTGTTGTTCTTATTCCGCTGCTATAAGATAAAACTTGTGAGACACACTTAATCAACTCAAACAATTCAGCACACCGGACTAGTCCGCCCACACAACCGGACTAGTCCGGTCAGTCAAATTTCTAACAACTTTATTAAGTGTGCAGGAATTCTTTAAAGGCCTATTCACCCCCCCTCTAGGCCACATTCAATTGGTATCAGAGCCAAGTTCTCCATCAACGAGACTCACATCTCGGAGAGATCAATGGCCTCTGAGAAGAACAACGATATCCCGAAGACGAGCAACAACGATGAGGAGCAATAAGCCAAAACCTTCGATGTGCTGAAAGAAAACCCACATGACGATGAAGAAGTGAGGCAGCTAAAAGCACTCCTGAGAAAGAAACTGCTGGCACAAAAAGGAAAAGAGGAAGAAAAGACGATGGGGAGTGGTCATCACGACTACTCCCGGTATCCTTACAACTATAACCGACTCAATTCAAATAATCATTATCTCTCTATTCCTATGGGAAGGCCTCCACAGTTTGATGGAAGTGACTACACCATGTGGAAGTACAACATGAAGATGCATCTGATATCCCTGAACCCTAGTCTGTGGCACATTGTTTGCACAGGCATCGATATTCCGGACACGGATGATGAACTCACCCCAGAACAAGAACAGGAGATTCACAGAAACGCACAAGCCGTCGCCGTGATCACATCATCACTAAGCAGAGAGGAATTCACCAACATCGATGGGTTAGAAAGTGCAAAAGAAATCTGGGATACCCTCAAGACAGCTCACGAAGGAAATAGGTCAGTTCGTGAAGCCAAAATCGAAATGCTTGAAGGAGAGTTGGGAAGATTTGCTATTGAAGAAGGCGAATCACCTCAAGACATGTACAACCGGATGAAAGCACTCATCAACAGAATTCGTGCGTATGGAAGTAAGAAATGGACAGATCACGAAGTGGTCAAAAGAATGATTAGAGCCTTCATGCCAAGAAACGTCACACTTTGCTCAATGATTAGAGAAAGCTCCGGGTTTCACAAAATGACTCTCGATGAGTTATTGGGAAAGATCATAAATCATGAAATGATGGATAAAGAGGCTCAATACGTCAAAGACTTAGCCGAGCTCACCTCTTCTAAAAAGAAAGAAGTTGCCCTCAAAGCAACGTGCAGACCCAAACTCAAAGAAACTCGTGAAGACCAAGACGATGGAGATACAAGCGATGAAAGCACCGATCTTGATGATGAAGAAATGGTACTCTTCATCAAAAAGTTCAAACGCATGATGAAGAGAAGACACGGCAACAATTCACATGAAGGCAAAAGCAAGGATAAAGGAAAATCCAAGGCTCGACGCACTTGCTACAACTGCGGAGAGTATGGTCACTTCATGGTGGACTGTACTTATGAGGAAAACAAAAAGAAGAAGGAAACAAGATCTCAAGAAAAGAAAAATTTCAGAAAAAGAAGACAAGCCCATCAAGCTCACATTGGGAAGGAGTGGGACTCAAACGACGAGTCCTCCTCCGATGAAGAAGAAGAGGTGGCCACAATCGCAGTCAAGAAACCAACTACGAGAGCCACACTCTTTCCAAACATGGGAGGATGGGACATGAACATCCACACTTGTCATATGGCTAAGGAAGGCAAGAAAAAGGTTAGACTTACTCCTCCTATAATAAATTCCTCCATTGATGACTTTGATTGCTCTAGTGATAATGAAGAATTATTTAGAAGGCTAAGTAAAATTGCTTTAAAGAAAATGGAAATGTTGTCGAACGAAATCTTTGAAAAGGAGGAACTTGTCAACCGACAAGAAGATATGATCATCCTTGAGAGGAAGAGATATCAAGAAGTTGAAAAGCTTCTTGAGCTTGAAAGAGAGAAGAATGAGTCACTTGAGTTAGAGCTAACCTTGAGTAAGGAAAATTACTCAAAGTTAGAGAACTCGCACATTGCAATCAAGGAAGAACTTGCTAACTTGTCAAAAGTTAACAAAATCCTTGAGGTGCAAGTTGAGTCCCTCAAACAAAGTGACTCCTCTTCCTCCAAGAGCTCTTCCTCCAAAGATATGCGCTCGACAACAGTAAGAACCTGCACTTGCTCTAGTAAGAAGAATGTAATTTCTAATGCTTTAACCCCACATGACATGCATTCTTCTCAAAACGGCATCTTTGATAAGGAGAAGATCAAATATGCAAGAAGTGCATATATGATCACTAGACCTTCCAATGTCAAAGATGGACTTGGCTTCGACAGGAATAGACACATGTCTACCTCTAATCATGCTAAGAATAGAATCATTTTTGTTAAAGAAAAATCCCATGAATCTGAGCTACAAACATTATTCCATACATTTGATGCTTCTTATGTTCTCATGAAAAACAAGTATGGAAAAGTCATTGCTAAATATACAGGGCCACGCCACAAGAACTTAAAAACTTGTGTGTGGGTGCCCAAGACTCTTGTGACTAACCTGAGAGGACCCAAGCAAGCTTGGGTACCTAAAACCCAGAAATAATTCTGTTTTGCAGGCTTACTCCTTCGGTGGATCTAAGTGGGAGCTAGACAGCGGATGCACAAATCATATGACCGGAGAGAGAAGTATGTTTGTGGAATACGAGTGCAACAAGGATCCAAGTGAAGGAATATACTTTGGAGATAACAGCCAAGGAAAGGTCCTTGGTAGTGGTAACATTGAAATATCCTCTCAACACACCTTATCTAATGTTTTACATGTAGATTCTCTAGATTATAATCTTTTATCAATATCTCCACTATGCGACAAAGGTTACAACTGTTTATTCACTAATGAGGGTGTGACCGTCTTTAGAAGAAGCGATGGCTCGATTGCATTCAAGGGATTGTTGAAGGGAAAGCTTTATCTTGTTGACTTCAACAAAGATAAAGCCAAACTCAACACTTGCTTGGTTGCTAAGACCAACATGGGATGGCTGTGGCATAGACGGCTAGCCCATGTTGGAATGAGAAATCTGCAGAAACTTCTAAAAGGTGGTCACATCCGTGGTCTTAAGGATGTGGTTTTTGAAAAAGACAGGCCGTGCAACGCTTGTCAAGCAGGAAAACAGGTTGGAGCACCACACCCCGCCAAGAATGTGATGACCACCGCTAAACCGCTGGAACTTCTCCACATGGATCTCTTTGGTCCAATTGCGTACATCAGCATCGGCGGTAACAAATACGGTTTAGTAATTGTTGATGATTTTTCAAGATTTACCTGGGTATTTTTCTTGTATGATAAATCAGAAACTCAAGGAATCCTCAAGAAGTTCTTGAAAAGAGCTCAAAATGAATTCTCATCAACAGTAAAGAATATCAAAAGTGACAATGGGACAGAATTCAAGAACACCCAAGTTGAAGAATATCTCAATGAAGAAGGTATAAAGCATGAATTCTCGGCACCCTATTCTCCTCAACAGAATGGGGTGGCCGAAAGGAAAAACCGAACATTGATCGAAATGGCGAGAACAATGTTGGATGAATACAAGACGTCAGACCGGTTTTGGGCAGAAGCGGTGAATACCGCTTGTCATGCCACAAATTGGTTGTACCTTCATTGACTTCTGAAGAAAACTCCATATGAGCTTCTCACGGGTAAAAAGCCTAACGTTTCTTATTTCAAAGTTTTTGGTTGCAAATGTTTTATTCTGAACAAGAAACCAAGGGCCTCGAAGTTTGCTTCGAAGTCCGATGAAGGATTCTTGCTCGGATATGAATCGAACGCCTACGCCTATCGTGTCTTCAACAAAGTGTCCGGCCTTGTTGAAGTAGCGCGTGACGTAGTGTTCGATGAAACTAACGGCTCACAAGTGGAGCAAGTCGATAAGTCTATGCTAGATAAGGAGGAAGCTCCATGTGAAGCCCTGAAGAAAATGGCACTTGGTGATATCCTACCACGAGAGGAGACACAAGATGAATTTCATCAAGGAAGCAATGATCAAGGGGGAGCTCCTACACAAGATCAAGTTGAGGAAGATCAAGAAAATCAAGATGATCATGGAAGCAATGATCTAGGGGGAGACATGACACATGAAGACAATGAAGAACAAACAACTATACAAAATCCACACCCAAGAGTACATCAGTGTGTGCAAAGGGACCATCTTGTCAACAATATCATTGGAGATATTGCTAAGGGAGTAACTACTAGATCTCAAATTGCAAATTTTTGTGAACACTATTCTTTTGTGTCTTTTCTAGAGCCATACAGGGTAGAAGAAGCCTTAAGGGATCCAGACTGGGTGATTGCGATGCAAGAGGAGCTGAACAACTTCAAAAGAAATGAAGTGTGGGAGCTGGTGGAAAGACCAAGGGCGAACATCGTTGGAACCAAATGGGTCTTTCGGAACAAACAAGATGAACATGGAGTAGTGACAAGAAATAAAGCAAGGTTAGTGGCCAAAGGTTATTCTAAAGTGGAAGGTTTGGATTTCGATGAAACCTTCGCTCCTGTAGCTAGACTTGAGTCCATTCGCATTTTATTGGCATATGCTACTCACCATAATTTTAAGTTGTATCAAATGGACGTCAAGAGTGCCTTTCTGAATGGTCCGATAAAGGAGGAAGTCTATGTGGAGCAGCCACCGGGGTTCGAAGATCAGAAGTATCCCAACCATGTCTATAAACTGCGTAAGGCTCTCTATGGCCTCAAACAGGCTCCTCGAGCCTGGTATGAGTGCCTTAGAGATTTTCTGATTCAAAATGGATTCAAAATTGGTAAAGCTGACTATACACTCTTTACTAAACATTTTGATGATCATTTATTCGTATGTCAAATTTATGTTGATTACATTATCTTTGGATCCACTAACAAGTCCTTCTGTGATGAATTTAGCAAAATAATGACAGACAGGTTCGAGATGTCAATGATGGGTGAATTGAAGTTCTTCTTGGGATTTCAAGTGAAGCAACTGAGAGAAGGTACATTTATAAGCCAAACTAAATATACACAAGACATTCTCAAGAAATTCAATATGGACAAAGCCAAGCCCATCAAGACACCCATGGCCATCAACGGACATATCGACCTCAATGAAGATGGTCCAAATGTGGACCAAAAGGCATATCGGTCCATGATTGGTTCCTTACTATACTTATGTGCATCTAGGCCAGATATTATGCTTAGTGTTTGCATGTGTGCAAGGTTTCAAGCCGCACCCAAAGAGTGTCACTTAATTGCTGTAAAAAGAATCCTAAGGTATCTTGTGCACACACCCAACTTGGGCCTTTGGTATTCCAAAGGATCCAAGTATAACTTGATAGGGTACTCCGACGCTGACTATGCGGGATGCAAAGTCGATAGAAAGAGCACGTCAGGGACTTGTCAATTTCTTGGTAGGTCCCTAGTTTCTTGGTCATCTAAAAAGCAAAACTCCATTGCTCTTTCCACAGCGGAAGCAGAGTATGTTGCAGCCGGTAGTTGCTGTGCGCAACTGCTCTGGATGCAATAAACTCTTAGGGACTACGGCTACAATCTAAGTCATATCCCGCTTCTATGCGATAATGAAAGTGCTATAAAAATTGCACACAACCCGGTAGAGCACTCAAGAACTAAGCACATAGACATCCGTCATCACTTTCTTAGAGATCATTCATCAAAAGGTGACATAGCTATTTCACATGTTAGGACTGAAAAACAACTTGCAGATATTTTTACCAAACCATTAGATGAGAAAAGGTTCTGTGAACTAAGAAATGAGCTAAACAATCTTGACTCTCGAAATGTGGCTTGAAACATTGCATACCTGGTTGCAACTAAAATTGTTCCTCCGTACTGTCAAAAATGCTCCTCCTCTCCTTTGTACTCAGAAAACTATTCTTAATGAATAAATCTTGTGGATTATGACCATTGTTTGATTGTTGAGTGTATACTGGTCGTAATCACCAAGACTACTTGCAAAATTGTTGTCCTTGGATCACTATTAGTTATCTATATATATATATATATATATATATCAAGTCTGTTGAAAACGGACTAGTCCGATTCCCAACCGGACTAGTCCGGACAGACAACAATTAGGTTAAACTCAGGGGTACCGGACTAGTCCGCTACCAGGACCGGACTAGTCCGGTCAGTCGGATATAGAAGCAGTCAGCCGGACCAAACGCCTCCCTCTCCACTCATAATCACTTTGCAACACCCTCTCTCCTAAACCCTAGCTCTCAAAGTGATTTTCGAGTTGAGCCCTCAAACTCGGAGTTTTCTCCGTGAAAAAGCCTCTTCTCGACGAGGGGATCCTACTTTCCGGATACATCCGGATTGATTTCCACTCCTTCAACGCGAATCTTCAAATCTTGGTAAATCCCCCAAAACCCAAAATCTCAATTTTTCTAGCTCTAGCTAGTTTCCTTTGATTTCAAAAGGATGTACATTGCATAAATAGATGTATTTCTACCACTTTCCTACCCTTGTATCCATAGATAGAAGATTTGCTTCAAATAAAACACTCAAGTTAGGGTTCTTATGCTAGGCCGGATTAGTTCGGCGTCCAGATGCGGACAAGTCCGGTCCATCGGACTAGTCCGCACTCTGAAACCGGACAAGTCCGGTCTCTGACAGCTGAACTCCTACATTCCCATTTGAAGTCGATAAGGTGTCCGTTTGCATCTAATCCTTAAACTCCTTGTCAGGCATCATGTCTTCAGAATCAGATGACAGCTCTTTTCACATTGACGAAGAAGTTCAACGTGAAAGAGTGAGGAGAGCTAAGGAGGGAGTGATGAAGAAGAGACATGACGTCAATGCTCACTCTCCACCCTCCGACGACAATCTTCCTAAGAAGAGAAAAGTCATTATCAAAAGGCCTCAAAGGAAAGATGCTGCTGAGGGCTCATCAGGGCCAAGAAGAGTTCTCAATAAAGGGAAGGGACTTGCTAGTGGCCCCATTGGGCCCTTGAAATTGAAAAATCCCGTTCATCGAAACAGGCAGCCTTCAAGTGAAGATTTCACTGGAAAAGGGAATGAGCTAGCTGATAACTTCAGAAAGATTGAAGTGTATGGACGACCTAAACAATGTTCTGATCCTAGGTTCTGGAGCAACTTCAATGCAGACTACTACGAGCACGTGTACATGAAGATGAAGAATCCCGTAGTAGAGA
>JASWHV010000005.1:86722121-86742121 GCA_030760725.1 Neostapfia colusana
CAAACAGAAAATGTAGTTCTCCCTAATTCAAATATTCAACCTTCCAAATTTAATCTCATTTGAAGGGGTTTTAATATTTGTTTGAAAATAAAAGAGAAAACCCTCAAAGATGAATTCAAATTTCATTTTCAAATATCAATTTCCCCAAGCTGTGAATTTGGTTCCACAAATGTGTTCCCTACATTTGAATTAGCATCCATGCCAAAGTTCGGATTATTTCAGTTTAGTTTGCTAGGGTTTTGAATCAATAAAAAGGGAGATATTCAAATATTGATTCAAATTCAAAAACATAATTGCCATTCAAATTTCTTGACCCCAAATGAATTCAGTTGAATTCAACATTTCAAATCCATGACTTTGAGGTGAAGCAAGGTTTTTAATTTGGAGACCAAAGGGAAAATATCAGTGGAGAATTAGGTGGGAGGGGGCCTACCAGTCAGCCACCCACAGAAGCAAACCGCCTCTGTTTTTCCTTCGGTCGATCATCGAGTGAGCGCCAGCTCCCGGCAGAACCCGCTCCCGATGACTTTCACTGTGCCAACTCCTGTTTCCTTGATCGCTTGATCATTTCAACATGCCACAGCCACAGCACCGAAGTCCTTTTTCGCTTCTCTCGCTCGCTCGCAGCTTTCTCGGTGCCCTCCCGCGAAGAACTGTCACCGGCGCCGCTCTCTGTTTTCCCCTCGCACATAGCCGCCCGAGCTCAGGTGATCGAGCTCCAAGCAGCAAAAGGAAGCGCGAGGGCGTGCTCTAGCATCCACCGTTCTCAAACCTAAGGTTCCTAGGTTGTGCTACGTGCAAATTAGAACTTGGCGCCGACGTTCCGAGGTGCCCAGGCAGAACTACATTCAGTTCACCATGGACAGCACGCCACAGCCAGTCTCACCTCCACTTCCCTACACAAGAAAGGTGCGTTGGCGTCCGTAGATCGTGTAGCCGAAAGCTTCATTTCAAATGATCAAGTGGCTAGCTAGAATTTTGAGTTTTCCCAAACCCTAGTTCATAGTGATGACCCTCGTTCTACCACTAAATTCATCGTGCAGGCATAGCTAGAGTTCATTCTGGTCTAGAAGAAGTTTTGCTAGGTCGCTACGGTCCTTCTCGATCAAACGGTGCTCGAAACCATCAAGGACCGGAGGAGTTCTTTGAGTTTTTGTCGCCGCCGTCGTTTTACGGGCTTGGGTCACCGGTGAGGTCCCATCCCCGGTGGTTTTCATGGAGAACGAGCTATAGGTCGCGGTCATCCATGCCTCACTTGTGCTTTTGATGCAAACCCTAGCCCGAATGACCCATTGCCGAGTGAGAACGAGGTCGCCGAAGTGGAACTCGACATGGCCGCCGGTGCGAGCACTGTTCCGGTCATTGTCATCCCTCCCCGACCCCTCCATCGTGTTCAGCATGGTGTAAAACTCATAGGAGGCAAGTTTGGTGAAGCTTGGACCACGGGAACCCAGTTCCGGCGAGCCCCGCCGGAGTGTGCCGCCGTGGGGAGCGCGGGCTGCGCGAGGTAGACAAAGGAGGCCGGGTCCCACCGGTCAGCCTCTGTCTCCACGCGGGGATCGGCTTGTGGCACAGGATGGGGTGTGGCTGCACGGGTAAAACCCCCCGTAGGCCTCGGTGTGGCCGCGAGCTCAGTGGGCCGATTTAAATCGTGGGGCCCACAACCAGAGTTTAAACTTTTCCCGAATTTCAGAATTAGGTCAAACTTTGAAACCCCATAACTTTTAGTAGGAATGTCCAAAATTTGTGAAACAAATTTTCCTGGATTCTTCTTAGTCAGTACTTTGCATAAATGCAAGGAATTGTATCTGAAGGTCTCTGGAATGTTCTCTAAAATTTATCAAAATTAAATATTTGGGAATTAATTCCAGAAGATCCCTGTTATGGAATTTCCTCAAATTTAGCCAGAAGATTCTTCATAATATTAGTGATCTCCTGTAAAAATTTGAGCTTCATTGGAGTTCATTTGCTAGGCTAAATTGTCTTCCCAAGTTCAGCCTTCATTTGAAAATTTTAAACCAAACAGAAACTTTTCAGCAATTTTTCCCAACTTCAATAATTCATTTCTCCCTGTATGTAGCTCCGAAAATTGTAAAACAAATTTTGTTAGAACCATAGATACCTGCTCTAATTATATATTCTACTGTTAGCCATGTCAAAACTTCAGATTTGGGATCAAAATTCAGAGAAGCATTGTACTTGTGGGAATTTTGGAGACCACAAGGTTCAATGAAATTTCTCCAAATTTTACTCAGATCATCCTTAGATAGTCTAGTATCCACTAGAAAAATCCCAAAGCCAATTAAGGATCCTAAATAGCAGTAGCTATGAATAGAAGTTTAATTCTTATACTTCATTACCACTTATACATATATTTTCTACATTTCATATATTGACCGAAGTTGAGGACACGCCGGAACCGTTAGACGTCCTCCCACCAGACGCTAACATTCCTTTTGACTCACAACCAAGCAGGCCCCGGTTTGCATTTAATTACCTTTGCAAAGTTTTCATTTGTATCACTTATGTCTAGGTTGAAATGCTTGCATTAGAGTTAAGGTGCTTGAAACCCCAATTGCATGACTTTAAATCCTATGAAGGGTTGGGTAGTTTACAAACTTGACGAGTAGGGAATGCCATGCTAATGTTCTTAGCATCTTGGTAGAAGTCGAGTGGTTGGAATCTACTAGCGAGATAGGAATTTTATCACATGGAATGAAAAGAGGTAGAGAATGGCTTAAGAATGTGAAACTGAGACCCAGCAGGGGGGATAGGATGCAGTGAGCGGAGGTCTCACATGCGTAGCCCTGTTGGTGTCAATTGAGGAACGAGCCGTGTGTCACCCTGCTGGACAAGTTTGAACAGTACCGGATGCATACTGGCATATGGGAACCAGGAAACCGATGTAATTGGTTAACCTGGGTGCCGAGGCTTACCCAACCGTTTTATAGGAGTGGGTTGAGGGTAGAAAGGTGTAAATCTGCCGGTGGGAACAGACATGCTCCACGCGGGGACCTCCTGCCCATTACGGATGGACCGGTTCGGCATTTGGGTTTCCTTTGAAACGTTGTTGCATACAAAATAGTAGGAAGGTGTGAAGCACCACACTTCTGAAAGTGGGTGTATGTGACGTGTTATCTGGGTATCAACTGATTGCAATCACCGTCCCTCATGGTTATTTGAGTACCGCTTGTTCACTGCACTGTGACATAGTAAGAAATGAAAGAAGCAGATGAATATGCTGCATTAAACTATTAATGTTTTGTAACACCCCAAATTTTGATTTAAAATCCTAAACCATGTTCAGAGGGGAATTTAAAAATTTTTGGACGTGTTGCATGTTTTGCGAAAATTCAAATTCAAACTGGAATTCAAATTATACTCAAAACAGAAAAGAAATGGAAAAAGAAAAAGAGAAACGGGAAAAAAACCGGCCAGTGGGCAGAAACCCGCCAGCCGGCCCAGTTTCCCCGCGCCAGCCCGCCCCCGCGCGCGCCGCGCTGTCTCTCACAGACAGGTGGGACCCACATGTCATCCCTAACCCTGAGCCCCCGCGACCCCGGACTTTTTCCCCGAGCGCGCGCGATCTTAACCGCCCGGAAACCGCGTCCCGCCGCCCGAATTCTGGTCCCAGAGGACTCCAACTCGATCACAACAGACCCACCGCCCTCCCCCGGCTATAAAAACCCCAGCCCCGATCGGTTTTTCCCACGCGATCGCCGATTTTCACTCCGGTGAGCACCGAGACATCGCCGGTGAATTCTGGCCGATCTAAGCTCGGAAACTCTGATCTAACTCGCTGGTCTTGATCCACCGCCTCCGGGGAACTTTGCAGGTGCAGAAAACTCGGAGAGTTACGGTGTAAACCCAGCGCCGACGAGCTTCGCCGTGGTTTTGCCTCGGACCTCGCCGCCGATCACTTTCCAGGACCCCCGAGCTCGAGAAAACCCCCGAGGTGAGATCCCTGACCTCTCCTCTACCGATCTAGGCCATAAGATCACAGTTCTAGGCAGAATTCTCGAGGATCCGAAACTTTCCGGCGAGATCGCCGCTTCCCGCCGCCGTGCGCCGCCGGCAGCGCCGCCCGCGCTCGATCAGAGCGACGTGGCTGCTTGTGCGCCGTTTATTTTAAATCGCACGGTAGACTTTAAAACCCCGCGTACCGGTTCGATGTTATAATCTCAGCCGTCGGTTTAAAATCGGACGGTCCACGTCAGCCCCGCATTATAAAGACTGGAATTCTTACGTGCTACCCCCTGGGGTTCTCTGGAATTGAGAGCTAGCCCCGGAAACTTCAGATCTAGCCCCTGGAACTCCAGAAAATCATGTAAATTCATTTAAAAATCAGTTTTAGCCCCTGGACTTAATAAAAATTAGGAAAAACACCTCTGATAAGTGTAGCTAGACCCCTGGAAATTATGAAAATAATATTATAGACCCTGTAATGGGGTGAATTCATTATTTTAGCCTGTTTAGTATTTAATTTAAAACATTGAATATGTAACTAGTGTTTAAAAATTAAAAAGGGGGACAAACATAATTGTAAAAATTAAATTAAAAACTTTCTCAGTACTTAGAAAACTTTGGAGTGGGATAAAAATATATTTTTGGGCTGAAATAAATCTGTTTCATCTATTATTCACATTTATTAGTATAGGGACACATTTTTAAGTAAAGAATAGCTATAGAAAAATAGGGAAAATAATTATGAAATAGTATACATCAGAAGCCAAGGTCAAAATATGTTATTAAATTATTTAGGACCAGAACCTATACTGTTTAGGTGATGTGTATTACTAATTTCATGATAAAATACACAATTATGCATAGGAGTATAAAAAAAATGATAAATGGAGTTTTTAAAATCCAAAGGGTTCAGTTTAGGGTTGGTAGAAATTATGAAGGCACATATGGGGAAGAAAAATACTTTTCATGCACACTTGGTAGTAAAAAGGTGTAGTAGTTGAATATAAGAAATTTATTGGAAACCCATATAAATAGTATGTAAGTATAAATGTGGACACAAAAGTAGGAATCATATATATATGGTTAAAAGTGCATGCAAGCCACAACTTAACACACATAAAGTAACCCCAACACATATAATGGTAAAGAACTTTTATAAATATGAATGTGTGGTTTGTATAAAGTAGAAGTGTGAACTATGTCTTATGATTGTTGTTTTTCTTTTGCTATGTGTGATGGTATGAAGTAGAACCTGTTCAAGAGCAAGTTATTCCTTTCCAAGATCAGGACTACCCATTTCAAGATTAGCAAGAAGGAGGCAAGTGTCCTTGACCACTTTGATCCTATGCTAGGATGTGTAGATAGAATTATTTGCATTGTCAAATGAAATATGAAACCCATGCTAGGAAAGTTTCTCTAGAATTGCATTACCTTGTTTCCTTGTAGCTTGGGTTGGGATTTATTTTACCATGTCATTTATTTCCATGCATATGCTTAGCCATGCTTAGAATGGGATATTTGGGACATCAGATCATCAGTTTATATTACCATACTCTTGAATGAGACATTGTGAGTTGTGTAGAGGTAGGGATCAAGGCAAGTTGGATGTTTTGGTTGTGTGCTGGGTGCACGAGACTTGGGTTTGTGTTTAGTACTTGCCTGGATCCTAAGGACCGGTTCATGGAGCATGTAACCCGGCTTTACAGTGCCAACCACATGCTGAGATGGCGCAGCTTGGCCAATTAATTAGGTGTATCCCCGGCGTAGTATGGGTGTGTTGAATGGTGCGGGGAGTAGGTGTCAGCTGGACTACCATATGAACCGCAAGGCTCAAGAGGGGGCCACTGCAGCGGGGTTGGAGCCTCTTGTATGCTGTTAGGGGTGAAACCTCAGTGGGCCCACGCTCGTGGGGAATCCCTTTGTAAAGGCTTCGTAGTGATCTCCTGGCTACACACCTGGGAAGTGTGAATGTGGATCGTAGCCACTGGCATAATGGAGGTTCTTTTAGTCCACCCGGCAACGGGGGATGAAATCACTACTTGTGGGTACAGTGGTACAAACTCTGCAGAGTCAAAACTGTCTTGACAGCCGTGCTCACGGTTAAGAGCGGCCTGGACTTATTCATGATTAGAGGAGTGATGGTTTTTGGAAGTTGTGGATGTTAAGCGGGGAGCTTAACATTTGAAATAATGGTATAGTTATTGGATTATGATGATGGGATGGGAGATTGGGACCATTTCACTTGTGTAGTAATATAGGTGCTTAATACGCTAAGGTGATAGGTATTAATTGTGTAGTGCTTTAACCATGAGTTCAACCTCTCCTTGTTCTAGCCATGCATGATATAATTTTCCCACACTTGCTGAGTACCATTGGTACTCAACCTTGCATATTTGTTGGTTTATATTGCTGCTCAGGTCAAGATAATGAGGTGGTGTATAATGACCAAGATTTTGGACCCGAGGAAAGTTTTTAGGTTCATGAAGACCCCCGGGCAACGCCTGTGATGGAGCCCTAAAGAATAATATTCCGCTGCTAGTTTATTTACTTGTGATGAACTTATTATTGTCCATCGAGACATTTACTATGTAAGACTTACTTATATTCGACACCTGGCTTATAATAAATGATGCTTCACTATTTGTCATCACATGTATGAGAAAATGATCCTGGCATACATGTGATATTCACTTGGTTGTTTCTTCGGAAAAACCGGGTGTGACAGAGGTGGTATCAGAGCCAAGGTTGCCCGTAGGAACGTGGACCTAGGTAGAAATGGACGTATTTAAGGGCCCTATTTTCTTAAAAACTATTTTCCAAGGTGTGGGCGGAAAAGTGTTATTAAAGGAGTCATTTTCTTCATCTTACCCCAACTTTCAATCAAAATAGGATTTTTGTTTGAGAATTTATCTAACCTAATTTTAAATTCTTTTGTTTTTAGATGGTTCGCATGATTCGCACCGCTCGCAAGTCCACAGGAGGGAGAGTTCCCATAGTTGCCCTTGCCGAAAGAGAGGAGAGTCGTCCAGTGACGTACCTTTCCTATGGATTGGCAGTAGGAGATTTGTTGCGCCGTCTTCGGCGTATGCTCGAAGCCGCCGGCAATACGGGCAAGCTAATCATCCACTATAACTCCACCAGGACCATCCGTGAGAAGAGGGAAGAATGGAGTTCGGAGATGAGGATTATACACGAGAATCAACTGCTTAAGATACACCACTCCCCAGCTTGTCGAGCAACACAAGTTGATGCGGAGAAAGATGTCACCTGGGAGGCCATCACCTGCCAGAGTCACATCTATCGTCGCCACTTGGACAAAACTGAGTACATGTATGTCCTCCAACGTGAGAGTGGTACCACAGAGTACAAGTACCCACCGGTGCAGCAAAGGACTTCCCATGAGCACATGGACTTGTGCTTGGAGGATGCTGCTATGCTCAGCACTCGACTGCAGGAGTGTCAACAAGAGCTTCAGGATGTCCGAGACACCCTGAAGGAAACGGAGGCGTTGCTGCGAGCTTGCTTAAAGGCGAGAGAAAGAGGAGATGGGAATGAACTGTGTGTCACCGTGAATGATACATGGACTCCTGACTCCCCGGATCGCCGAGCGATCAAGCGTCGTCGCACTTCTCCACCAGCAGCCTCCCCACCCAAAGAAGAGTCAGAAGGTAGCCGAAATGAGGAGGAAGATCCCGAGGAGCCAGCTCAAGAGGACGAGTAGTGTAGAGTCTTTCCCCTAGCTAGCAAGAGGTCGAGTAGTCGAGTCGTTACGTAGTTAATGGTGTGATGATGCTTGGTGTGTGACATGAGTTGTGGAAGCCATGAGCAATTGTCCACAGCCTCGTCTTCAGATTGTTTTGCTTTGGTGTGTGTGAACCCACAGGAAATAATAGTGCATTTATTTGGTGTGAGATATAAACCCTCGTAAAATTTTAACAAAGCCTCAACACCTCAAAGCACCAACAAAGGAAAGTAGTAAGATGATACCAAATGATATCAAATTAACATTTGTTGATTCTGCCAGATGGACGGAAGAGGAAAAGGACGTGCTGCCAACCCCGCCAACAACAATGATGAGGCATGCCACCCTCATCTTTCTGGAGGCCAGGACAGGGGTGGTCGCCGTGAAGAAGTTGATCCTCTCCACCAAATGCTGGAGAATCAAAATCAGCTTATCCAGAACTTGACTCAAGTGGTGGCCAACTTGCATCAAGTTCCACCTCCACAAGCTGCACCACGCCAACCAAGGTTGAGTGAGTTTCTAGGAACTCAACCTCCAAAGTTTGCAAGTGCTGCTGAACCTCTGGAGGCAGATGATTGGCTGAAGACCATTGAAAATAAGATGAGGATAAAATCCAATGCCAAGGGTATGAGAGGGTGCTGTTTGCCTCTCATCAATTGCATGGACCTGCTGCTGATTGGTGGACCGCCTACGTGGCCGCCCATCATGACCCTGAGAACGTCACTTGGGAAGAGTTCAAGCGTAGCTTCCGCAACCATTACATCCCAAGAGGTGAACTCAAAAACAAGAGGAAGGAATTTTTGGGACTGCAGCAGGGAAACATGACTGTGAGGGAATACATCACTAAGTTTACTCAACTATCCCGTTATGCTCCACGAGACATAGAGACTGATGAGCAGAAACAAGATTGTTTCGTGAAAGGGCTTACCGCAGAAATGCAGTGTGCAATGTCCTCAAATGAGTATGAAAGCTTTCAAAAGATGGTGGACAGAGCATTTGTGGTGGAAAGAAAGCTAAAGGCCCTGGAAAATGAGAATAAGAGGAAGGCCGGGTGGTCACATCAAGCCTCAGAGAGCAACACCCGCCCACGTTTGATGCAGCAACCTACGGGGCAGACAAGCCGTGCTGCGGTACCCTATTCAGCACCAAGAGGGTACAACCCAAACTACAGGCCACCCGCGGCACCAGCACAGCCGCCACGTCAATTTGTGCAGCAGCCTCGCCCCGCATATCCACCTCGACCAGCAGTACAAGGACCCCCAAACCAACCCCAAGACAACAAGGGCCAAGCATCTAAGATTGGGGTGCAATGTTTCAGCTGTGGTGAAGTGGGGCACTACGCCCATAAATGCCCAAAGAAGAAGCCTGCGCCGCCACAACAGCAGAATGTAATGAGAGGACGGGTGAACCACGTCACTATGGAGGAAGCACAAGAGGCACCCGATGTGGTAGTTGGTAAGTTTCCTGCCAATTTACACCTTGCAACTCTGCTGTTTGATTCTGGTGCTACCCACTCGTTCATTGCTCAAGGGTTTGTTAAGAAGCATGACCTAGCAACCACACAAATGAACCATATGCTAGCGGTAAACTCTCCAGGTGGAGAAATAAGGACAAGACAAGTGTGTCCCAAAGTGAGCCTAGACATTAATGGGGTAGTATTTACGGCTAACCTCATAGTGATAGATTCACAAGGGATAGATATTATTTTGGCTATGGATTGGTTGACCAAACATAAAGGAATCATCCATTGTTCGACCAGAACGGTGGAACTAACTCACCCCAATGGCACAAGAGTAAAGTTCATTACAATACACGAGCCTAGGAGGGACATTAAATTAAATCAAGTGGAGGTGAAAGTTGAGGAAATCAGGACTATCAGGGAATACCCAGATGTTTTTCCGGAGGAATTGCCAGGAATGCCTCCCGACCGTGACGTGGAATTCGCAATTTAGCTAGTACCGGGAACAGCCCCGATATACAAGAGACCTTATCGAATGGACTCCAAGCAGCTAGAAGAGTTCAAGGATCATTTGAGAGAATTGACGGAGAAGGGGTATATTCGCCCTAGTTCCTCACAATGGGGAGCTCCGGTGATATTTGTGCCCAAGAAAGACGGAACCCAAAGGTTATGCGTGGATTACCGTGCCTTGAATGAGGTAACCATCAAGAACAAGTACCCATTGCCTCGCATTGAAGACTTGTTTGATCAGTTGAGGGGAGCTTGTGTGTTCTCGAAAATTGATCTCAGGTCGGGGTACCACCAACTCAAGATAAGGCAATCAGATATTCCCAAGACAGCTTTCGTATCTCGGTACGGACTGTATGAATACACTATCATGCCTTTTGGGCTAACCAATGCCCCGGCATATTTCATGTACCTCATGAACAAGGTATTCATGGAATATCTAGACAAATTTGTGGTGGTTTTCATAGATGATATTCTCGTCTTCTCCAAAAATGAAGAAGAACATGAGAAACATCTAAGGTTGGTGTTACAGAGGCTGAGAGAACACCAACTATATGCCAAGTTGAGCAAGTGTGAGTTTTGGCTGAAGAGAGTTCCCTTTTTAGGACATATAATCTCGGAGGGAGGAATCTCCGTAGATCCCGCCAAAATCGAGGATATCCAGAAGTGGAAAACCCCTGAAAATGTCGGGGAAGTTCGAAGCTTTTTGGGATTGGCTGGATACTATCGACGGTTTATTGAGGGATTCTCCAAAATCCCGAGACCTCTCACGAAACTGCTGGAAAAGGGAATCACATTCACCTGGACGCCACAGTGCGATACGAGCTTTCAGGAGCTAAAGAAGAGATTGACAACAGCCCCAGTGCTGGTTATGCCAGATATGCAGAAGAATTTCACAGTGTACTGCGATGCCTCTGGAAATGGGTTGGGATGTGTTCTCATGCAAGAAGGACATGTCGTGGCATATGCATCCCGGCAGCTTCGGAAGCACGAGAAGAACTATCCTACACATGACCTAGAACTAGCCGCAGTGGTACACGCGTTGAAAATTTGGCGGCACTATTTGATGGGGAAGAGGACAGAGATATATACGGATCATAAGAGTTTGAAGTACATATTCACACAACCAGATCTCAACCTCAGACAAAGGAGATGGTTAGAGCTAATCAATGACTTTGATATAGGCATCAACTATCATCCTGGGAAAGCAAACGTCGTGGCCGATGCTTTGAGTCGGAAAGTGCAGGTCAAAAAGTTGAGCTTGAAAGAAATGCCCGCAGAATTGAAGGACGAAGTTATAAGGCTCAATCTATGTCTAGTAAATAGTGGTGAAGCCATCGCCATGGAAGTGGACTCCACACTCGAGCGAGACATACGCGAGGGCCAAAAGAATGATGAGAAGATACAAGAGATCAGACAGCTTATTAAGGAAAATAAAGCTCCTGGTTTTAGAGAGGATGAACAAGGAACGGTGTGGCACGGGAAAAGGATCTGTGTGCCAGAAGTAAAGGAGGTTCGTGAATTGATTTTGAAGGAGGCTCACGATTCTGACTATTCCATTCATCCTGGGAGTACGAAGATGTACCAGGACCTCAAAAGCAGGTATTGGTGGTATGGCATGAAGCGAGATGTCGCGGAACATGTTGCCCTATGTGACACATGTCAGTTGGTGAAAGCAGAACATCAACGACCCGCGGGATTATTGCAACCACTCAAAGTACCTGAATGTTAGTGGGAAGAAATCAGCATGGATTTTGTCGTGGGATTGCCTAGGACCCAATCCGGGTATGATTCAATATGGGTCATTATTGATAGGCTAACCAAGGTAGCTCATTTCATCCCTGTGAAAGAAAGCTACAATGGATCCAAATTGGCAGAATTGTACATGTCAAGGATTGTGTGTTACCATGGAGTGCCAAAGAAGATAGTGTCGGACCGAGGGACACAGTTCACCTCGAGGTTTTGGCAAAAGTTGCATGAAACCATGGGAACCCATCTGAATTTCAGCTCTGCCTATCATCCCCAAACTGACGGGCAGACGGAGAGAACCAATCAGATCCTTGAAGATATGTTAAGGGCATGTGCACTCAAAAACAATAGGAGTCGGGACAAGAACCTACCGTATGCGGAGTTTTCCTATAACAACAGTTATCAAGCTAGTATGAAGATGTCACCGTCTGAAGCTTTGTATGGAAGGAAGTGCAGAACTCCCCTATTTTGGAACCAAACAGGAGAAAGTAAAGTGTTTGGTCCAGAAGTGCTACAAGAAGCCGAGGCAAAGGTGAGGGAGATTCGCAACAACTTGAGGATAGCACAAACACGCCAGAAGAGTTATGCTGATGTACGAAGAAGAGAACTTGTTTTCAACGTGGGAGACTATGTTTATCTCAAGGTGTCCCCTATCAGAGGACTTCGTAGGTTCAAGGTGAAAGGGAAGTTGTCACCTCGATACATCGGACCCTTTCAAGTTTTGGAAAGAAAAGGCGAAGTGGCGTACCAACTAGAGTTACCGGTTCATCTATCGGACGTGCACAATGTATTCCATGTGTCACAACTCAAGAAATGTCTGAGGACGCCTGAAGAGGTGTTACCCATGAATGAAGTGGATGTAGCTGAAGATTTGTCTTATGCCGAGCAACCATACAAGATTTTGGAGACGATGGAACGCCTCACCAGAAACAAGAGAATCCGGATGTGCAAGGTGCAGTGGAAGCATCATTCAGAAGAGGAAGCTACCTGGGAACGGGAAGATGAGCTCAAGGCACAATTTCCGGAATTGTTTTCTTAGAAACACCAATCTCGAGGACGAGATTTCTTTTAAGGGGGGTAGAGCTGTAACACCCCAAATTTTGATTTAAAACCCTAAACCATGTTCAGAGGGGAATTTAAAAATTTTTGGACGTGTTGCATGTTTTGCAAAAATTCAAATTCAAACTGGAATTCAAATTATACTCAAAACAGAAAAGAAATGGAAAAAGAAAAAGAGAAACGGGAAAAAAACTGGCCAGTGGGCCGAAACCCGCCAGCCGGCCCAGTTTCCCCGCGCCAGCCCGCCCCCGCGCGCGCCGCGCTGTCTCTCACAGACAGGTGGGACCCACATGTCATCCCTAACCCTGAGCCCCCGCGACCCCGGACTTTTTCCCCGAGCGCGCGCGATCTTAACCGCCCGGAAACCGCATCCCGCCGCCCGAATTCTGGTCCCAGAGGACTCCAACTCGATCACAACAGACCCACCGCCCTCCCTCGGCTATAAAAACCCCAGCCCCGATCGGTTTTTCCCACGCGATCGCCGATTTTCACTCCGGTGAGCACCGAGACTTCGCCGGTGAATTCTGGCCGATCTAAGCTCGGAAACTCTGATCTAACTCGCTGGTCTTGATCCACCGCCTCCGGGGAACTTTGCAGGTGCAGAAAACTCGGAGAGTTACGGTGTAAACCCAGCGCCGACGAGCTTCGCCGTGGTTTTGCCTCGGACCTCGCCGCCGATCACTTTCCAGGACCCCCGAGCTCGAGAAAACCCCCGAGGTGAGATCCCTGACCTCTCCTCTACCGATCTAGGCCATAAGATCACAGTTCTAGGCAGAATTCTCGAGGATCCGAAACTTTCCCGCGAGATCGCCGCTTCCCGCCGCCGTGCGCCGCCGGCAGCGCCGCCCGCGCTCGATCAGAGCGACGTGGCCGCTTGTGCGCCGTTTATTTTAAATCGCACGGTAGACTTTAAAACCCCGCGTACCGGTTCGATGTTATAATCTCAGCCGTCGGTTTAAAATCGGACGGTCCACGTCAGCCCCGCATTATAAAGACTGGAATTCTTACGTGCTACCCCCTGGGGTTCACTAGAATTGAGAGCTAGCCCCAGAAACTTCAGATCTAGCCCCTGGAACTCCAGAAAATCATGTAAATTCATTTAAAAATCAGTTTTAGCCCCTGGACTTAATAAAAATTAGGAAAAACACCTCTGATAAGTGTAGCTAGACCCCTGGAAATTATGAAAATAATATTATAGACCCTGTAATGGGGTGAATTCATTATTTTAGCCCTGTTTAGTATTTAATTTAAAACATTGAATATGTAACTAGTGTTTAAAAATTAAAAAGGGGGACAAACATAATTGTCAAAATTAAATTAAAAACTTTCTCAGTACTTAGAAAACTTTGGAGTGGGATAAAAATATATTTTTGGGCTGAAATAAATCTGTTTCATCTATTATTCACATTTATTAGTATAGGGACACATTTTTAAGTAAAGAATAGCTATAGAAAAATAGGGAAAATAATTATGAAATAGTATACATCAGAAGCCAAGGTCAAAATATGTTATTAAATTATTTAGGACCAGAACCTATACTGTTTAGGTGATGTGTATTACTAATTTCATGATAAAATACACAATTATGCACAGGAGTATAAAAAAATGATAAATGGAGTTTTTAGAATCCAAAGGGTTCAGTTTAGGGTTGGTAGAAATTATGAAGGCACATATGGGGAAGAAAAATACTTTTCATACACACTTGGTAGTAAAAAGGTGTAGTAGTTGAATATAAGAAATTTATTGGAGACCCATATAAATAGTATGTAAGTATAAATGTGGACACAAAAGTAGGAATCATATATATATGGTTAAAAGTGCATGCAAGCCACAACTTAACACACATAAAGTAACCCCAACACATATAATGGTAAAGAACTTTTATAAATATGAATGTGTGGTTTGTATAAAGTAGAAGTGTGAACTATGTCTTATGATTGTTGTTTTTCTTTTGCTATGTGTGATGGTATGAAGTAGAACCTGTTCAAGAGCAAGTTATTCCTTTCCAAGATCAGGACTACCCATTTCAAGAGCAGCAAGAAGGAGGCAAGTGTCCTTGACCACTTTGATCCTATGCTAGGATGTGTAGATAGAATTAGTTGCATTGTCAAATGAAATATGAAACCCATGCTAGGAAAGTTTCCCTAGAATTGCATTACCTTGTTTCCTTGTAGCTTGGGTTGGGATTTATTTTACCATGTCATTTATTTCCATGCATATGCTTAGCCATGCTTAGAATGGGATATTTGGGACATGAGATCATCAGTTTATATTACCATACTCTTGAATGAGACATTGTGAGTTGTGTATAGGTAGGGATCAAGGCAAGTTGGATGTTTTGGTTGTGTGCTGGGTGCACGAGACTTGGGTTTGTGTTTAGTACTTGCCTGGATCCTAAGGACCGGTTCATGGAGCATGTAACCCGGCTTTACAGTGCCAACCACATGCTGAGATGGGGCAGCTTGGCCAATTAATTAGGTGTATCCCCGGCGTAGTATGGGTGTGTTGGATGGTGCGGGGAGTAGGTGTCAGCTGGACTACCATATGAACCGCAAGGCTCAAGAGGGGGCCACTGCAGCGGGGTTGGAGCCTCTTGTATGCTGTTAGGGGTGAAACCTCAGTGGGCCCACGCTCGTCGGGAATCCCTTTGTAAAGGCTTCATAGTGATCTCCTGGCTACACACCTGGGAAGTGTGAATGTGGATCGTAGCCACTGGCATAATGGAGGTTCTTTTAGTCCACCCGGCAACGGGGGATGAAATCACTACTTGTGGGTACAGTGGTACAAACTCTGCAGAGTCAAAACTGTCTTGACAGCCGTGCTCACGGTTAAGAGCGGCCTGGACTTATTCATGATTAGAGGAGTGATGGTTTTTGGAAGTTGTGGATGTTAAGCGGGGAGCTTAACATTGGAAATAATGGTATAGTTATTGGATTTTGATGATGGGATGGGAGATTGGGACCATTTCACTTGTGTAGTAATGTAGGTGCTTAATACGCTAAGGTGATAGGTATTAATTGCGTAGTGCTTTAACCATGAGTTCAACCTCTCCTTGTTCTAGCCATGCATGATATAATTTTCCCACACTTGCTGAGTACCATTGGTACTCAACCTTGCATATTTGTTGGTTTATATTGCTGCTCAGGTCAAGATAATGAGGTGGTGTATAATGACCAAGATTTTGGACCCGAGGAAGGTTTTTAGGTTCATGAAGACCCCCGGGCAACGCCTGTGATGGAGCCCTAAAGAATAATATTCCGCTGCTAGTTTATTTACTATGTAAGACTTACTTATATTCGACATCTGGCTTGTAATAAATGATGCTTCACTATTTGTCATCACATGTATGAGAAAATGATCCTGGCATACATGTGATATTCACTTGGTTGTTTCTTCGGAAAAACCGGGTGTGACATGTTTTGAAACCATGCATGCTATAGATGTAGAGCTCATTAAGTTTATTTTCCACTTTGGGCATAACCACATCGGTGGAAAGCGTTTCTTGTTTGATTGTGGACTTCTGATGTGAGGGCTGCCTAAGGCACAGTAAACTGCTATTATAAAACTGAAAGTAAGGATTAACATGTAGGTGTGTCTTTATTGCAATGTCTTTTTCCTACATTACCAATACCTACATGTAGAGTTTCATGATTAGGAGTGTCAGTTAAGCCTTGCTGAGCGATCGTGCTCACGGTTGCAATATTTGAGCTGTTGCAGGTGAGAGTTATGAGGAAGGTTCCGAGGACGAGGCGATGCCCCCGTCGGGGTACACGGCTGAGCTGGAGCCCTGCACGCCGCCGTGATCGTGATGTGGGTGTTGCTAGTGTGTAGCGTCCCCGGGCTGGACGGCTGCACTTTTGCTTAGTTAAGATGAGAGACTAGTATGAGTAAGACTTCCGCTGTATCATTAAGTTTGTAAAAGACTTCCGCTGTGTTTTATGTAAAATAAAAGTTTGTAAGTTGTTCTTAATTTTTTCCTGTGTGCTGTTGGGTGTCGCATCGCACGGCACCACCCTCTGCGATACCGGAGTGAGAGAACAACGGGGTGGTCCCCCACACTCTCCCTCATTCCCACTCTCTCTTTCACTCTCAGTACTCCTCTTTCACTCTCTCTCTCGCTCTCGTTGTCCCTCTCCCCATCCCCCTCTCCCTTCTCTCTCTCACTCTCGTTGTCCCTCTCCCCATCCCCCTCTCGCTTCTCTATCTCTCTCTCGCTCCCGTTGTCCCTCTCCCCATCCCCCTCTCCCTTCTCTCTCTCTCTTGCTCTCATTGTCCCTCTCCCCATCCCCTCTCCCTTCTCTCTCTCTCGCTCTCATTGTCCCTCTCCCCATCCCCCTCTCCCTCTCTCTCTCTCGCTCTCGTTGTCCCTCTCCCCATCTCCGTCTCCCTTCTCTCTCTCACTCTCGTTGTCCCTCTACCCATCCCCTTCTCCCTTCTCTCTCTATTTCACTCTCTCTACTCCGCTTTCACTCTCTCCCCATCCCTCTATCTCTTTCACTATCTCTCCCCCTCTCACTCTATCACTTTATCTCCCTCACTGTATTAAATAGTATTAAAGACTTATACAGTGCCATTTGTACCTGTGCTGGGGGTGGCTGTGACGAGTGCGTCTGTGGCGGCTGCGGCCACGAAGGAAACGAGAGCTCCTGGCCACTCTGTCGAGCTAAAGCCTGTCACTGCAACATAATAGAACACACGTATATTACTGAAATGCAAAAAATTTAAAATACCGTAATTTAAATTACTTACCTCCACCGCTGCCTGCATCTGAGCCATGAGGTTGGCCTGGTACTCTTGGACGGCCCTCGTCCTGTCGAGCTCCTCTTGGGTCTGCGCAAGCCTATCCTCCATGGCACAAAACTCCAAGTCTCTCTGCAACAGATGACCACTAGACGGCCTAACGGACGAAGCCTCCGTCGATGGAGTGCCACTCGAAGGCCGCGTTGCCCTCGAGTTGACAACTCCATCGAAAATGGCAAACCTACGAAAGATAGAAAAATAATAAGTATAAGAAGGAAGTTTAAAAAATGAAACAGTTGACCGACTCACCATCCATGGGCCTTCCCGCCGCCGCTTGCGTACACGGCTCTAGGCTCGATTGGCGCGTTTTCCCAATTGTAGCCTTTGCCGTGTATCTTCTTCATCTTCTGCGCATACTTTTCCTAAAAAAAAGGAATGATGCTAGTGTGTCAGTACTAGTATTAATTATAATTAAATTGATGAATTTTGAAAACTTACCAGTCGATCGGCCGCGACTTGACTACACTGCCCGGGCTGGGAAGGGTCACTTCCCCTGTGACCTCTCATCCAAACCTTGGTCGGTGTCGGCTCCTGACCAATTTCTTGCTCCTGTAGATATGTGTTAGTTAAATAAATATATTATCAACGCATGAATGAACATTAAAATATACTTACCATGCATTTAGCCATACCCACGTAGCCATCACCTCCGTAGTTGTGCTGGCCATCTGTTCCTCTGCAGGCTTGAGACCTTGTGGACTTACTGATGAAGTCATGTCTAGCCCAGTACCGACAAAGAGCTCGGTACGCGTTGGGCTAGCTCTCTAACGCATCATGACTTCTTTGTTCTAACGTACACCTACTTTGTGCCATCTCATGTGTCTGGCAGTTTTTTTGAAAGAAACAAACGCTTCAACCGAGGTGTCACGGGTAAATATCGCAGCTGCTTACGTGCCACTTTTGTCGTAACATTTTCACTATCTTCATTAACGACTTCGACATACCTCTATTCACCACATTGTAAACATTTCTTCTCTTTCACATGTTCCTTCCAGAAAAGCATGCAGTTGTCTAGACACACATCAATCTTCTCTTATTTCATACAGAGACCCAAAAGCAATTTCTTCGTGTGATACATATCTTTAGGCAGTTTATGGGACCATGGAAGGATATCGATGCTCAATTTGATGAGGTCGTTGTAACATTTATTAGAAAAGAAATACTTGATTGCCATAAGTCTAGTCATGAAATTAAGGAGGGTCACTTCCGTGTGTTCATGCAGTGGCTGTTCCGAAGCTTTGAGAAGCTCGAAGAACGCTTCAACCTCCGTTGTAGGTGGATCCTCCGTAAGGTCTGATTGTATAGCTTCTAGCATCTCATCCATCCTATCATCCCCCGTGATATCATCAGTGTCCTCTTCCACTTCTTGTACATCTTTAGAAGCTATCTCGCCATGAAAGGTCCAGACCTCATAACATTGTGTGTAACCATTTCGACATAAATGTATCGAAAGTTCCACTTTGTCCAAAAATATGGTATTCCGGCATTTCGTACATGGGCAACACACCTTATCGGTATCTGACAACGAAAATGCTCGATCTACAAAAGCATATGTTTTGGCGAACCACTCATATGAGTGACCACAAGATCTGCTCTTCCAACCAGTATACATCCAACTACGGTCTTCACCTATGTTTTACTCTGCAATATAAAGCTAGAGAAATTACGTTCACTTTACATCTATTGGAAGGGATAGGTCCTAAACCCACCCATGAGTGACCGAAAGGAGCGTGCTTATAATGAGACGCGGGGTCCGGATCCAGACAAAATTTCGGTAGCATAACCCCGCTGTTCTCCAACTGCACGCCAGATAATGGTGCAGTGGAGAACATTAGGGTTACGCCGTCGAAATTTTGTCCGAATCTGGACCCCGCATCTCGTCATAAGCATGCCCCCTCAGTCACTCCCAGGCTATCTAAAAAGTGACAATTCCAAACCTATACGCCTCACATGCATAATGCATGTGAGACGGGCCGGTCCGAAGCAAACTAATTAAATAATTTATACGATTAATAAAACTTACCTCGAAGTGACGGCGAAGCGGGGTGGGCTCGGGGCCGAGCGGCGGCGGCAGTGCGAGCCAGGCGGCAGCGGGTGGAGGCGACGCGCGCGAGGTCGGTCGGGCTCGGGCGCGGCGGCAGGGCTGGGGCAGACGGAGCGGCGCGGGGGTCGTGCGGCGCGGCGGGGTTGGGTGGCAGCGGGGCTGGCGGCGCTGGCGCTGGGGCTCGGGCGAGGCGGCTGGCGGCTGGGCGAAGGCGGTGGGTCTTGGGCGCGGCGGCTGGGCGGAGGCGGCGGGGCTCAGGTGGAATAGCCCGAGCCCGGGGCGGCGGTGGTGGATAAAAACTGCCATTTATGACATCCTAGTAACTTACGACGACCCATGTGCCCGGCCGTTGTAAGTTACACATTAATTACGACGGGCCTTTAACTTACGACGGCTTAGGATTTTGGCCGTCGTAAGTTAATTGTAATTTATGATGGGCTGTAACTTACGACGGTCGACCAGGGCGGTGTAAGTAAAGCGGTCGTCGTAAGGTTACGTGTTTCCTGTAGTGCACCGCCTCTCAGGCCTCCCCGACATGTTCTACCATAGAGGCCAACAATAGGCAATAACGCCCCCCCCCCCCCCCCCCCCCCCCCGCGAACACAGCTTACAACTTTCATTGTACTACACTCTCCAAAGAGCAACTCTTCTCAAAATCTCAAAACAAAAGGTGC